>VZTJ01000996.1:3500080-3664267 GCA_013397795.1 Orthonyx spaldingii | reverse complement strand
TTCCTAATTACATCCACAGGAATTTGTCAGTGTGGAGCCGTGCTGCAGTCCCGGTTGTGTCGCTCTCCTGCCCGCCGTTTGGCTGCTGTTGATTCCTGCTTCCTGGGCTATTTTCCTCCCGAATAAGTTATTGCTGCTGTAGGGAAGGTGTCCCATTGCTCAGGGCTAGAGCGGAGGGGAGCGAAGGGGAAGTTTCTTGGGAAGCACTTCCATTGTGCTCGGAAAGAAAGTGGCTCAGTGTCCTCCTAATGCATCGCATTTCCCCTCTGCCCTCTCTCCCCTGCTAGGACTCGCCAGATCTTGGGAGTTTCTTGCTGCATTAATTTACTAAACTAAAAAAAAAAAAAGAGAGAGAGCGAGAGAAAGGGAAAAAAAAGGAGGGGGAGGTGGAGAGAGGGAAGGCAGAGGGGAGGGGGTAACTCAGCCTCTCCACCATCCCAAGGCCCTCCTCTTAGCTGTCCTCATTGGTCTTGAGGCTGAAAAAACTACTCTAGGACGTGGTTGGATAAACGCATGTTGTTCAGCAGAGGCCGTTAACCTTTAAAGCGCTGATACGTTTTGGTTTATTTCAATTTTTTTAACCCGAATTGCTGTCTTTTTAAGAAGTCTCTGAAATCATCTCCCTTGACAGGGCAAGCGAAATGTGCCTTAAATCTCCATCTCATGGAAGATCTGCTTGGCTGGCAGTTGATATGTGTTGCTATTGGCTTTTAAGAAATGTCTCTGTGTTGTGTTTCTTCTGTTGTTTAGCTTTGATTTATTATTTTTTCCTTTTTCTCTTTGTTTCATTTGATTGGTTTCTTTTAGTCTTTTGCGTTTGGTTTTGCAAAGAGCTTTGGCAAACACCAGAGCCATCAAGGCCAAGGCAGGTAAGGAGCATTCAGTAGTTTCTTATCACAGCTCCAGCTGTGCTCGCAGGGTGCTGAGCTGGTGGTCGGGGCGGGGAGGATTGGGCTCCTTGGTCCCTCTGTCAGCGTGTCACTCCGCTCGGCTTCTCTTTAACTTCTGAGAATTGGAAAACTTAGCTCTCCTAAATAATCCAGGAATTTTTTTTCCTTCTCTATTGTCCCGCTGTAATGGGATTATTCTTCTTTAAGTTCTGTTTTGTTTACTCGTCCTGTGCTTTGCAAAACTCCCCACGGCAAAGATTTGCTTTTAACTCCTGTTTAGCTGTCTTTAATCTGTTCAAGGACTCTTCCTATCCCATGTTGAAGGGTGGAGGGTGACTGCTTTCTCCACCACTACTCTAGACCCTCCAGGCTAGGAAATAACTACGTTTTTTTTCTCCCTTTGGATTGCATCTCAAAGCACCTTACTGCCATACTAAAATTCACCTGATGTTCTTGACCTCCTGCCTTTTTTTTTTTTTAAAGCAGTGTGTTTACTCAGTGAAGCAGACTGAAATATCCTTTGGGTTACCATTCAAAAGAAAAGAAAGACCTGCTTGGCTTCTAGCCATTGGTACAGTGGGAATTTAATCGGATTTACTCCAGCTCCTGGGTCCCGGTGTCTGGGTAGATTAATAACAGGCTCTGATTTCACCTCATGAAGATTCCTGGGGATGTGATTCCATGCAGCGTTTCCTGCCTGCTGCTTGCTGGCTCCTTGCTGCACTTTCTCTCCTGACATTTATCCCCACATGGATGAGCCTCTGTCACTGTGTTTTCCAGCCCCCTGTGTGCTGACAGACCAGAGGAGGAGCTCCAGACTGAGAGTGTTAACAGGACCCATGCAGCAGGAAACAAATGGTCTTTCCCTGATATTTTCACTGGGAAGCAGCACAAAGAGCAGGAAGCAGAACCATCTCTTGGCAACTGTGGCTTAAGTGTAGAGGCCATCAGCCTTCTTGTTCCCTTAGAAATGGAAATGTTTTCTGTAGGAGATATGAATGTCTCATGTGATATTTCCCTTGCTTGCAAGTTTGATCTTTATCCCAAAGGTATCTGGACTTGTCTCCTCTTGTCCTCACTTGCTGTCCTTGCACTCCCTTGTGTTAGGGGAGCAGGGGGGATGTGCTTAAGATCAAAAAACCACAGAAATCTGTGTGTATATAGGACAAAGAGTCTTCCTGGCTGTTACTGTTGAAGGGTCTCAAAACTGCTTTTCCCAGGGAAAGAACTTCTCTGCTTTGCTGTCGTCTCTCCTGGTGGTGATGGTGACCAGGGGGCCCAAGGCCTCTTCTGCTGATATTCAAATATTTCTTCTTACTGGAGAGGAACAGGAGCAATATTTGCTTTGATATTTGGGGAAATGGAGGAAAAGCCTGGTTACAAGAGAGATTTGGAGCAGGTCTAGGCATCAAGGTGATTTAGACCAGGGAGTAAAAACAAAATATTTGTGAATTTAAGGGATATGAGTTTTGCATGTCTTATCAGGATGACTCCAAAGGTACCCATGCATTCTGCTTTACATTTTTGCCTATGCTTTACTATCTCCCTCTTAAATGCTTGCTAATCAGCCTTGGTACAGTGCTCTGTACGTGCTACATGAACATATCAGCCCTTGGTAAGGATGATTTCAGATCCGTGGAATTCACATTCTCTGATTTAATTCAGGTGATTCCAGAAACAGCCTCACCGACACCCATCTATAATTTCTGTGTTCTGTAGCTACTGTTGTTCTTTCATCTGTAGATATCTGTGATGAAGTTTCCCACATTGGTTCTGTACCATGCCAGATATTTAGATTTTCTTTTGTTCTCCAAGAAGTTAAGGGCAGATAAACTGGAAACAGGTCTGGAGATTGAATAACGGCTGGAAGTCAATTTTATCACTGTTGCTTTCAGTCACTCTTGTCATCAGATACTTCTCTCCCTGGGTCTGTCCTGGCTTGCTCTTAGATCAGGTTTTAGCTTTCTGCTTGGTTTTGCTGCAGTGATTTGTGATTTATATTTTTAGGGCAAAGGTTCACTTGCCAGGTCTGCTGTTTTTCAAGTACAGTCCAAATGGTTTTGAAAGGCATTTGTCTTTCTCTCGTGGCACTTGTACAAATTACAGAGTTGAAGATAACTTATCATGATGTCAAATGAGGCTGTTAAAATTAGAATTACCTGCTGTGTGTTCATCTTGTTCTTGTTTCTAGTTTCAAAGTAGATGAGTCTTGTACAACTCGCTTGTAGGTGAAATTGTCTGGGAAGATTCTTTGTCATCTTCTCTCTGGGCTGTGAGTGATGGATTCTCTTCAATGTAAGACACCAGAAAGATAATGGTTTTAATTTGTTTTTCAACACTGAACTAAATCTTGGGTACATCTGCAGGGAAGGGTGTGCATGAGGACTGATAAAAGCCAGGGAGGAATATCTGTTTCTTTAGTTTCCTTTATGTGGTTCCTCTCTGACCCTTCCCCTTTGAAGAATGCACATGAAATTCTTCCCTGTGAAGAAAACTATTCTTCCTGGTAGGCTGTGGCTTCGTTTTGTGTTTGATGGTTGATAGAATTGCTTAAAGACAAGGAGAACACAGAAGGCCTAGGAAATCACTGTGCAATGAGGTGACCATGGACTCTACGCTGAAAATTAACCTAAAGATTCATTCACAACTGCAAGTTGATTTCATTTGTGATCTGTTTTCCATCTCTAGGTTTTATAGCAGGTGCAGTCATTTTCAGTTTCTTTCATTTGCCTTTTTAAAATGCAAAATCTGATAATAAATTCACCATGATGATAAACTCCTTCAAGTTGACCATGCACTGTCTTCCTTCCCCAGATAAAAGACAGGATTTTTGGTGAAGAGGTGGCCAGCACAGAGTTAAGTATACTCAACGTCATCTTGGGAATACTAAATCCATTATTGTCAGTTTGTTCTTTGGAGAATGGTTAATGAGGAAACAGTGCCCCAAGAACTTGGATTGTGCTTCCCAAGGCAGAGATTCAAATTGCTACAGCAGCACTACTTGCCTTTTTGACACTGAACAAATGAAAAACAAATTTTAAATTAGAGTTAAGTTCACAGAATTTTACAAAGGGTTCTATAAAGTAATTTCCTATTCAGCTAATTTCCATGTCGAGTAAGCTCTTTCTATGTAAGATGGTTCAAGTAAATACAATTTTCTTAGAAACTTGAGAGCTTGCGATTTTTTTTTTTTTTTTTAGAAAATAATTGCTGGTAAAATAACACCATAAAGTGTTTCTGGAATAATTTATGAAGTGTTTAGTCAAGATTCTTTACTTAAAAGGTGTACAGAGGTAAGAGAATTCACTGAAACTAATGTAAAGGTCTATCTTATAGGACTTTTGGAAGTATCCACAGTCCTAAAATATGTTTAAAATTGAACTCTGATGAAAAGTTTGATAAATCCTGTTTTGATGTGCATTGGCTCTTTGGAAAACCACCACTGGAGTGTCTTGCATATGAAATTCAGCAGAACTTATAGCCTAAGGTTGGAAGGCTACATGGGATGGAGGTTAAGGATTTGTGGAGTAGGTGATTGATATTTTTGACTGAAATTCAGAACAAATATCATTGTTGATGGTCTTTCACCCCATGTGTTTTAAAAATTACAGGTCTAACCATGTTTGAGGTTCAGATTACATCTTTCTCTGCAGACAGAGCAATTCCATAGATTGTCCTTGACCTTCCCACTCCTGGGCAGTTTATTTCTTGACAAGTAGAGTAGGAACTGATTTCTCATCACTGGAAACACGGCCTCCATCACCTCCTGGTGATATCCAACCTGTGATCATGGACTTTTTGGAAGGGGAGAGGAGCCCTGGGCTAGCATGTCTTCATGACACACTAAAAGTTTGCAGCAGGTCCAGTGAAGCTCTCACTGATGATCTGAATGTGTGTTTGCCCTCCTATGTCCAGGTGAAGGCAACAATCCTTGAGGAAGAGGAAATAAAGAAGAATGGATGGTTGTTTCCCCCTGGGAGTGCTGAGTTATTAATAAATTTCCATGTCTCACATGTCACATGATGACACTTGAGCTGTGAGCAGTCTTGCTGAGCATCACAGGATTGTCACGGTTACAATTTATGGACTGTCTTGTAGTAAGAAAGCAGCACGGACCTCGTAGCCCTACAAAAATCACACTGCTAGAATTACTGTGCAATCCTAAAATAAAATTACACACCACTAGAAGCTTGGTTTGCAGGTCTTAGGTTAATTGTTTCTGACCTGTACGGAAAAATTACCAGGCGATCCCAGAAAATCCAAAAGTATTATTTCTTTCAAAAATCTTGACCAATAAAACTTTTTTTGATTACATTACTGTGTGAATGAAAAAGAAGCCAAAGTTACTTTTACCGCTGGTCTTGCCAGAACTTGTTGGGTGTTGAGCATCCTGCAGTTGTTGGAAATATTCTCTTAGCTTTTAGTGTTGTGAAGCCCATTGCTCCTGCCTTAGCTGCCCCCAAGTGCTGTGGGAAATGGAACTTTTCTACTCTTTATCTTGCTTTTAAATGAAAGAAACCCTGTATTTCTTTTGATCTGAGCAGGCATCAGGTTTTGCAGAGGTATAGAAGGATACAGGGCTATTCAGACCTAGAGCTATTCACATCACCCTCTTCATTCTTGCTGTCTTGGAATAAAAACAAACAAAGCAATTAAACAAGAAAAAAACCCCCACACCTCTCAAAAAAACCCAAGCCAAAACCAAACCAGAAAGACATAGGAAAAGAAAGAGGGAAATAAATGGATGCAAAGACATTGAACACTTTCATTGCTTCAGTTGTCTTGTGAATTCAATAGAATGTGTGTGAGAAACGTGAAGAAGTGGAACCCTTTAGAGGAAAAGTTTGACTGCAGATGACAGACTTGGAAAGGAACTTGAAAGACAACAGCCAGAAATGCTCCTCAGTGTCCAAGTGCTTAGATACTGGAGCATCCTCTTACATGCCCCAATTCACTCACAGGACCAAGCAGCAAAATTTATCTTCTGGAGTGAAAGAAACAATCTGCATATTTTTGATTATTATTATTTTTTAAGCTTTTGGCAATAGAAAGATTTGCATGTCAGACATCTAAAGGATAAAAAGAAGCCTTGTAGGATCCCTCTTCTTTTAAACATTGCAAAGGGTTTGATCCTCCATCCATTTTAATGAAGCGTTTTGGCTTTGAAGGAGAGGTGTGGAACTGCTCTTGTTAATGATCTCAGATGATAAGGTGGGTTTCATGTTGCATTAGCAAAAGAAAAAGCTTTCCACCCATCTGAGGTGCCTCCAGGCTTGATAGCACTGCTGAGGCGTCAGGTATCAGTAGGGACTCCCCTCTGGTAGAATGTGTTTCTCCCTCAGTATCACAGGCCTCTTGATTTGTCCCAGTAAGTTATTTTACTCATATGGAGTGGCAGCTCTGGCTGCTTCATTGCTGTCCAAAGCACCTTCCCTAGTGGGGTAAGCAAGAATTTTGAGAGGTCATTAGGCATAGGATTTATTACCCAACTGTATTTTGTTTTATTGTTTGAAACTGTGGTCCTGTGGACTTGCAGAAATTTCCCTGATCATCATTGACTTGGGTTACTTGTTTGGTCTTCATAAAAACATCTTTTTGCCCCTGTACTTCAGGCAGAGAGAGCTGGTGCAGGGCTGGGTTAGTAAGGACACCTCTGCACTAGATTTATTGATAACTGTTTCTGGAAATCCTAGAGGGAGGTGAAAGGTGCCATTTGAAACTCTCAGCTGGGCTCTGTGAGTTGAGATGCTTACCTCACCTAAAATTCCTTGCCTCGGGTGCCGTATCTCATGCCTCAGGTGAAAGAGAACAGATATTTTAACACATTTGCTAAGTTGCTTGTTATTGCCTTGGGCTATGCATTTCTTTGCAGCTTGCTGAGCTAAACCCTCTGACAGGTACAAGGCCTCTTTCATGCCCTCCCTCAGCTCAGTGTTCGCCCAGGGCTTGGACAAAATTCTCCCCTGCCATCCCCAGAGGGGCTGCAAAGGTTGTTCAGTGAGCTCTGATTCCAACATTTTGTCTGATAGAACTGATTCACCAGCTGGAGAAGGGGATTAGTGTGGGCCACTCATTGGGTTCAGCAAAGGGAGTTTGGCAGCTCTCAGTGCTGACTTATCCTCTGCCAAATGTGAATGGAGGGAATGCTCCTCTGTGATGAGCCTTCACAAGCTCTGCTTGATCTTAGCACTTGATAAAGCTCCTCCTCTAAATGACTGCCACCATTAATGAATGGAATCCCTTGATTTTTCTAAGATACTGATGGTTAACATCCTTCCTCTTGCACAGTGAGTATTTTACAGGTGTATATTGGAGAATCTCAGATCACGACTCCTTTTGCTTTAACTGCAAGATTGCTTTTTTCTACCAGAATCAAAATTCTCTTTCCTCTTCAAAATATTTAAATCATGATGGGTTCTAACGACTCTCCAGGCAGACAGCTTCTGTTCTACAGTTCAGCTGTCACAGAACCAAAGTGCTACTGCTTGCAAGTTTTGCAGAATTGCTTTGTTGCTGCCCTTACGTGCTGTGTGCCTGGCAAAGCCAAACATTGCAAATCCCTGTAAGCAGCAGTGGCCTGTATTTATTGAAAGGAATGAAAGCAAAAAACTCAGGATGTAAACAGAATGAATTTTTTTTTTTTTTTTTTTTTTTTTTAAATACACTAGCTCTGGGTTTTTTTCCCCCCCAAGCATCACCAAGCATCAATCCAATTCTTTGTAGTAAAAAGTTGGAGTGTTATCGTGAATTTTTCCTTTGGACAAATCAGAGAAAAGAAACTGCAGCCTGTTCATCACATTGTACCACGTTAACATTTTTGTCTTCTACAGCTTTCCCTCCCCATGAAAATAGTTCTCTACCCAGGCAATTGAACTGCACAAAAGTGATTTATGTAGTCTGTGCAAAGAGAAAAGGCTTTGTTAGATTTCAGGGAAGACATGGAAACACTGGGGGTGAGAAACAGCTTGGCTGAGACATGGGAATCGCAATCCTCTCATTAAATCTCCGTGCCTATGACCAGACGTGGCCTCACTTTGCATTTGCTGCCTGATTACCGAGTCTATGAAGCTGTCGTCTGGAAACAAAAAGCAGTAAATCAAATCAATGGGCAGCTTTCAAAGGGGACTGGAGGAGCTTGTGGTGCCGTGTTCTCCTTTGGCTCATTGTCTGAATGTAACAGACACCAAAACCTGTCCCTGCACATTTCTGCTTGCACGTGGGAGTGCAAATATAACTCAACTTTTTAACTCTTCATGTCATGCTGTCATGGTCTAGGAGAGACTTCTCATGGAAATAAATCTTCCTTTCTCCTCCCAGATGACTTATCCATGGGAAATGCAGATCCTTCAACTAGTAGAGAACTTTGTTTGACGTTGTGGGCTGTGATAGGAAGAGTAAAGGAGGGAGTACCCTTGGTTTGAAGCAGTTTAGTTCAATATTAGGGAGAAACAGAACTTTGGAGACAATCTCCTCACTTCTGTGTGGACAAAACCACTGGAGATATTTCTCATATTGCACTTTTTGTACTCAGAGTATTTTAAGTGGAAAAACTCTTTCAAAGAGCCAAAGCTTGGTTACTGAAATAAATTTTTGAGAGCTTTATTGCATCGGCACCAGTTATTCTGAAGTACTTCTCTTTGTCTTTGAGAGGTGGCTGAATTGTCTGTGAAGGAATCACCAAAATATTATGATATATAGATATATTTTTGATGGCAGTTTCCAGGGAAAGCATCTTCAAATCTGAGCTGTGCCATGTGTCCCACCTCAAGGATATCCTTATTAATTCCCAGGAATATCAGAGAGCTTCCAAAGTCTCTTTCTCTCATATAAAAGTGACAAACATCTCTTTAGAAAAACTTTATGGTTCCTGGACTATTAAACTGGAAAATACTCCTGTTCTAAAGTCTGTGAATTGAAGCTGTGTCCAAATTGTTGAATTCCTCTGGGCAACTCTTTGGATGAGGAACTGACATTGAGATTTGAATCACTTTAGGGCTTCCAGAGGTGAGCTGTCAGCGTATTAATTTAGCTTTATCCCATATTCAAATAGTCTCCAGATCCTGGAGCTGGGCTACTTCTCCTTACTACTTTGGGCTGGAGCTGGGCTACTTTAGCTGATGTTCCTCAAAAATCCAGGGAATCCTGGAAAAGTCTCTTGCAGGCCTCAGCATTCCAAAAAGCTCCAAAATCTTGGATATGAGAACTTGAAGACAGTGTAGATTACATCTGGGTTAGTCTTTGCTCTCCCAAGGATGTGCTCAAGCAGTTGTCCCATTGCAGGGGAGCGGAAAATTCGGAGAACGTCTATGAGCTTATGGGAAATGAGTTTTTCCAAGGACTCACAGCTTGGCTGAAGTTGGACAGATCTCACTGGGAAGTGTAAGAGAGACACCTCCTTGTCCTCTGGATCTAATTCTTCACTCAGAATTCCTGGGAAATGTTAATGCCGATATAAATTATACAGAAGATGCTTTTTTAGCACTGGTAAACCAACACCTTCTCCTCAGAGAGCCTGCACTATTTTGGTGGAAGGCTGAGGAGGACTCCAGTATGAAAATGTCATAACAGAAGGTGGACAAAGTACTAATGAAACAGGACTTTGGGAAGTGTGAATTGCAGGCTCTGCTCCTGGCACTGGGTGATGTGATGCATTTATTACCTAATAAATTCCAGTTAGCATTACACCAGCTATCCATAGAGGCTGTGCCTGTACTCCTGGATAAAACCTGGGACCTCTGGGACCTTGTCTGTTAAACAGTTTGTTGGCCCAATAAGCTGGCTCACATGGCAGTGCTGGATGTTAGAAATCAATACAGCTGCTCTTGCCTTGTCCTAGCACAGGAAGGGAAAGCTCCAGGGACTGATTAAGTTCTCTTTGCTGAAAAAGCTGCTGCATCCTGAAACATTTTAAATAAATGCCATGTGTCTACAGGTAGTTCTGCATTTAATTCAGATTTTATAAGAGGCTTGCTGTACACTAAATAAATGCAACTTGGTTATAAATAACTTACTGTAAACACCCATCTTATCTAAGAGATTGTACATCTCATTATGCCACTGTTTCTTAATTAGTACAGTGAGCTGTCATGGTGAATTGTCATTGGCCAGGCTTTCTTGGTGCTGTTGTGACTAAATTCAGTTATCCATTTACCATCACAGTCCCAGTCATTTACTTATGAAATGTTTTAATAAGCCAGATAAAATTCGTACTCCTTTTCACTTGGCTTGACAGGCTCAAAGATGTTTTACTTCCAAAGCCTTCAGTGGCATCAGCTGGCCAAGACTCTCCTGTGGGGCTGGTGCTCTGAGGAAGAAGAATCTCAGCTGTGTCTGGGAAAGACACAAGTGGTGTGGGTGTGGACAGTGTTTGAGACATTACCAAATCTCTAAGTGCCCAAAGATTTTGAACACCTCTTTCTCTTTTGGACTTGTGTTAGTCAGGAGTCAGAGTGAGGGCTTGGAGAAGTTTGGCTGTGGTGGTGGCTGGGTTTGTGTGTGGTGCTGTGAGAGTGGTGCTTCTGCCAGCCCTGGTGATGGTGAGTGCAAGTGACACATGTCTGATGAGTCAGGTCTGTCCCTGTGTGCCCCTTAAGGAGTCAGGACTAAAATATCACTGAGGACCCATTTGGGAAGGGAACTAGAGCTGCCTCAGGGCTGACATGTGTGTTTCTTCCCTGTTCCAAGCGCCAAACTGGAAGGGTCATGCAATCGGGAATGTGCCAACACCTCACACTCACAAGTCTGTGTAAGTCTACATGTCTACATCAGCTATTTTATGTGCCTGTGTTTCTCATTGAGCAACAACACCCCCTTCCCCAAGGAAATGAAGAGAAAGTCTGTTGGTTTGTGCTGCCCTGTAAAGGATTTGGGTGAAACTTTATGCACACAGCTTGTGTGGTTACCAGTTACCATTCCCAGGGGAGGAGCAGAAGGAGGGAGAAAAGGGGAACTTGCCTCATTGGTATGATGGGAGTTAATAATCAGTTTAATTCACAATCTCCAGCTCTTCAAAGGACTTGCTAATAAGTGTTTGTCTTCTCTTTCCCTCCCACTCCTTTCCCCTTAGGAGCTAGTGAGAGACATAGACAGCACTGATCACAGAAGGAAAATTGTAAAGGAGAGAAGAAATCCCCAGTGAAACTCTTTAATCTGCCTCTGGAAAGGCCAATTTGTGTTAATAGGACAAAACTGTAACGTTTAATATTAATTATAGGGATTGGGGGAGGAGCACATGAAGGATGGAGGCAGAGAATAGACTGGAGGGAAGGAGAGATCCCATTGCAACAGCTTTTTGCTGCAGTAGGAAACAGAGCAGCCAGATGAGCTGTGTTTTTTCCACCAGCGAGGGAAGGTTTATCTGTACCAACTACCAGCTGAGTTCTGCTACCAGCAGACAAGCTTCACGTGTTGCAGACAGACCCAGTTCCTCTGTGTAGCCCTGATGCACTCATTGGACATTGCTGAGTTCAGTCAGGGTGTGTAAAAGATCAGGAAAAGTGTGTGGATTGGATTTCATGGCACAGAAATGAAATACTCACTTGGGCTCTAGAGTACCTCAGCACATACAGCCTTGCCAAGGACAGATTCTATCCCCCTCTCTGAGGTCCCCCTCCAAAACTCGTAACTGGGCTTTACGGGCAGAGATCAAAGGGGAGGAGTGTTCTGAGGGCAGCAGTGACTTGTCTGGCACGCCTGAATTAATGCAGCCCTATCAGTTTCAGCTCTTGCTTCTGCTGCTCATCTCAGCGCTGCACTTGGCTCCCGTTTCTTCTCTCCAAAGGGTGATAAAAAGATGATAGGAGATTTAATTTCCAGAAAAGGACACCTAGGCAGGCAGCAGGATGCCAGCTGTTGGGTAGATTAATGTGGGAAGTTTTCTTATCAGATGTTTAGAGTCTCTGTTACAGATAAGCAATGTATCTTAAAAAATAAAAATACATATAAATGCTCCTTTGCCAATGAAGCATCTTGTAATGTTCCATTACAAGCAGGATGAACATGAGCTGGATTTCATCTGACCTCTAAATTACCTCCACTTTATCAGTTCCATTTCAGCAGCAGCTCTTTAGAGAACGAGCCCCTACTTGGAATTAATAGATTCCTTCATTGCAGAAATCTGACACAGGCCTGTGAATAGCCCAGCCAGAGTGTGCTGTTCCAGAGGAGATCACATCTGGAGAGAGGAGCACACTGACAGGTGGGAAGGGTGCTTGGCAGGGTTGTCTTTGCCTTGATAAGCCCATGTTCCTTATAGGAGAAAGTTCATCACAGGCAAACGGTGACTGTGGCATAAAATCCTAATTCCATCTTCTCTCTGTACTGCCAGACCTGTGGGGGCAGAAGACAGATTATCTCCTTATCATCCAAGAATGAAAGAAAATAACCCCTGTAATTCTGGAGATAGAAATCAAATTGCTAGGTGTGTGAAGGGGTTGGATCTGGGGATTGTTAAGGAATGATACTGGGTTTTTTTTGTTTGCTGTGGTGCCTAGTGCTGACTGACTTTTGTTACACCTTCCCAAGGCTGACTTTGGCAACAAAGGCCACCAGCCAAGGGCAGCTCCTGCAGTGAAGTGGTTTCCTGGAGAGGAGCATGGACTGTGCTGGGCCTCCATCCCTCTCACATCTTGATCTGCCTCTTGCTGGCAGCATTTATGGGACAGAGAGAGACCTCAGGAAACACTGAGGCTTTGCCACTGCCCTCATACAGCTGTTCATGTCCTAATCATCACAGTAAACACAGTTTTAATTTCACAGACAGGTTGTGTCCAGGGGCTGAAACGATGCAGAGAAGCTCACAAGGGTCAAAGCTGCTTTCCTGGCCGCAGAGGAGCTGGGGATACGTTCTGTGCTTGTGATGGTGCTGAACTTCAGCAGCTTCGTGAGGGACAGCTCCCGGGACCTGTGTGACACAGAAAGGATGTGAGAGGCAGGCATGGGTTTCCAGCAGGAGGTTGCTTCATATTTAGCTCAATTCTTCTCCTGAGTGACCTTTTGGGGTGTGATTAATCCCTGGGCTATGCATGCAGAGATGGGTTTTGTTGTCTAGACTGTGCTTTGTCATATCAGTTCCTGGCAGTCTCATCTACATACAAGTAAATTATTTTTTTTCATAGTTGTACTATTAGGAAACTTCAGAGTGAATGATGGTCATAATGTCATGTACTGTCTTCCACAATCATTTTCGGGTTGATCCATATATTTATATTGGGGGATGTCACCTCTCTGATTGTCCCTCCCTCCTTGCATCACCTTTAGGGCTGCTTCAAACAAAGATACTCCTGCATTTGGTGAGGAAGATGGAATTTTATAATGGAGAAATAGCCTGTTGATAGTAGTTAATCTCCTTGTTTAAAGAAAAAAGACCCATTTCATCTTCTAATTTAATGATAAATTGCAGTGATTCATCAGGGAAGGAGGGTTTATTAATAGAGAGGATAATAAATGGGCTGCAGAGAGCTATGAGAAAATAATTTTGTCAAATAAGGGATTAAGGGGGAAAAATGCAGAGAGTGAAGTTAGAACTGGAACCTTCAGAATCATTAGTACCTCTCTGTAGCACACACATCACCTCAAGGACCTTCTCTCCTTGTCTCAGACTTGCTGCTTTAGATTAAATTCAGACTGTAAATGATCCAAAACCAGAAATACAGACCTAGTGACATGCCTCTAGATCCAGAACAGGCATGAAAATACTCTAGGAATATTCTGAGTTGAGGGGAACTGGAACTGTCTACAAATTTGGGTTGAACTTAGGGAATTGTTTCTGACAAAACTTCCAACAATAAGACAAAAAAATACAAAATACTTTCTTTTTTTTTAATAGAAAATGGAGTTTGGAATTCCAGGGTCTGGTACTCACTTTGCAGACAGTGTAGGCAAAGCCACCCATGCAGTGATTTCCCTTCAGTACCATGAAATGGGATTCTTCTTAGGTTTGGGCTCATGGTAACTGAATTCTGACATCTGTCCCTGTAAATGCTGATGCAATTTGCTGGGGACAAAGGCTGGGGGTGAGATTTTTCCAGAAGTCACTGAGAAAGTCCTTGTTGTTAGGAAATACTTGCTTAGGAGTGAAGATAAGGCTCTTTTTTTTTTCTCTCCAGATAGAGGGGAAAGTAAATCTGCATTTCCCTTTTCCTGGCAGGACTTTCACTGAACAAGGGACAGGCAGAAGCTGTTGATCTCTTGAGAACCTTCCTCTCCTTTGCTTCTCTCCGGGAGACTGAGGTAGAACATATTTCCTGTAGGGCACTTGAAAGGTTTCATTTGGACAGATAAATGAGATGCTTTCAGGTTTTGTTTTGGTGAACAAAAAAAAAAGTGAAGTTTGGATATGATTTTTGTGGGGTTTTTTTTCCCATTTGGGCCAGCAACTAAACTGGTTCTCCAGCACTCAACTGCTTTCCAGGCCCCAGTGCTGGTTCTGAGCAGGCAGGGTGGAGTAGCCCAGCGTTTCTGCCTGCCACCCTTGTGACCTGGGTGATCCTTCTGATGCTCGTTAACAAACTGTTATTAATCATGCTCGCTTTCCATCTCCTTTGAAAGAAGAAAAAAGGTTGGGAGGTGCAATACTCTGCTTCTCTTTGCCTCGGAGGAGAGGAGAATGCGGGTCAGGGAGAGGCATCACCTGCTGTGGCAGGGGATTGCTGCCGATGTGTGTGGTGCTATTTAAGGAAACAGATTAGAAGAGGGGAGGGAGAGGGAAAATCCCTCTATTAACAAACTCATTAGTGCTGGGAGAAGTCAGACCAAATTGCTCTTCAGAAAAGCACAGTCTCGCTGGATTTATTATTCTCTGTAATTAGGGCCAAAACAGGATGGAGTGTGGTACAAGCAGGGGCTGAGAGAGGAAACGTGGCCTGTTCAAAGCCAATTATTTGTAATTACTCAAGTCGAGATGTGACATTTACACCAACGAGAGAATAAGATCACAACGCTATTTCCTCACCTAAGGAGCCTGTGCGGTGCTTGCAGGCAGTCTGCGGGCCAGAAACGCTGCGAGGGAGATGGTTTAAAGGGATTTGGGCAGATGAGAGGTGGGGTGCCTGGACACATTTGTATGCTGATCCTTAGGTTGCATCTGGTGAGGTGCAGATTTGTCTTCTGTGGATCATGGACTCAGCAGCTCTGGGCAGCGTCCACGGGCTGGCAGAGGTCAGAGCTGGGCATCCTCAGTGAAAAAGAGCCTTGTGTGGAAGTGATCCCAAGCCTCAGCCACAGCTGCTGTTCCATATCACAAGGCTTTCCAGGGAGGATTTTCTCTGTTGGATTTGAGTGCTTACTGCCCTGCAGTGACTGCCCTGGTGTGGAGCAGCAAGCAGAGGGTCCCACAGCAGTTCCAGCTTCATCTGCCCAAGCTGAGGAGCCCTGGCTGAGCTGCCAGCAAAGTTGTCCTTTACAGAAACTGCTGCAGAAGGGAGAAAAAATGGGTTCCCCTGGGAAAACTGCGCTTAGTCACCTGCCCCGGAGAGGCTCTGAAGGCAGTAGTTGCAAAAGCTTTTGTCTCTGCCTCTTCAAACACAGCAGCCTGAGGGGTTTCTTTGAAAGAGGCTTTTTGGTGTGCTTCTTTCAAGTGGCAGGAGATGTGTGCTCGAGCCGCAGGTGGCCAGCTCGGAGTCTGAGCAGTGTTTGCAAGGGCCGGCAATTCCAAACTCCCTGAGCAGACAGGAAACATCAGAGAGATTTGAGGCTTCTTCGTGCCAGGATGTGGCCCGGACTTTGGAAACAGCACAAACTTAAAAAGCTTTCATCAAAAAAGTATAAGCATCTCTGTGGAGATCCACAGTTGGCTTTAAAAGTGACCTTTTTTTTTTTTTTATATATATAAGTTATTGATCACAGTATAATTGGCTTAGTTTAGTTTAAGACTTCTTGAGTTTAGCAGTGTATATCTCAAATGTATTTAAAGCACATATAATAAAAACTTAATCCGGTGTCATTCCCCTACTCCTACATCAGTATGCAGTTGTACTCCTCAAATTGCAAATCTAACTCACACTGTCCTTCTGCAGAAGTTTCTAACCACCCCATGCAGGTTTATTTCCAACAAGTTCAGATCTCCACAGAGCCTCAGTCCCATGGCAGTCATGGGCAGGGCAGTTTGAAAGCTCTGCCAGCTCTCCCTGGCCTGTTTGAATGTCAGTAGCTGTTCTGAGATGGTTTTGAAATCCCCTGCAGAGCTCTGCTGCTTTCTGTTCCTTGGCTGATCCTACAGTAGTTGTTCTGAGCCAGAAAAAGGTCCAGCTATGAAATGCTGGTCTCCAACAGCATCAGAAATGGATGCTCGTGGGAGAGTTGGAAGAACAGGGCAAGGGTTTCCAGCAGTTTGCAGCTCAGGAGCTGCTTAAACCACACTTAATATCTTTGTCTTGATGGAAATTTTCTCCCCGAACTTCTCCAGCTGCTTTCTGAATCCTGGTAAGTATCTGGCATCCTGAACCTCCTGTGGCAAGCAGTTCCATAGCTTAACAAAGTGCTGTGTGAAGATCCTCTTCTGGTCTGCTTTGGGCCTGCCACTTGCTACCCATTTGATGTCACTTTGAGTGCTGGGAGAGATGGGGAACAATTCCCCTTTTTACATTGCTGAAATGATAAATGTCGTGCTCCTGCTCAGCTCTCTGTTTTCTGCTCTGCTCAGTGCTTGGCTGCTCAGGTATTTCACAGAATGGTTTGGGTTGGAAGCGACCTTAAAGGTCACCCAGTTCCAACTCCCCTGCCACAGGCAGGGATGCCACCCACAAGATCAGGTTGCCCTGATGGAATGGTTGGAGGGGATAGGGATAACTTCTATCCAGATGTCACAGTGATCTACAGAAAGGGAAGGGAATGTCTGTTCAGCAGGACGAAGAGTTCTCTCCTGACCCATTAAAACTCAGCTTCCTGAAAAGTGTCAGACACTCATCCAATCGCTCATGACTGGAAAAGACCAAAGTTCTCATGCTGCTGTCCCTGGCACTGTGACCTCATTTGACACCATCACCAGAGCTTTGTGGTCCCTTATGGATAACATAAATACCCATAAGATGACTCAATTAGCTCTGTACATTCCATTTGTACAGCTCCTGCTGCTGTCACAGCTGAATTCCTTCCACAGGACCTCACAGCAGCACCCTCACAGTCCCCTCCATCACTCACGTCATGCAGAGGAGCCTCATGGGCCTGGAGCAAATTTCTGCTGAAGAGAGTGCCACAGCTTCAAAGTGATTGACCAAACCACTGCTTAACCAGGTAATGTGTGTAACAGGGAAATAAACAGCTCATAAACCTTATTGCTCTTCCTAGTGAGGTTGCCTTCCTGGTCTCTGATCCACTATCCCATGGAAGTGAATTTGGAAGAAGTTACTCTGTCAGTTGAACCTCCACTGTGAACTGGAACTTCTGTAGATACAACCTCTCAGCAGGACTGGTAAGAAGTGAGTCTTTTACAGAAATTTTCCTTGGATACCTCATTGCAGTCTCTTCCTTATGGCTCTGAGGGGTTTCTGAGAGGAATAGGGGTTGGATATGGAAGAGAGGTTTAGTGGAATTCCCCATGGAATTGTTGAACTCACCTGTTTGAAGGCATGCTTGCTCCACCATGCCTGAAAGCGCATTCATGGCCTCTGAGTACAAACAGAGGATTTGTGATGCTCTCTGCTCTGTGTTTTGTCCTTCATCATCCAAGTGTTTGATTTCACAGGCAAGACAGTCTGTGAGTTAATCAAGAGATCTTTGTCCAGGTCTGTTATCCTGTTGCATATCTCCTCTAGGTATGGCTTGGCAGTGCATGATATCCCTCAAAACTCTAAACCAGAGGTGTCGGGTGTTGGCCTGACAGCTTCTCACTGGCATGTTCCCTTTTTGTCCGCTACAAAAGAGTCCCCCCTGAAGATTAGGTGCTGCCTCTTACACTTTGCTACTGCTGGTTTCTCTCATTGACTTTCTTTCCCTGTCCCAGTTGCACATGTTCAAACCTGACTCTGCCACAGATGTTCCTCCTTGCTAATTCTTCCTCCTGCATTTGGAGAAAGGAGAGGTTGTGTTTGAGCCTGCACCATTGGATGGCCCAGAAGATGCTGTTCATGTGTAGCCTGCAGAAAAATCAACAACGTGCAGTTCCATACTTTTCTGCCCTCTTTTCAAGTGTTTGAGTGTGTGAATTCTGCTTTGATGCTCAGCCCTGCATGGAAATGAGGCAGCTCCTTCACCCTTCCCTGTCCTCCTGGGTGGTGCTGTTTCTCTGGGTGTGTCTGTGCTGCAGCACAGTCAACCTTAAATTAACTTGTTTGGATCTTTGGAGCTGTCAGACATCCTGCAGCAGTTTGGCTGCTGCATTCCCAGAGCTGCTCTGTGTTATGGTGCCTTCCTAAGTGGCCCCAAGGCTTGTGGCAGGTAGGGCTGTGTGACAAAACCATGCAGGTGTTACCTGAGTTCTCATGGCTCCACAAGCACAGGCAATGGTAACAAAAGACCTCTCAGGCAGCAAGAGGTGTCCCAGGGTCCTCACAGAATTCCCTTGCACATGCTTGAAACTCTCTTCATTGTCTTCAGTTGGTTTTAATCCTCTGGTGTGCAGGACAGGAAAGGCTGTACCTGCAGCGTGGCCCTTGTCAATGATGAAGTTTGTCATGCCCAAGGATGCTCCTGAGGAACAGTCTCTGTGCTACCCAGGTGGTGCTGGCGCAGAGAAAATGTCATTCTTTGCACACCCCAGGTGCTTCCAGGTTGGAGAGATGGGAACCCTTCTGCAGTGCGTTGTTGAACTCTGGTGTTAGTCCAGCACCTCGAGCTGGCAGTTCAGCCCTCCTTTCTCAGGACGTTTTGTAGCTCAGCAAATGTAAAAGCAAACCAAAGCTTTCTCTCTCTTCCTCTCAGCCACTTTACATTAAGAAGACTTGATGGGAGGCACTTTGCGTGGTGGTGGACACACCTTTGTGTTTGGAGAGGTGTCTGTGCCGCCGGGAGCTGCCAGGCAGGTGGATTGCTGCATTGTGGAGCTCACCTGGCACTCTGCAGAGGCACAGCTGCAGGGCTGGGTGCAGCGCTAGCTCAGACATCCCTCTGTGTGGGCCCAGGAGGATCCCACAGCTGCCTCCACCCTCTCCCTCTCCCTCCTCTCCATCCTTGATTTAACTCCTTTTACTTCCTATCAGTTTACTGTCCGAAGTCATGTCTCTCTGCAGCACTGAGCTGTTTCCAGATATGCTCTGAGAGTACAGTGAGGGGGAAGGGAGACAGGTTTCTTATTGATAATAGCTACCTTTAACTCTACAAATAGCCCAGCCCCTGGGGATGTACCTGAGCTGATGAAAGAATGGTTTATGTTGGTCCAGTTCCCGTGCAAAGCTTGAAAACTGACAGGAGAATAATGCAGAAAATGTCTTTCTCTAGGAAAGCAGAGCATGACTCGGTGCTTTGTTATATTTCCTTCAGGGAAAACGGGGTTAAGAGCTGATTTATACAGAAGGAAAGGAAGAGGAAGAAAAAGACTCTGTGCAAAACAAGCAAGGCTAAAGCCCTCATGTTATGAGATGGTTTCACAAACCAGTGAAGAAATTGGGTGCTGAGCTTCAGTAGAGATGAATGTCATCAGGCAACTTTAATTTTTGCTCTTGCATTGACTGGGCCAAGCATTCAGAGAGGATGTGTCACATAGCAAATGGGCTTTTCACCCTCTGGAAAACACAGGTTTTGTAGCTCAGGACAGGAATCCAGAAATGAGAGAGGGTGATCCAACACCAGAGCCTTGCAGTGGCACAGGCAAGGCTGCCATGGGGTCACCATACAAAGGAATCATAAGGGACAGAGAGGGAAGACAGGAAATCTACACTGATGTTGTGATTCTGTAGAGGGGGACGAGGCGGTTGAGTTCTAAACAGTTTGATTTTCTGTAGAATTAGATTCATCTTGTCTGCCTTGGCTGCTAGGGACAAGACCCTGAGTTAGAAACTTCTGCCAAGCATTGTGTCAGTTGTAATTTTCTAATCAAGTTCCTACTGCAGCCCATCAGAGACTGGTAAACAGATTCTTTTCAGTCTCCACTCACGTATGAGCCATCACTGTGTGCTTTGGGGCATTCACAGCTCCCTAAGTACTTTTTTTTGAGGGGGGTGGGATGGCACTTGTGTACCTAATAAAACTAGGGATAAAATGATTGTGGAAGATTAAATCGGGACAACCTAAAGAATTAATTTGGTTCTTAAAGTTTATAGAGGTGTTTGCTTTTGTTGTTTTTTTTTTTGGTTTGTTCGTGTGGTTTTTTTAAACATCAGAGAATGACCAAGATTGTTAAAATGTGCCCTTAAATTTGACACAGTTTGCAAACTGTTCCTTTTGACTAGGTCTAGTGCTATCCATTATTCTTGGTGTTCGAGGGGTCATTTAGAGTCCATGGTGTCATTAATGAAGCTGGACTGGAAGAAATCCAGACTAAATTATGTCTGGACTATTGTGAAGATGGTGAAAGAAATTACACATTTCAGATGCCTTCGTTCCAGCAATGCTTCTAAATCTTTTTGTTTGTGCATTTGTGAGCTCTTTGCTGTCTGTGACTGGGTCTTTGGGGGGAAAAAAGGCATTTCTGTGCATGTTTGTGGATGCTGTTCAATAGCACAATATGTTTGGGTGAGTCTCCTCTTATTCTGATTTTTGTGAATGTTGAACGTTCCTTTCCTTTTTCCTTTTGGTTGTTAATTTTTTTTTTTTTTTTTGGTTGAAAATTAAATTCCAAGGGTTACTTGCAACACATATGCTAAAAGCTCCCTCCCCATTCTGTTGCAGTTGGAAACAGGCTCATTAATGGACTCATTAATAATCTCCAGCCGGATGCTGCCCAGGGAGATCTGTGGGCTCTGAGTTAACGTGGCTGTGGTCACCTCTGCCAAGTGGACATCTATTATTTTCTCACCTCAGCCACAGAAATGACTCCCCTGACAGGGGCACTTTGCTACACCACAATAGCCAGAGATTGCTGAATATTCATTACATCTGACTGCCCAAAGTGCTTCGCCAGCACACGGCATTGGAGCCAAGATGTTTCATTACCTTCTCGCCTTTTGCTTTCCTCGGAGAACGCGGTGTGGCTTCTGTCGGCAGCTCGGTTAACTTCCCCATCTCAGCTCCTTCATTCGTGCTCTGCTTTGAGAAGGGGGAACAGAGGGGAAAAACTGATTCAGCCCGAGTGCTTTAGTTCCATGAAAGTGAATTTTGCAGCCCTATTATTCTGCTGGAAGATTGATTAAAGAAGACAAGCCTTTGAACTTTGTTTCAAACAAGAGGCGGTTGTAATAACTGTAATCTTCTGCTTTATATTTCCCCGTGTGAGGGAGGGAGGAACTCCATTTACCTCTCTGTCACGGTGAAAATGAGGGATGTAGGTGGCCTGCATTCAAAGAGCAGCGGCCACAGATCCTCTTTGTACCTCTCAAAATCCCATATGGCTGTTTTGTGTTGCTTACTGAGAGTTAAAACTGGCTCAGATCCCTTTGTGGGCTTCTAGCCCGAGTAAGGGTGAGCAGCAGGAATGACCCGACCACCGTGTGGCAGGATCATGGTCTGGGAACTCCATCTCCCAGCTGGAGTGAATTATCAGTTCCCTGGGATTTCCCAGCTTGTCGTGTTTGCTGCTGAGGTGCAAACACCCAAATGGTCACACAGAGACAGTCTGCAGGTCCAGCCATGCAGGGAATTGTCTCTGGCCAGCAGCAAACAATGAAAATAAAGTGTATGGAAGTGAATATATACATAGTGAGCTTTCTTCTGGTCTCTAGTAGCAAATGCCAAACCCTTGTGGTCAAACAGCTGTGTACTCTTCAGGCTTATGTAAATTTACCAAATTCCACTTTTGACAGAAATCCTCTTTTATTCACTGTCATTGTAAGAAAAAGGTAAAAAATGAAATGCATCTTTGATCATTATATAATTACTTGAGGATTTATCTTCATAGCTGTAGGAGATTATTTTCAAAAGCAGTTTTCCTTACGGCCCCCCTCCCTATGTTTCAAGTGACTTAAGTTTAATCCTTTCCTCTTTCTGACTGGGTTCAAACCTGCTTTAATTGTTTCGCAGAACATTTCCCTGGCAATGAAGCTGTAGGCAGGGGTTTGTGCGTGTGAATGAAGGCAGAACTCCTGCTTCAGTAGTTGTACTCCGTGTGCAATTCGACATTCAGCAAGGGAAAGAGCATCTCTTCACCCCGTTTGGGGCAGTCCTGCATGTTCCAAAACACCACATCTGGTGGGCAAGAGCCCTGGGGAATTGTGGCTTATTTGGTGGCTTGACAGGTCTCTAGAAATGTAAATTCAAGTACCATTAGGTAGAAGGGGGGATTGAATCCCAGTCCTTTGCCTGCAGCACAGGGCATGAAAGAAAACGTTGCTGTTATTGTCTGATGTTTGTGGGTTTTAGTGCCTACCTGAAGAATGTGGCTCAAATCACTGAAAACCTGCTAATCTGTTTCCGCTGTTGTGTTAGTTCTTGTCTTTCATTAATTCTGTTCAAATTCAAGGGCTCATCCAATGAATTTAGAGTTTGCACTTGCTGAGATGCTGAGCAGTATTTAACGCGGTGCAATTGTTAGGGCTCTGCTGCATTGACCAGGATTTTTTCACTGATTGCATAATGAGATTTCTACTTTTCCTTCTACTGCAGGTGATTTTTTCTCTCCCCTAAAGGAATTTAGATTATCAAAAACCAGGGGAATGGAAGGACAAATATGTCTTATATCTTGGATACTCTGCAGAGATCCTTTTATGCAAGATTTGATGTGCAAGGAGTGCAGGCAGGAGGATAGGAAGATGTACATGGAAAATAGTGTCTGTGATGGTAATGATGTGGAGCTACTGTTTGATACCAGTTTAGTCTGAGGGTCTCTATTCAAACTCTCTTGACGTTACTGCTGTAAGTTAATTCAGAATAATTATGCCACAATTTACTCTCTGTAGATCCTACCGTCAAATCTTTTCCCATTGATGTCACCCAGTTCTCAGCTCAGTAGATGTGCCTTCATAGCTGGAAATGAAATTATCTAGGTTCAAAATACATTTTCCCTATACTTAAAAAACCTGTTAGGCAGTTTCAATACAAAATCCGTTCCAGCTATAGAAGCAGAATGGAATAAACTATCTGTGTGTCTCGCTACAGGCATCAGAAAATCCAGTTAAAAGAACTGGATTTTCTAGTTACTTATTCAATGTTTGCCTTCACTATATCCAGCCACACTTTGCAAAATAGTAGGTTCATGTACTCTCTCTGCCAACAATATTAATATTTCAGCTCTACATAGCTGAACCAGCCTTCTTTGTTTGTTTCAGTATTAATTTTTTTTTTAATGCAGGTAAATACTGCCCTCAGCTTTGTGGGGCTCTGTGGAGAGCCTGCATTTTGACTTGCTTTGGGGTTCAGTTGAGTTGGGGTTTATGGTTTTGCTTTTCAATCATAAGCACATCACAAACACACCCTGGATTACAAGCAAACTGCAGACTTGTCCAATGGACAGCATGATAGGTCTCCTGAACTTGGATGGAGGAATTATAACTGGGATGGACAATGCCAATGTCTGCAGATAAATGTGCATGGTATTTATATATCCACGATGATCCAAAAAACACACTAAATTTTGTAGTAAGACTTCTTTCCTTGTCTAGAGTTCAACTGGGTGTTTTGCTGTGCAATTCTGAGATGTGTGGATGTGCTGAGTAGTTCTTTCAATGACCTCTGGTATCATGAAACTTTCCTAGGAGATCCCAAAGCTGCTAAATGTTCATGCTGAATCCCACAGGCACACACATAAAGCAGGGCTGTGGAAGGGCTATCCCAAGGCAAGATAATTCTCTTTCCCTGGCACCTGTGGAACATCACTTGCACCGTTCTGCTTGTTTTATCCTTACTTATTGTACTGCCAACCTCGGAGCTCCTTGCCTGAATTTTCTCACCTTAGTGGTGTTCCCTTTCCCTCCCGATTAAATCAGCTTGATCTGATGTTCCTGAAGCCTTGTCCTTGCCACGTCTCTGTCATTCAGGTGTGTCAAACCCAGCCCCTACAATGCAGGCTCATGGAACTGAAGGCTCAAAGTGGTGCAGCAGCCCTGAAAACCAGAAGAACTCAGGAAATTAAGGAGTCCTGCTTCATTCAATGATGTGAGAGAGATGAAGTTAGAAAAAGTGTGGTCAAGTCAAACTCTGTCTGTCAGACATCAGTGGTGGCATGGAAGGTAGAGCTTGCAGAGCAGAGTGCCCCTGCACTTGCAGATGCAGTAGGGAGCTGATTTCATTTGTAGATCAGGAGATGCATTCTGGAGATCTGCATTTATTGCCACCTTACACAAAGGATTCAGATTATTTACCTTGTTAATTTTTTTTTTTTTAATAAAAAATTCCACTTCCTTTAATGCAACAAGCTACCAGTGAGGAGATCTCTGTGCAAAAAAAGAGGATTTTTGTTTACCTGAGCATCCTGCCCAAGTCCAGTGATCCAGCACATCAGTAAAGGCCAGCCCTACCTTCAGCCAGGTTTGGCTACAGCCATCACCACGTGGGTCTCCTGCACGAAACAAGATGCAGGGGAACAACAACGCTGTGTGAGGGTAGGAGTGTGTTCTTCATGACTGAGCCAGGCTGGACACAGAACTGGGCAGACTGATGGAAGTGGAGAAGCCACAATGTCAAAAGGAGGTTGTGTCTGGACTGCCCAGGTGATGGGAAATTCAGTCATAATTCAAGTTTCCCTTTTAGATGCTTTACAGCCTTGGTAATTTATTACCATTATATGGCTTAAATTTCAAAATACTTTAGAATTAACCTTGGGATCAAAATGTTCTTAGATTTTAATTTCTTCTTTTTTCTCCCCGGGACAAAAATATTTAACTTTTGAAGGAGCAATGCCAAGTTTGCACATTTTATGAGTCAGTATATTTTTACCTAAATCACAACATCTATGCTAACTTTTTCTTTCCTTTCTCATTCCAAATACAGTATTTGTTTTCCTTCAAAAAGAATTTTTGAATAAAAGCAATTTTCTTTTATCAGTCAGGAATTAAGCCCCTGTCGGGATGCTTTGATTTCTTCAGTGTACTAAAGGTAGGGCACAGGGGATTTTTAGTTTCATGGTTTGTTTGGTATTTCAGAGGCAGTGAACATGAGTGGTTAGATCAGCTGATAGTGGATCAGAAACCACGACTTGTTGTGTAGCTTTTATCAAGTCTTTTAAGTGTTCTTTTGCCTTATTAACCCCTTCTGATAGGGTGTTATTTATACTCTACTTGAAAATGGGAATAAATTCTCACAAACAACAAATTCACAAAAAAGCAGTAAGAGATGATAAGTAATTTAAGGCATAAAAATGAAAGGGGGTGAATGGGATTTCTTCATGGACTGGTGCTACTAAACCACTGCTCCAACTCCATCTTGTTCAAATCCACCCCAAGGATGGAGAACTCTGCCTGGGGACACCCAGACCAGACAAACACCTCCCCTTATGAGGAAAAGTGTCCTCTACAAAGTTGGACACGTGGATGAAGGGGCATTTTGGGACAATTCCTGTACTGGCATTTTCCACGTTGTGCTTGCTTGCAGATAGCTGGAAGAGGTCAATACCAGGCCAGCAATTTTTTTTTTTCTGTGTTCTAAAAGTCACCTAAAATGCCGACATATTTTTGGTGGTTGGTTGTTCTGGGGTTTTTTTGGGATTTAAAAATTATCTGAATTGTCAGATTCTGGTGAAACATTCTGCAAAATTTTGAGCAAAACAAATGCCATTTTAATGGGGATTGTTTTCAGAAATAAGATTTATGAAACACAACGTAATAGCAATAATAGTAATTCAAAACCAAGACTTTGAAAATTGTTTTGGCCAAAGTGTATAGAAATCCTAATGAAAAGAAAAAACCCAGAAAAATATGAAGTGGGAGCAATTTCCCAGAAGAAAATTGCCAGCTTTTAACACTAAATACTTTACTTATTCTGATGCATACATTTATGTTTATAATTCAGAAATTATTTAGGCTTTTGTTGCACTCTGTATTTTAATGGCCAATTGATATTTAATTACCTTGTGGTTACTAATGCATTTAATTAAGCTTCCTGTTCCTTCCTTACTGGAACAAAGGAATCCTGGATACAACAACAAAGCCATTTCATCTCCTTTTAGCTGAACTGAGGCTGTTTCTGCTGCATATTGAAAATCAGGTTTATTCAATGTTCCTGTGTGAAATGAAATACAGAATAAATATTTGCTGGGTTTAAAAAAAAAATTTAGGAGCCTCTGCTGCTTCCATCAGCACTCAGGGGGTCTGGTTTGTGTCTCTCACTGAGTTCACGCCGTTGGTTTCAGAGCAGCTGCTTCTCTCTCTCCCTGTGTCCTGTGCTGTGTGTCCAGTGGGCTTTGGGTACATTTGGATGGAGGGGAAGGGGGATGAGGAGCAGCTGAGGGACTTGGTCTGTTCAGCTGGACAAGAGGAGACTGAGGGGACACTTCTCACAGTCTACAACTTCCTCGTGAGGGGAAGAGGAGGGGCAGGCACTGATCTCTGCTCTGTCGTGACAGTGACAGGACTTGAGGGAATGGCTGGAGCTGTGTCGGGAGAGGTTTAGGTGGATATTAGAAGTTCTTTATCCAGAGGGTGTTGGGGCACTGGAAGGGGATCCCCAGGAAATGGTCATGGCCCCAAGGCTGCCAGAGCTAAAGAAATGTTTGAACAACAATCTCAGGCATGGAGTGTCACTCTTGGGGATGGTTCTGTGCAGGGCCAGGAGTTGGGCTGGGTCCTTGTGGGTCCCTTCCACCTCAGTCTCCTCTGTGACTGTGTGGAGCTGTTCTGGTTGGGGATGGGAACCCCTCAGCCGAGGGAGAGGTTTGCTGCCCTTCCTTTCTCAACTCTGGAACAACAGGAGTGATACTGATGTTGATACCAGACTTCAAAACCAGCCAAGGAAAAGAGAGGAATTCCAGGCTTGCAGCTCTCCCCGTGCACATGGAGGCTCAAACCTGGGCTCTTGCCCTGCAGAGTTCAACTCCAGGCCCTCCCTCCAGCAGTGACTGACATGGAGCTGATAGAGGATTATAACTTCAGAATGAGCAGTGGGAGCAGAAAAGTGTTTAAATAACAGAGTTTCTTTTTATACAAATGTCCCAAGAACAAAGAGAGAATCTCATTCCTCTCCTACCCTCTGAGAAGCTGGGAAGTGTAAGCAAATTGCTCCTACATGGAAGGGGAGGGTTTTGTTCCCTTTTCTGTAGCCATTGTGTGTTCTGCAAGAAAAGCAGAGAAGAGATGGTGAACTCCAGCCTTCCCTGGCATCTGGCGTGGAGGGAGGAGAAGTAAAGGAGACAAGGCTGGGGTGGACAGTCTA
Organism: Orthonyx spaldingii; assembly: GCA_013397795.1. Classification (NCBI taxonomy): domain Eukaryota; kingdom Metazoa; phylum Chordata; class Aves; order Passeriformes; family Orthonychidae; genus Orthonyx; species Orthonyx spaldingii. The sequence goes on along the minus strand of VZTJ01000996.1, from coordinate 3,637,049 downwards.
ACTCCTTCCAATCTTCTTCCTCTCCCTCCCACTTGGGCTGAAAAAGCACTTGATTTATTTGTTTGCTTGCTGTCCTGGAGAACGTTTGCTTGCCTTGAGAACCAGAGGACTTTAACTCTGGCAAGAAACTTCCAAAACAAAAGAATAGGAAAAGGAAAAATTGTTGGATCAATAGACATCTTCCACAGTGGGAGAGCCCTTTCCCTCTCCATTAAATTGAGAGAGCCACAGTGCAAAAGGAGGGTGAGTATATGAGAGTCAGAGCAGCACAAAACTCCATCAGTCTCATGTCTGATGGAGGTTTTTGTGAGCAGTGAGGCTGGTGGTGCCCATGCTCAGGGCACAGGGTTAATTACACCTGAGGCAGCATCCAGGTCATTGGGAGTGGGAGGGTCTGTGGTGGACCAGCAGTGAAAGCTGTCTGCAGACAAATTACTTTATAAACCTGGAGCCCTCATTCTGTGAAAGGCACTTGTTTCCCTGTTTCTTTTAGGACTGGTAGGAAATCAGACCCTGAGGTAGCTAAAGCCTGCTGAAAATTTGAGGCAGGTTCCATGCACCTGAAAAGTGAAAAATCTCTGTGTCAGCTGGGAATCTGCTGCTGGTCCCCATCAGCACCTCCCTTCTCTGCTGCTGGGAGGAATTTGCTCTGTCTGTAGCCTCTGAGTTCAGGAAAGGAGGACTAAAGGGTCAGAATAAAACCCAAGGCACAGCAATACTTTCTCCACCTGACCTCTGGGCATCTTTCCCTTGTTCCTAAGGGAAACCTTTATTTTAGGAAATTCAATAGAAATATAGCAAACAGAATAGAACTATAGCAAATAAGAGTTCTCTGAGTCCTTCCCCACACTGCTGCTCTCACTAGAAAACTCTGCACCTCCACCTGATAGAAAATCTTATCTGACCTGACAGCAGCTGATTTATTTACCAGCTACAAAGGCAACATCAACAATTCTGTTGTTGGGGATGAGAAGAAGCTGCACTAGGAAGGTGATAACCTAGAAAGGGATATTTCTGAATAGAGAATTTTGATTGAGATTTGATTTTTGGAAAGGAGCAGGAAGAAGTTACTTTTATAGCTGTGGGGGAAGGTTCTCTGAGCAGATTCTTGGATTTTTGTGACTCTTCAAGTGCTTTCAAATGTCAATTTTTCTGCATAGTGGTGCTGGGGAATTGTCCCTACCAAAAGGTGCGTACCAGAACTGCAACACAATGTTTGTTTTGGACTGGATATTCTTATTTACTGCTGCTTGTAAAGCCTCTGGCCCAATGGGATTCCCTGCCTTGCTGACATGAAGATGTTATCTCTGTAAATATCCCTGCTGTTCTGCACGCCTGCACTCACAGGGCTGTTGGGGTGGTGGGAGAAATCAATCAGAGGATCAGTAAAATCCATGGGCGGAGATCTTCAGAGCTGCCAGTTCCCGTGGGCATCCAAATCCCCCAGGCAGCTTCGGTAATCTCAGCTTGTAATTATTATCAGTAAACATTTTGCTGTTGGGAGCAGGTTGGAACTGGCTGAAATCCAAGGAATTTAGATGCCACCTTATTATCATAGTAACTGTGTCAGGGAATAGACGGGGGGTTTTCTTGCTGCATTTCACCACTTGTGTGACTGAGACACAGAAAAACCCACAGTCTGACCAGAAATCTCTGTCCATTTGGGAATTTGAACAGAAATGTTCTATATTCCAGGCCAGTGCCCTAACATGCATCTTTCCTCCCTTGTTCTCATGCATTAAGGGAGAGATGGATGATTTCAGTATGTTGTTTTCATAGGGAGTGTTGACATTTCATTATTTCCCCCTGTATTCCTACGAAATAATTTCTGAAATTCTTTTGTGTAGTAAATTAGGCATTTTGGAGTTTCAATTTTTTTTTAAACAAGGTTTTCTTACTGTTTCTTTATTAATCCATACTATTTCCAATGCTGAATTTATTTCATTGCAATTTTGATTTACAATAAACCAATACTTTAATCCAACCTAATGATTGGTCCCAAATGATAATTTTCAACAAAAATTTTATTTGTGATTGATTTCACAATGTGTCCATGTGAAAATAGAAAAGTGGAAATAATACGAGTGAACTGTCAACATTCCAAGATAAAATGAAAAAAAAAAAATCCAGAAGTACCAATTCAAAAAAGATCCAGCTTTTTTTTTTCATTTAAATTGATACAATATTACTGAAACATAGAAATCAGTTTTGTGCCAATGGCTTTCCCACACTGAATCTCTTGAGATGAAAAGATTGCAGCCAATGTTGTCTGAGACCAGCTAAACTCTCACAAAGTAGATATAAAAGAGTAGCAGTAATATTTTCACAGCTATACCCTGAAATTCTTGTACAAAGCCACTGCTATGCAGAAGTTTTGAAACAGAGCAAAGATGAATATTAAACAACAAAACTGGTATTAACACTTCTCTTTACCTTGTTCTGCCGTCCTCTCTCACCTTGTAAAGCACCTCCACGGAACCTCATCCCTCTTGTTTTTGCAGCAGGGAACCTGATAGGAAAACAGAGTGAAAATTAATTTAATGTCGATGGGTAATTGTGTCCCACCTCGGCTCCTCCGCCGCTCGCAGCTCCGCGGTGCCCGAGCGCGTTCCAGGAGTGCAGCGAACAGCACGGCTGCAGCTGGCACGTGTTTGTTCTCTCATCCCTCCTCGGGGGAAATTACTTCCAGTTGAGTGATTTGTGAGGAATTCTTGCTAAATATGTGCACACAGGTGAGGAATTTTTGCTAAATATGTGCACACGGGATGCTAAATATTTGCTAGGAAAAGGCCGGGCCAAATGAATTCTTCCTGGAGTGGAGGAAAATGGAGCTTGTGGGGATTAGTTTGTCTCTCTCAGGAGTTAATATTGTAGTAATTAGGCAGAGCCAGGTTGTTACCTGCACAGAGACGTGGTGTTGCTGCCACAGGTGCAGAATTCTCTTTGGGAGGCTGTCGGAGAACATGGGGGTGTGTGTCAGTGAACGTGGAGGTGAGGACCCACAGAGAGAGGAGAATATACAATAATTTAAATGAAAACATTCACTCCTTACTCTGCTTAGGCAGAGGAGCTCCAAAGCAGTGCCCTGGCTGGGAGGCAAATATCACCCATGGAGTCTCACAGAAGAGTCAGGATCCAGGAAATTGTGTTCTCAGAACAAGTTATCCAACGTGCAAAGTAGAAGCAGGACTTGTTCCTCCCGAAACACCGAGTCTCCAGAGTGTTCCAGGGTAGAGAACGTGGTGTATTTATTGCCCTGTGCAGATTTTTTGTGTGTTCCCATATGTAGAGCTTTGTCCCTGACAACTGCTGGCATCTGTCTCCCTTTCAGTGCTCCCCTGTGGGACTCCTGGTTGTGCTCCATGCATCACATCCCTGCCTCACTGATTCTGCACAGATCCAGAGGCACGGCCTCCCTGGGAAGGGTTTTCCTGTCTCCTCTCCGTGCTTTCTGCAGAGGAAGGAAGGGAGTGGAAAGGAACACCAAGATAAGATGGTGAGCATTCACTGCCCCATGCCTCAACATCCCTAGCAATAAAGATATGTAAAATTTTTTCCCTCATTAAACTCTGGGGTTCAATTTGTGAATGAAACTGTTCATAAGTTCAATTTGTCACTGTTCATAAGGGCAGAAGCTACTGTAGAAACGAATTTTTTTGAGTGTTCAGTTAATTAGTAGTTTTAAGAATTATCACAGCTCTGAGCTGGGTTTTGCTACACATCCGTGTTTGTCCCTCATTTCCTACAGCACTTTGTTTTTCCTGTGAATAAAACATTTACAGGAACTTTAAGCACTGTTTCTTTACACCAGTGTTTTTGTTTAGGATGCAAAACAGATTGAGGTGACAATTTTTACTGGCTTCTAAATAACCTCATATAGAGTTGAGCATCTCAGCAGTACAAGTTCTTCTCCAGGAAGCTTGTACCTGGACAGTGCATCCTGTAATGGGACAAACGATTAAAATCAGCAAGTTTGGGTGAAAAGTACAATCAAAATGAAGGTGATTTCTTCTTTATGTATCTCTCCTGCCTTCCCTCGCCCAACGCCTGCTCGTTGCAGTTGTGCAGAGCCCCTGCCTGGCTCTTTGTGCTCTCCTGCCCCTGGTCCAGAGCATCACTCTTGGTTCCCAGGAGGGCCTCAGGCTCAGGAGAAACTGCTGTGCTGGGGTAGTTGTTCATGTCATTGCCAAAACCCTCCGGTGCCTCTTTGTAGGGGAATTAAAGGTCACAGGGAGCTCTTGGGAGGGGAGGAGTGCTTGAGGGGTTTGCACCTTCACCTGCCGGTTTCTGTGAAACGTTGGACACCCAATTATAAAGTGATCCTGGCTTCTGGTTTTGCCCTAAACCAGGCTCTGTTCCCACCAGTGGACAAGGCATGGCTGTATCAGGGTTCTGGCTGAGGCTGGTGTTTGGAAGGCTGAGTGGTTTCAAGACAAGGCGTGGGGGAGCTGCTACTCCCTTTCCTTTGCTCTGTGACTTTCATGCATTCACACAGACAACTCTGTCCTCTAACCAGCTTTCCCAAAAATTGGAAATGAGCTAGAGGGGAAATTAAAACCCTCAGCTTACCCTCAAATAACCTGTGAATATGATACTTTTTTTTATTTTATTTTTAATAAAAGCTCTTCTAGATGTAATGAACAATAATCTATCTTTCTTCAGGCTATTGACTTTCCTCTAAAGAACAATGCAAAACAGTGTCCTTCCTGCAGCAATCACAGAGGCTGTTAAACACCACCTCCTGGGAGGACCTTGTTCTCATCTAAGCATGATGCTTTTCTGACTAATTTAAATTTATCCTTATTCAGCTTCACTGCTGTCAGGGCTGCTGCTCAAAATAAAACTTTTCCATAGGTGAAAGTCTCTAAATGCTGATCTGGAAAGAGGCAGGCTTATGCCAGATTTTTAAAGTTACCTATTTAAAATTCCACTTTAAAAATTTATATAGGTGAGTTTTAAGATGATATTTTTATAGGAAGTGGCTTTTAGGCAAGGAAACTCTTTTTTGCTTATTCTATACCCCCTCCTTCTGTATCATCCTCTGCTAATATCCTTTGGAATTCAGTGTGGCTGGATAACATTAACTTAACTTTGTTGTTTTGACTTCAGAGCTGAGGTCATAGTAGCCTCTCTGTGAGGGATCTGAAGTAATTTTTGATGTTTAACATGATTAATTTTCTTCTTTTCAATATTTTTGTAAAGGATGGTTTCACAATGTTCTGATATTTTCTTTGCAGAGATCTTCTCTTTGGTTTGTCCTCTGTATTAGAAAACATAAGGTTTTGCAGCAAGGCTGGTTTGGCTTGATTCTAAACATTTCTCTGCTTCCATTGACACTGAAGTCAATAAAAAGACTCAGGTGTTAGGAAAAGAGATGTTATTTTCCTTGTACAACAACAGTGGCATCATGAGGGAATTCTGGGGTCCCCTCTGAGCCCAGGGCACGGTGGCTTTCCCAGCCCTGTCCTTCCAGTTTGCTGCCACTTTCCAGCTGTTGCTCAGCTTCCCTCATGGGTGACACCACCTGCAGCTGCTGGGGAGCTGAGTGTGAAGTCAAGGGAAAAGAACACAACTTGACTCACTTGTATGATCAGGTTAAACTCTCCCCAGATAGCAAAGCTCTTACTTTCCTTCCTGGAAAAAGGGAGGAGCATGGAAGACAGAAGAAGCAGTGATAGCTGCAAGGCTGAGTGGTTTTCCAAAGGATTCTGTGAGAGATCAACTGCTCTGAGAAAGCAGAAGCTGAGAGCAATTCTGCTGTAAAATGGACTTATTTCTGATCACTACCATGAAAAATTGTGATGTACTGTGATAAAAACTGTTGTGTTTATTTCTTGGCAAGCTTGGCTGGCCATGCACTGTTGTCTGTTCACTCTCTGTTGGCTTTGGGATTTTTGCATCATCCTTCCCTTGTTAATAAATGAACTGTAACATCCACAAAACTTTTCTGAAACAAATCTGGGATTAGCCTAGTTCAGGGAGCATCTGGATCAGTGGTGCTGTGTCCTGTGCAGTGAGAAGATGTGAGGAGCTGTCTTTCTGATGCACTGCCTGGTGGAGTCACCATCCTTGGAGGTGTTTATAAGACACGTAAATTGATGCTTAGGGACATGTTTTTATGATGGACTTGGCAGGGCTGGGTTAACAGTTGGGCTTGATGATATTAAAGATCTTTAACAACCTGGACAATTCTATGATTCTAAATTGGTGTTCTGGGCTTGGTTTAAAACCCTGACTAAGCTTCATGTAGGTGTCCAGTTCCTATATGCTGTATGGTTATTCAAATGAAAATGTTCTCCTCTTGCTTTCTAGGCCCTCTATCCTTCTTCTCTTACTGGTGCTCTTGATATGGGTTCTTTGGGTGCTCCTCTGCAATCTATAGAGGTGCAAAATTTGCAAAATTATCTTCTACCTCCAATTCCAGCCTTCTCCCATCCGTGGGATGCTCCCTCCAGTTCTGTCTGGTAAGTCTCCTTCCTTTCACATTCAAATATTTCTTTAAGAAGTCATAATACCTGTGAAAGTAGATAGGCAGGTCCCAGGCAAATCCATTTTGGAAGTGGTAAAACAAAATGTATTTTGCACATTCATTGAATTGAAGGGAAAGGAGTAAAAGAAAAGAATTTTTAGCTTCTTGCCTGTAAAGTTTGAAACAAGCTGAGATGCCTAACTTCAGTGTGGACTAAAGCTCTACATTACTTGATTAAAATCCAGTGACATTACTTGGTTTGTGTGAAAGGCCAAAGGGAACCTGCCATTTGCTTGCAAATCACCTCAAGTCAAATCATTACAGGCAGAACTGCAGTGGGCAGTGCCCTCCCACAGAACCCGGAGGAGCCTGGGGGGTCAGTGCTGGCTGAAACGCTGGTTCCTCCCCTGCCTTAAGTTTTTCATAAGGGTCACCCAGCAAAGAGAACACAGGGTTTGGATTGGGAACAATTTCTTTTTAGTGTTGGATGTGCAAATACTGAGTTGATGCATAAGGAGAGTGTGATGTGCTTGTCTGAGGTCTGTGTTTGCTTCCAGCACATTCCCTGTATGTGTGATACTCAAAGCTATGGAAACCTGCTAATGTGAATTCTCTGGGCAGCTGCTATTGAGCTCACAGAACTGTCATAACTTCACATAAACTTCTCTCAGATGTGCCAAATTGTCAGCACTAAAGAACACTCTGGGCCAGCTCTTGGAGGGTCCAGCAATTTCTTGTGGCTTAGGGGGTATCTGAGAAGGTCCTGGTTTTGCCCCACTGCCTTCTGAAGATGAGAATTTTGTTGCTCAGCAACATCTGGACCTCTCTTACATCCAGCTGATGTGGGGAACTTGTTAACCTTTGCTGAGCAGAGTTTGCTTTTTTAAAAATGGATCAAAGGAGCATGTTTTGATACATTAAAAAATGCATGTCATAAAACTGCTGTTTCTGTGCCTGCCAAAGCCAAGAACTGCTCAGGTGTGAGAAAGAGCAAGGAGGAAAAAGCCAATAAAAACTATCCAAGCCTAACAGAAATATTAGGAAAGGAGATGAAAGACAACCACCTGGGATGCTCATGAAACAACTGATTTTAATACCCTGCTGGTGCTACATGTTTCCTTAGAAAGGGAATTTATAGCTGAAGGAAAGATTGCATGGATAATGTACTTGGTCAGTGTTCGTAACCCTCAGCCTGGGGCCAGAAACTCCTTAAAGGCTAGAAATGGTGCTTTTTTTGTAGATATCAGGAATTCCCCTATTTCTTGCATGTCCTCTGCAGATCTGGTAGTTCTGCAGGGAAGGAGTGTTGGCCTCCAGTCGTGCAGAAGGGAGGCAGCAATGACCACAGACAAACATGCGCAAGGAGAAAGTGCTATGGATTTGGGAGCTGCTCAGTCTTTAGAAAAATGGAGCTGAAAGAAATTTATAAATGGTTGGAGAGACTGGGAAGATTTTGGAAAGGGTAGCACCAGCTTTGTACTGCTGGGATAAAGCTTGTAGTACAGTGGGCTTGTGAAAACCTTCAGGATTTATCCTTATGCAGCAGTATGAGTCTGGACAGTGGCCAGGATGCCATCTGCAAGCGTCCAACAAAAATCCAGAACACTTTATAGAATAGATATTGCTCTCCCTCCACTCCCCAACAGCAGTTCCAGCCAAGTGGGAATGGAGGAACTTTATAAGATTAGTGGGCTACAGGCTGCAAGAAGAGAGCTAACCTTGTCTGCCTCTAAAGCCAGGGGTATAATCTCTAAATTAAATTTACATGATTTATCACATCCAGGAAGATTGGTGGAACAACCACAAGAAGTAGAGGAGAGGGGAAGAGATGATGGCCATTGGGCTGGAGGGGGGTTTTCTCATCAGTGGTAAAATGCACAGCTCAAACCACTGAAATGGGATTAGTAATGGGTCCCCAAACCAAATTGTTCTGAAACACAGAGGTGCTTAATATATTGTTTTCAAAATGTAATATCTCAGGACAGAGACCCATCTGTTGTCACGGAGGAATCAGATGGAAAGTGCATTAAAAGTTGGAATTAGTCCCCACTGGGAGATCTGCACTGAGTCATGGTGATATATGGGATCTGTGCAGAGGGAAGAGAAACAATATTGTCCCTATGATTTATGCATTGTGTAGTCACTGCCACTTTCTCCAGCACTCCTGTTCTGTTGGCTGCAGACAACAGCAAAGAGAGGAGGGTCCCCCTGGCTCCTTTGCAGTCTCACTGTGCTGGGGGTTTGGAGGTGGAGCAGCTCTGTTCGGATGGGGGAAAGGTGTTTGAAAAGCAAGGAGAAACTCACACAAAATGCAAAGGCCAACAGAAGCTGATCCAGGAGAAGAAAGAGCAGATTTGATGCATTTTATTCACTTGATGCCTTAATGTAGAGTCAAAACATAGAAGGATGGTTTAAGCATCTCAAGTATGTTCCTTCTTCACAGCCAGCTTTTGTGACATCCCATAAAGGGCACTGTACAAATGTAAATCCATGGAGAACTAACCGGGAATTTGGGCTGTGCAAGATCAGGCTGCCTTTGGAAAAGTGTGGGTGTGCAACCAGGCTCAGCCCATGGGTTAAGGAGAGCCAAAACCATGTTTGTCTACATAGGTAAAATAAGAATTAGACCCAGGACAACTGCAGCTGCTGAGCCTGTGCTGCTCCTAATAAAACTCACCCTGTCTTTCCTTCTGTGATCCCCTGCTCCAGCACCTCCCACTGCTGCTCAGCTGCACAGGCAGTTGGCTTTCATCCAGCCAAGTGCTCTGATTTTACTTTGCTGCTTCTTAAGTAACAGCTACAAGTAGGACAGGTATAAAGCCACATCCTGAAAACCTCCCCTACACACCTTGCAAAGGGACTGATTAGAGCTTTCTTGTTATCCCTGGGAAATCTGGGTGCCTTCTAAGGAAGAGCTAAGAAATCGTTTCCCTTGTTAACTGCTGGGATCTTCTTGGAAATCCTATCATATTTCATTTTTATTACCTGGTACTAGAACTACCCAGGTGGCGTATTGAAGAACACTTGTCAAAAAAATGTAGCATTATTCTTTTATTAGGAATAAATGAAATTTATCTCATAACCCAATCTCCTTCTAAAATTACTATAGATCCAGGCAAAGAGGAATCGAAGATAATATGTTTTCTTCATTTATTGCATTAGCATTCATCAACTTTTCTTGTATTTTTCCATCTTTTTTCTCTTTTTCTTTTTTTTTTAAATAAAACCCCCAGGTATTTGAAGGCCAGTAAAGACTGCTTTGTTTTAGCTTAGCTGAGTTTTGCTGGTTAACTGAAGCTGGCACATGTCCAGCCTCACATCCACATAGTCTCTGTTAAAACTTGGTGGGGTGCCACTCCAAGGAGACACCTCATTAAATTCATGTTGGCAAATGTTTGTCACCCTCTCAGGAGCTCTGCAGTGATTCAGGTTGGGATTTTCCTCACCTCATCTCCGAGCCAGTTCCTGGATCCCTGCTAACCGGGCACTCTCACAGGTAGCCAGGATCACTTGCCCTCTAAATTGTCTTTCTCTCTCTCTCTCTCTCTCTCTGCTGTTGGGGGAGCCTGAATGACAGGTCCAGGTTACACTCTTCATTGTTTGATGCTTAAAATGAGATGAATTCCATCCTCCAATTCTTTCAAAACTATTTACTTGATTTTTCTTCCCTGCTGCCTCTGGCAAGAGTATATTTCAGATCAGTTCTTCCCTGCACTGAGAGATCCTCGCTCAATTCCTCCAAGGCTTGACCTTTCCCGAGCTTTTTCATTTATGCCACCTGCTTCCCACATTTGACAAAGCCCTAAATAGTTTCATATCATCTCATGAATTCTCTTTAGAGTATGTTTTACCGTGGTCACCTCTGAGTCTCCTCTCTCCCAACAAACACAAGTCATGTTTGCCCAGTGCTTCTGTGTGAGGTGCCAAGCTGCTGAATCAGTCTGGTGTTGCCTGAACTCCTTCCTCACAGCAACATCTTCTGGGCCAAGCTCTGGCTTGCTTGGACTGTGACAGTGAGGGAGAGGAAGGACACGAGGAAATTATTTTTCCTTGGCAGAGGCTCTTGTGCTGGAAGAGCCCTGGTGCAGCTGAATGTCTCTAGAGTTGTGAGGAGGTTGCTGAAGGCAGTACAGTAACTCCATGAAGGGAGTTTGTGCCAAGATTTACATGCTGGGAAGTTTTGGAAAAATGGAATGGATTAATTGGTCTCTGGCTTTGCCTGTTTGTTGTTTTTGTTGTTTGTTTCTTTTGTTTCGTTGTTGCTTGTTTGTTTTTTCTCCAAACCAAACATTTGGGACCCTCAAGCACACGGGAAAAAAGGTTGGAGGTGTGGTGAGCAACTTCCAGGCCACATACACATATTTCCCTCTTCTTTATTTCTTTTCCTATCCAGTTACCCTGAAATTCACTTTCCTGTGGTCTGGGTTGCTTCTTTAGCTTGGGCACCAGAATACTGTGGAGGGAAAGGCCATAAAAGCAGAGCATGGTTCAGCATTGCCCCAATGGCACTGTTGTGATACTGCTGCAGGTTGGGACTGACTGTGTGTGATCAGTTATCCAGCTCTGTGCCTTGCACAAAGTGGAACATCTTGATCACAGTCTCAGTTCACTGCTTGCTGAAATCTAATCCTGTGCCTCCAGGTGCTCTCAGGAGCTTTTGGCTTAGGTACTCACTGAGCCTTGGGACAACAGTGTAAGGAAGGCTGATAGGAGAGAGAGAATTGGGATTTTTGAGGAAAAAGACTGAAGAAGAAATGGAAGAGAAGCTGTTTAACATCCTGGGCTTGCTCAGATACACAGAGAGAAATCAGTTGTCCCTCTGGTGAGGGATGGTTGCACCCATCCTGCCCCACCCCAGCTCGTCCTTGCACTGTCCCAGCCTGTTCCTGAGACCACCAGGCTGAGGTTTGCAGTGCAGCCACCTCTTCAGCTCTGTCTGTGCTGCTGGAGCCATCACAGGCTGTGTCTGCCAGAGCTGGGTGATCTTGCACTGAGAGGGGAAAAATATCCACTGTAAACCTCACCTAGAACATCACTGATCTGGAAGAACAACTCCAGGAACCAGGTGAATGAATGATTTATCAAAGGCAGTTTTGACCCTTGCCAGGGTCGTATTAAACACCTTCTTTCTTTCTGGCTGACTGTGCGTAGCCTGGAGAGACTGGGCACATTGATATACATTTTTTCCATCTTTCTCTCCATTATCTGAGCCACAGTGAGAGAGTTTCAGTCTTTGAAAATGTGTCAGACTAAGCTGAGGGGAAAGGACATACAGAAAGGTGATGGGCTCTGCTGTTGTGGTGGGGGCCAAGTGGTTTGTGACCATTTTAGTGGGAATTATTTATTTGTGAGTCTGATGTGGAGAGTCTGCTCACTGGCAATGGAGCTGCATGTAGACAAGTTTTGGTTAATTTTAATAAAAAATATGACTGTTTTTAGTGGGGGGCAGGAGGGGTGGGTGAGGGGACACTAGGTGCTCTTCTCCAGGGACAGGACAGGTTCCCCACTCCTTGGAAACTTCACATCAAAAGCTGATGTCTCACACCCCAAGTTCAGTCCACAAAATTTTGATTCCAAAGCATCTATGTTCACCTCCAAACAACCTCCCAATTCTGGAAAGCGTGACAGGCACCTGCACAGGGGTGAGACCTCAGATTTAAAGGATGTGCATGTGACACTTGGGAACACGGTTTAGTGACGGACTTAGCAGTGCTGGATTGATGGTTGGACTCAATGAACTTGGAGATCTTTCCCAACCCAAATGATTCTGTGATTCTGAGATTCTGAATGAATCTATGATTTTTTTGTGGACTTTCCAGCCCTTTACTACCACGAGCAGGAATGGGAGCCTTATATTTCCCACCTCAAGAGGGAGGTGTCCTTTGTCCTGTGTTATCAGTGACAGCACTTTTTATCCCGTAAGGTTTTTAACTTCACAGTGGGGAAGTAAGAAAACACTACATTTTGTCGAAAGAAAAACCTTTGAATCTGCCAAATACTCGTGAGACAACAAAACTTGCAAAGTGTCTGGAATGTGCCTGATTTATGACTGCTTTGTGGGCGTAATTTTCTCTGCTTGCTGGTCCTAAGCTTTATTTGCTTTGGGAGAACACTGCTGTGAGTGTTTTGGTTTGACATTTACGGTTTCCCTCATGCAAATTGGCCCAGCAGCAGCCCAGGGACAGCAGACCATGAACTTATAAGGGCTGGCAGGGAGAGTGTACAGGGAGGTCAATATGGGGGTGGGATTTCTCCTCCCTGCAGAAAGGCAGCTGGATCAGTGGCTGTGGAAGGATGCTCTGGAGAGCTGATGCAGAATTGTTTGCATTTTGTTTCAGCTGCCCTTTTTTTCCAGCTAAATCAAACTAGTATTTTAGGGCCATGCTGCTTAGTTTCAAGCCTCAAGGCATTTTTCTTTCTGAATGATGTTATTTAGTTTATTTTTTTTTTTTGTCTGTGTGGTTATTTTTAAGAAAAGTGGTAAGAATATATATCATTCCTCTCTCCTTCTTCCCCAGACCTCTATATAAATTTGTAAATCACCTGATCCAGGTGTTTTTTTTTTGTTTGTTTGTTTGTTTGTTTGTTTTGAAAGAGGAAAGGAAGAGAAAACATTCTTTGGAGCAGGATTTGAAGGTCTATCTAAAAACAAAACATTTTGGATGGAGGGAAAATCAAGTTCTATAATTGGAATTGATTTTTAAGGTTCACCAAGGAGTTTGCACTGCAGTGGAGACTTGAGAGCAGGGAAATAAGATGCACAACGGGCATGATGAGACAGTGGTATCAGGCAGTGTAGAACCTGGTGGTGCAGTGGAAGGTGAGATACTGCAATTCTCTGACGAGCTGGAGGTGCTAATTCTCATATCTTGGAGTAAGGTGCACTATGCAGCACGAGCTGGCACTGCCTTTGTGTTTGGCTAGATATGGCACTGATTTACCTCAGGAAGGAGTTGCGTGCAGCGGGGCACTGTAGGGAGACAGTTACTTGTGATTTACTCCTTGTGCCAAACTCGCTTGGAGTTTTATTTTTAAAAAGCCTGTGTAGTCTCTTTTTCCTGCCTCCCTCTCCCGCACTGAGCAGCACTAAATGCTGTTCTCCACTGAGGACATTTAAACTAATTTTTCCAAAGTGCTGATGAAGCAGGACACACTTTTATTGCTGTCATAACACCGCTCAGGCTCGCTCCCCTGATTGCGTTCGGAAAACACCGACCTCAATAAGCTCTCACCCCGAGCAGCGGCTGGTGCAGGCGGCAGCCCCTGAGTGACAGGACAGCCCATCTGCTGCGTGTCCTGCCGGCCAAAATGACTTCATTACCAGGCAGCAGCGAGGGGAGAGCAGGGGCTGGCAGGGGAGCTGGGCTTTGCTGTACCTCCCGCTATGCTCCTGCCCCGTTCGATCCCGCCGTGCGTGCCAAGGTAATTGGCAGGTTCTGGTCCTCCTGCTGGGAGACTCTTTCATTGCCCAGCACGTTCCCTGCCGGAGGGGAGACGTGCTCTGTGCATGTCAGCACATCTGCACACTGCTGTAGGACCCAGCTGCACGCAGAGCGAGGCAGCAAGGGGAGGAGAGGGGCAGGGCAGGCCGTGGTAAACAGGCAACTGAAGCCCATCTTTGCCTGCCAAGCAAGTGTTTAAAAACCCTTTCAACAAGCTGCCCTCAGGAGCACAAGAGGAAGCTGGAAGTTTGGGGACCCCACTCCAGACCCAGTAATAACATCTTGTGGGTCTATTTCTGGTGCATGTCAAGTTGTGCCAGGGGAGGTTCAGGTGGAACATCAGGAAGACTTTCATCACTGAAAGGGTGGTTGAGCATTGGAATGGGCTGTACAGGGAGGTGGTGGAGCCACCATCCCTGGAAGCATTCAAAAAATGGCTGGACATGGCACTGTTATGGTTTAGTGGCGTGGTAGGGCTTGGTTGAAGATTGGACTCAAGGACCTTGGAGGTCTTTTTCATCCTTAATGATTCCATGTAGAGCAATCCATGTGTTACCCAACAGAGACTGCACACACGTCCTGGCACTGTGCAGTCCAGGGCTGGGGACAGCCAGCTGACCCTCACCCAAAGCAGTCCAAATCAGGACTGGCTGTGTGTCTCTTCTGAAGAGGAGGCAATTCCGTAGTCAGGCTTGAATCTGTAGCATGTAGTGCACTGTCACAGGCAAGAGAAACGTCTCTTCCCTTAGCTGAAAAGAGCTTGAGCCAAGTTCTCTTTGATCTCCTGATCAAATTTGCCTCAGCTCCGTCCTGGGGCACCTGCAAGTCAAAGCCAGCCTGCAGCTCAGTTCCTGTCCCCTGGGTCTGGCCTGCAGGTACGATGGCGCTCCTGACTTCTTTGATTCTGAAAACACACAGTCTGTCCCACCCCAAGCTCGTCTCTTTCTCCCCCTTCCACCCAGGACTCGTCTCATCCTCTCAGTGCTGCCATTGCACCTACTCCAGTCCAAAAGCTCCTGTGGAAGCAGCGATGGCTCTGAGCAGGCTCTGGAGTGGTTCCTTTCGGCGGCTGCAGCCTCCCTGTGCACATCCACGGTGGCAGCTCGGTCGCCACAGCCAGGGGCCCTGCTATTTCAGTCCTGGCCTTGGTCTGGGAAGACTCTGGTGGCAGATTGTGTTGTGATTCAGTAATAATGATAAAAGGTTGGGTGTTCACGGAGCTGTGCATGCTTACAGCTGACTTAACAGCAGCTAATAAATTTCCCCAGCGTTGTGATTCACTGGGGCAGCATTTTCTCCAACTGTGGCTAAAACCCTCTCCAAAGCTTTGTCCTGTCAAAGACACTGACACAGGATGACAGGAGACACCTGTGTTCTCACCCCCTGCTTACACCCCCTATTTGCTGGTTCCTCTTCCTTGGCCTATTTTTTGGGTCCAGATGAATATGGAATTGAATGAAAAGAATAGGCTCTACCAAGTCTTCCTGGGGTTTTTATGTGAAGTATCTCCTGCCTTATGTACAGCCTCTCCCTCTCAGTGTTTCTTGGTTAGGAAGTTGTGCCTTCAAGTCATGTCTTGATGAGAATCAGACTGGGCACTGCGTCCTGTTGGGGAATCAGATGCTGGGGGTAGCGACTGAAGCTTTTTGGCAATTTGCTTTCAAATGTCTTGGCAACAGGAATAATTTAGAGCTAATGAAATAGATGAAGAGGAAAGAGGAGGTCATCTCTCAGGCTGGAAAAGGCAGCTTATGTCATTTGCTCAACACTGGCTTTAAGACAATCTCGCTGTCCCAGAGAGAAAATGTTGTGGGTTTCTTCTCCCTTTTCTCTCTTTGATGTAGGCACTCGGGCTGCAAGAGGTGTTGAGGCATATCTGGGCTGAGTGGGGCTCTGCTAGGGCTGAATAAGTGAGGAAGAAAAAGAAAATCTTGGTGGCACAGACCATCTTTCTTTGCCCTTAAAAAACCTCATGGCAGTAAAAAACGTGTTGGTTTGCAGAGTCATTGCAGTATTTGTGTAGGTGTGAGCTATCCCTGGCCTTTGTCTGGAGGAGAGGGAACAATGGATTGCAGCTCTGAATTTCCTCCATCCTCCCCAGATCCCATGGTGTCAACCTTATTGGCTAAGGAAGCACAGAATCGATATTTTTGACTTGTCAATGTTCTTGTCCAGCGGTTTTTATCCTGCTCTCTCTCATTGCTCTCTCCACTGCAGTTGCTTTATTTTTGCTTCGTTTGATTTCCACCTCTACTCCTTTGTGGCATGACCTTTCCACATCTTTAAGTTCATGGTCCTCATTCTGTGTGTTTGATATGGTTTTAAGCAGTTTTGTAGTTTCTTTTCCTTCCTCAGTCCCTCTGGAATAGGTATCACTCAGTCAGGTCATAATTTCTTTTCCTTCTGTAGATTCCAGCTCCACTTCTCCACCCTGCTGTTGTAACTAAAGTCCCTCAGTCCCTGACTAACTCCCTGCATCCCTGTCACAAGCTCTGCATGCCTTTGTAGTGATGCTTTGTTAGGCTGCTGTCAGCAGCTAAATGCATTTTCTGATATTCTCCCTCTCTCTCTGCCGCTGCTGAAGCTTTGTTGGTGAATTCAACCTCGTGCCCTGGATGTCTGAGCAAGGTGAAAGGGAACTTTCTCATCCCTGTCTCTAAGCCCAGGGAAATGGCCTGGTGAGAAATGGAGATGTTTTCTCCAGTATCAATGCCATGATCGTGCTGCCACGTGGGATATTGCTTTGGGAGGAGGCAAGAGCCACAGCAGGTGCTCATTTACCGTATTTTGGTTTGTGCCCTTTGCCTCTTCTCCTGACTCTGGGCACCACTGAGGACAGTTTGGCCCTGCCATCTGTATTTCTTCCCTCAGGTATCAATGCACTTTGATAAAGTCTCCCTGATTGTTCTCTCCTTCAAGCTGAACAACCCCAGCTGCCTCAGCCTTCCCTTGTACAGAAAGTGCCCTGGTCCCTCAGACATTTTCCTGGCCCTTTGCTGGACACCCCCCAATAAATCCACATCTCTCTTGCTCTGGGGAGCCCAGCACTGGGCACAGGACTCCAGATGTGTCTCACCAGTGCTGACTAGAAGGGAGTGAGCCCATCTGCCTCGGCCTGCTGGCACTGCCCTGCTGGCACAGCCTGTGGTGCTGCTGGCTGCCTTGCCTTGGGGGCACATTGCTGGCTCACGTTCAGCTTGTCCACCAGGACAGCGAGGTGCACTGCACGCTTCAGCGTCTTTCCATTTAATTTGTGTCATTAGTGTTTCTTCTGGCTGCTGGAGCCATTTCTGTTTGCATTAGAGTGTTCCAGTTTTCACTGAGTATTATCAGATAGCAATTTGATGTGAAATGGGCAAAAGCTGATTGAAGGGCCAAAGCAATTCTCTCCCTCATCATCTTCCAGAATAAGCACTGCTGTTGTAAGCTCCAAAAACACCTGTGAATGAAAGAATGTTCTTAAACTCTTGGATGACTTCCAGCATCTATCTGTGGGGAGGATAATCTTTCTGTGAAGAAAGGATGGAAGCCTGTGTATATACAAAGGTGACATTAAACTGAGCTACCCTTCCACTCACATTTGTTGATAATCCATTGCATATGTTTCAGAGGCTTAAAGAACCACTGTGAATTTCTTCTTGGGAAAAGGAGCCTTGCACAAGATGGTTTTCCAGGCCCTAGAGATGAGCAAATCTTCCTCAAATATTTTGAATCATTGATGGGTATTTGTTCCAAGCTTTAATCACTCCTGTCATACCAGTCCCATTTTCACCCAGGTGACTGTTTCCTGTGGCAAAAGGGTGAGACAGTGGCAGGAGGGTGAGACAGTGGCACTTTCACATCAGAATGTGACAGAGATGTCTCAGCACAGCTGGGAATCCCCAGGGTTTACTTGGGAGCGATTCAGATCCTCTGAACAGTGATAGGATCATAGGAGAATTTGCTTCTGAAACAACAAAAAGGGCTTTCCAAGGTCCTTCAGAGACCTGTCTGTTGATTCAGACTCCCACATTGAACGTGGTAATCATTTCCCTGAGCAAAATTTCAGAGAATTGCAGCCTCTTCAGCAATCCCTTCTCTATCCTGTTGTCTTTGATAACAGGCTGTTCAGCAGACATGGAAAAAACTGCCCAACCTTTTTCCTCTGCCTGTAGCAATCCTCAGGTGCTCCCACATCCCCCTCTTGCAGCATCACCAGTGAAAGCCTGTGTTGCTCTCCAATCAAAAAAAAAATCCCACCCAGCAAGTGAGAAGTTTCGTTGCTGTGGAGGGTCAGCAGTAGGTGGATTACACCCTGAAAATCCCCTGCCAGTTCTTGGAAAATAGGATTTAGATCTTTGTATAAAGGCAACTTTTATTAAGCAAACTGCTATCCAGCTGGCTCCCTGGAGTGCTCAGCTATGTGAATTTAGGAAGCTTTTAGCCAGGAAATTGGAGGGACACAGTTATCTGTCACAGCCCTAAAAACCCTGCCAGTGCCCCCAGGGGTGGTGCTTCTGTAGAGATGAAGGAAAAAATCCATGTACTCCAAGCAATGAGGACCTGGCATGACTACCAGGTGATAATATTCCCATCTAAAATCAAAAGGAAAGTCCTTAATTTATCATGAGGTACTTTTGGGTGATTAACTAAGAGAACCTGTAAACACTGCAACTTCCTGTATTTATCCATATGATGGTTTTGTTTGATGTGATTGCTTTCCAAAATCTTGGCAGTAACGTGCTGCTGGTAGGTTTAGGGAGGAACTGAGCAACAGCCTTGTTCCTGAGGGCAGAACTGAAGAAGGTATGGCCATTACTTGGAGGACAACTGTACGTGTGCATGTACGTTATTGTGTGGTTTAGAAGAAACACCTGTGGCTGAGGGGCACATCACTGCTAGGAGGACCTTGTGAACACAACCTTTGGGTTTAGTCTGGACTGATCATATTCCTCGGGGAAATGAAAAAGTCTGAAAGTTGTCATCCTCTGCCAGCTGCCAATAGCTGCAGTGGCCTCGCTGGAGGCCTGAAAATTCTGGGTTGTGGCACACTTGACACCCTTCATGGGACCATGTTTGCCTGTGCTAACATGATTATGGCATTAAGAGCTGCCACATTGGCATAAAGCTGATCAGAGATGCTTTTTTACGGTTGTGTTTCTCTAAGGGAGCTGGGAGCTGTTTGCACTGAGTAGTAGTTGATCTAGTCCTGGAAAGCTTGAATGTCATGGATAAAGACAGCAGAGAACTGAGACTTCTCCAGAACTGGAGCCTGAGTCCAGACAAAGATCAGCTGAGTTCAGGGACATAAGTTTTAGTTGCAGAGGAAAAAAAATGGGCCCTTGTTTTTAATTAAACTTCATTTTTAAATTTTTTTTTTCTTTTGTGGCATTTGGGCCTTTCTGTCCTTGTCCAGAGGGAAGGGTGCTCTGGAGAGACGGGTGATGTGCCGGCTTCTCTGCACAGCGTGCGGGGCTGCTGAGCACTGGTGGACAGCACCGAGGCCACAGCAGCACTGCAGTCACCTCCCTCCTGATTAATGGGAGCAGACAGGGACCAAATGGGTCATAAATGTGCCCCTGAGCTGCAGGGGAGGTGCACCCTGTGATGGACCCCAAGGGGTTGTCCTGACGTGGTCTGGATGGGGGAGGCTGCTGGACGGCTGACGTGGGGTCAGGGAACGGCTCAGACAGACAAAGTTGTCTCAGAAACGCCTTTGGGTCTCACAGCTCAGACACAGCCAGCAACACCCCTGTCTGCTCTCATCCCTGTGGAGGACAAGGCTCAGCAGGGCCACCTGGATGTGGCCTGAGTGTGTTTTTTGTGTGCCTTGCTGGACCCTGCCTTGCCGGACTCTGCCGTGCAGCCCCCCACGGCTCCCCCAGGCCACTGCTGCTTGCAAACAATAACTGCACATTTTCCTCTCCCTGCAGAGGTGCAGCCAGGCTGGATATTGCCCTTAGTGTACAGAGAAGATGGGTAGAAGGTGATTTTTGAGTTAATGAGAGCTTCCAAAAACAAAGCTTTCTTAGCAAAGATAATATTCCCCCCTTCTTCCTTTCCCCTCCCCATTCCCCAGTGCTCCCTTCTTCCCATTCCAGGTGCTTCTGCTTCTGGAAAGACATTTATCATTTCTCCATCTCTGACGGTAGATGTTTTCCCCCCTCTCTTGCTCTCTCATTTTATCTTGCCCAAGGGGTCTGTGCTACCTTTTATTAGCTGACACTTCACTTCTGCAGATGGAAATGACACTAATGGAATGTGGCTGAGGCTTTATTACAGAAATGCTATTCGCCCTGCACAAGCAAACTTCCAAATAATCCCGCAGGAAAGGAATAAACCTTGAAGGCAGCTGCAGATGAAAGAGAAGACAGGAGGAGGGACTGATGGGTTAAGAAAGGAAAAAGAAATAGGGAAGAAACAGGCTAGGGCATATTCTTTTGTGTCCAAAAAGAAAGCAAAGGTAGTTTAACTGAGAATCAGCTGCATTTTATGGCCAGGTTGCTGGCAGAGGTTTCTAGTGAGAAGATGGGGCAGTGACAGCCCTCTGCCTGGCTGTCACTCCTGTCATTGCCCCAGCTTCTTGCCTAAAAGCTGTGCCAGTTAAATAACTGCTAAGGATGGTGGATGCTGTTGCGGAAGCTTTGGTTTTGCTACTGTGAACAAGCACAGGGTTTTCAAGCCAGAGGGTTGTCTCACCAAACACAGCTGTGCTGACCCAAGCTGACAGGCCTGGGTCCTTTTGATTTTCCTGAGCATAAAAACCCACCCGTGACACACTGGGAGGTGACATCACTGTGTCCTTGCACTCTGGTCCCTTCTCTTCCAACTTTAGTGAGGCCAGACCATCTCTCTGCACCATGAGGAGGAGATGTTAACACTCCTGAGAGCTGCTCTTGAATTGCCCCTCGGCTGCTGCCAGCTCGATATCCCAGGACATAATGGAAACCAAAAGGTTGCAGAGATGAAGTGCTAGAAGAGAGAGAACAAACATCTGGGAAGGGAGGAGGGCAGCTGGCTGGGAAGGCTCAGAGAAGGTGAGAGAAGTGACATTTGCTTAGCAGCAGCCTCTGTGGTTGTTTTTCTGTGTTACTGATGCTTGCTTTTCCCTCCCCCTTTTATTTTTGTGGTGTGTCTATTACCTCTATGGCTCATTAGGCAACAAGATGCTAATGCTGTCTGTAAAGCTGCAGGATAGATAACCCCCCCTCCTCTGTTCTTCTCTGTGCTTTTTTAAATTATTATTAAATATCTATTTTTGCTTTGTTTTGTTTTGTGTCCTCTCCATGTCATCATCTTCCCCTGACTCCCTTCATTCATAGAGTAACTCAGAGGAGAACGATTTCAGGAGCTGGAAACTTTCTTCGCTCTCTCCTTCTCCTGCTGTAGGAATTTATTGCATCTCTTAAACCCAGTTAGCCCTATTAAAAAAAAAAACAAAACAGTTGGTGACATATTGAGAGATGTTACACTGGGGTCTGTTCTAGCAGGAGTAGCCTGGGTATTGTCCAGTTTGAACTGGCAGGAGACCCAGATGGGGCACAGGAGTTAATTAACCCAGACTCAAAGATGCCGTGGAAACAGAAACATTTGTGTTGATCCACAGCAAAACAGGCAACACAAGCAGCCAGTTTGTGGCTGGTTCTCCCTGCTCACTTGCTGGCTCCCAGACTTGCTGGCTTACTTCTTGTGGAAGGGAAGCCTCTGCCAAGTGGCCTCCTCTCCACAGTGACCCTGGTTCTTCCCGGAGCAGCTACCACCCAGTGGAGGGTTGGCCTGTGGGGCTGTGTGTGCAGACACCCCCACACATCCATCACTCGTGTGCCTCTGATCGCGGATGAGAATTTTATTTATAGCACAACCTTTCTTTCTTCCGTCACCAAAGCACTTAAGGGTGTTGTACATCATCGTAATAAAACCCATTACAATAAAATATTACCTCTAGAATCTTTGGAAATGAAAGCCAGGCAGAGGAAGCCCAGAGAAAGGTGGGAAAAGCAAGGGCAGGAGTAGAGAGTGAGCATTTTACAGATTTGAGGTGCCCGAAAGGCCATATTGCAGGTGGAGTCTGGGGATCACATAAAGGTCTTGAGAGCCTTTGCAGAAATGGGGTGAGACAGAAGCAGACAAAGCTTGGACAGAAAGAGGGGATGGCAGGATTGGTTCACTGGATTGATGCACCCGAGATTTGGGAACAGTCTGGAGGAATGGCTGGTGCTCAGGGTGAGGCTGTACCTCTCCCCAGTCTCCTTCTCACCTTTGTCCAGTAAACTCTTCCTTCTGGGAGGGGCTGGGGTGAATTTGAGGAAGGAGCTTGTATCTTTTTCATGTCTAAGAGCCCACCATGGTATAACTGGCAGCAGATGTGGGCTGTGCTGGTGGGAGGAATGAACAGATGGGGACTAGACCTGGCCTGAACTCTCTTTTTCATTTTCCCCTGCTGCTTTGTTTCTTACTTTTCCCTTCCTCCTATTGAAATCTTTTGTGGATGAAAGCAATCTTTCATTTTCTGTTTATAGAGCTGTTCTTTGGTGTAGTTAAAGCTCTTTTGCACATCTCCCTAGAGCAGTGTGGCTTTTTGTTTCTTGTTTAGGCTCAAAGTTACACAGGCAGCTTAGTCTGCCTTTTCCTCCTCTGCTGTTCTACCCAGATATGTTTCTCCCCAAAGCCCAGCACTGTTCTCTTGATCATTTTGGGTAGCCAGAGTCTGGCTGTAGATCCCCAACTGGAGTCTGCCCACAGCAGAGGCAGTGCTTGTTCATTGTGCAGTCATGAAGAGACACCAGAGAATGTGCTGACCTTGTGATAATTAATGGATTGTGGGGTAATGGTGCTGTGTGACGCATTGGATACAGAAACGGGATCCAACACTTCTACATTTAGGGTAATTGAAAATCTGAGACATTTATTATTTTGGGCACACTACAGTAACTTTGGTCTTTAAATCTTAAATTAATTATTTCAGACATTTACAGGAAGAAAACAAGGGGCTGGCGAATAAGGGAGATTCAAGCAGAGCATGGACTGGTCACCCCAAGGAAGGGCTTTACTGCTGTGTGCTGTTCCCCTGAGACACCTGGGGAACTGCTGCTGCACCAGCAAACCATGGGCCTTTCTTAATCATTGTGGTGTGCTGGCCAAAGCCTCCTCAGTCAGTAAAATGCTTCACAGGGCAATGCCTGAGGAGAAAGTGCATCCAAATAACCACAGTGGTTAAAGAACCAACTGCTGTTCTTTGCTATATCCCAGAGCTGTGACTCCAAAGAGTGCTCAAAAGTCTCTCTCGAGCTTGTACCTCATGGGCCCTGTGGTGGTGAAGCTGCTGGAGTACAGATGAGAGTTTGCCACAGTTTAAACCTCATTCTGTGACCTGGGCTTGGCCATTTCCCCCTCTGTTCCCCTTTCCCAGCGATCAGAGCCTCTTTTGGGGCAGGTTTATCCCTCACTGGTGCTGATGGTGATGTTCAGGTTGTTCCCATTGCAGTGCCAAGAGTGGCTGCTGCATCCCAGGTGTGGAACACCAGCCTGGCTCCCTGAGCACCTTGCAGGGTTTGCTCAGGTGAGCAGAGACAATTTTCTGTGAGAATCACTTTGCCAGTCGAGTGCTCTGGCCTGTAACAACCCATCATTACGGTCTCACCTGTTATTTGTCTGTTATAGCAGGCTGCACAACCAAGGGGAGTGATCTGTAATAACCAGCCCTAAGTAAAGGGATTTTAACCAGGCTAATAGAATCCATTTCCCTCAGCTGCTCCATTATAGCAGTGCCCCAGACTGAGCTTTTACTTGACAAAGAAGGAACCACATTAATTTTCACTCTGTTGTTTTAAAACAAGCAGACAAACAAATGCTTGTTTCAGCCTTCTCCTCCCACTCATTTGTGAGAATAGGAGGGGGTGGCACAGAGCGGTACAAAGTTAAAAAAAATGGGGGAAAAAAGACAAATCCAGAGAAAATAAAGAAGATAGCTAGAAAACGTGAATAGGAGGGGGTGGCACAGAGCGGTACAAAGTTAAAAAAAATGGGGGAAAAAAGACAAATCCAGAGAAAATAAAGAAGATAGCTAGAAAACGTGAATAGGAGGGGGTGGCACAGAGCGGTACAAAGTTAAAAAAAATGGGGGAAAAAAGACAAATCCAGAGAAAATAAAGAAGATAGCTAGAAAACGTGAAATCCTTATGAAAATTATTTTTCAATGCTCTGCTTCCTTCCTTGCCCACAGCTTGTTAGGTACAGTGTACTCCTGGTGGGCATAAATGCAACTTTTCTTTGGCGGGAGAAAAGTCAATGGTGGGAGCAGGGAGAATTCAAGCATCTAAATTTAGGAAATGAAACAGTGTGCCCAGCCAGGAGCCCAGGCTTCATGTGTAATTGTGCTGATCTTGAGAGATGTGTCTTTCTCCTGTAGCAACAGAGGGAGGCAAAGATTATTGCCTAAAACCCCCCAGTGCACAGAGAAGTCCTGGTGGAGTTTTCTGTTTAACTTTTCGTTTGCCTGCTGGTTTTTTTTCTATCAGTCCTTTAAAGTGTGGTCAAAGGATTGTTTTATTCTCCTCTGGATGGTGTGTTTAATCTCTAATTAGACAGTTTTCTCCTTTCAGCTGCCACAGACCAGGTTACAAATCTCAGATTTGAAACGAGAGTGGTGATAACGGAGGTGGTGCCGTGTCAGAGATTGGGCTCGCTGCCTTTCAGGCTGACTGGAAAAGCCAAAGAGAAAATAAATGTAAACAGCAGCATTGTGGTGTCCTTGAGTGGCTGTGTGGAGGAAAGAGCCTTGGCCAGGACCATTGGCTCAGTGGGTGACAAGCAGAAGGTTTGCTCCTGCAGTTCCTTCCTCCTTCATTCACATTTCATTCGCAGCTTCCAAGTGAGATTCCCAAATGCTGCCTAAACCCAAGATATGCTGGTATTTTATGGTCAGTATTGCCTCGTACAGGATTGACAGTAGTTTCACTCCTCTGCAATGCTGGCCTCTATTAAATTGGTGTTGTTATTCCTAAGGGCCAGTCGTGCTTTTTCTATTATGAAAAAAGCCCCTTGCTAAAGTTAGTGCTTGTACCTAAAATTTCCCAGGCACTTATTAAGCGATTCCTGTCAATAATATTTACAGATTTTTAAGATGCAGCAAAAAGTGCTATTTCCTTCCAGCCATATCTGCCTCTCCCACAGCACATGATAAGGAGTCAAGGACAAATAGACAGACAGTGTGAAGACTGGCTCGATCAGTGCATCTGTACTAAGTGTTCCTGCTCCTGCCTGGAAATGACAGTCCAATTTCATGAATCCAAAGTCTGACACCTCCCGCTGGCACTACTTCGCCTGTTGTTTCTTTCCTTTTGATTTCTCTGAAAATCCCAGTTCGTTTCATGGTCAGAGAACCCCATCTTTGGTCCCCTCTGTTCATCAGAGCCCTTCATAACCTGGCATAGGATGAAAGGACTGTATAGATAATTTATGGGAAATCAGTAATTGAATCTTGGCTGTTCTCATAAATCATATCGCCCGGCTATCAAACAGCTGTGGGTAGAGTAACATATTCCAAAACCTGCATAATTGATGACTCCCTTGCAATAGTCCAGCACACATGACTGGCGATTTTTCCTTCCTCTCAACAATGTTTTGAAGTTTTCAGTGAGGAAAGCTCAGTACCTGAGCAGACCTGCAAAGTGAATGGCCAAAGTCGTTAAGGAAAAGATGCTGATAAAAGGAGAATGTAATCCAAATCGATGGGTAAAATGAATCCTTCATGCTTTTTCCTAAAGGGATTGGGAATGATGAAAGCACCTGAGGAGGGGAGCTTTATCTCCGAGGCTGGTTTATGGGTGGTGTTTATGCAGCAGAGATGTGCCTGTGAAAATGGGATGTAAGGGAAGCTGTTACAGATGGACAAACACGGTGAGCACCACTCGCCTCGAGGCTCCTGCTGAAACCCTCCCCTCAGCATATCCTGAAGGCAGATCCTCACCCACTGTGGGCTGAGATCAAGTGCTAGTGAAATGCTTCAAATTTATTTCATCCATGTTCTGATTGGGATCTGAATGCTGGTGTCTGTAGAGGCAGCCCGTGTGTTTGTCACAGGGTGTTTCCCTCTCCACCCCAGACACTGCAGGAGCTCAGGTGAGCTAAAGAGGCCAAGAAGGATGAGCAAAACCATGACTGAGTGTTTTGCACTGGGGAGACATAGATTTGGACTTTGAAACAATCCCCCTGGGTGTAATCTGGCTGTGAAAGCAGCTACTGACTTCACCTGCTTTGGGTTCTGGGGCTCAACCTGCAGCCCCAGTGGCCACTCATGGCCAGGCAGACAGGCTGTTACAGCGAGAGCTTTTCTGCTGTTTGCTAGCAAGGAAAAAAGCATTTTTGTACCCTGGCTAACCCTGACTACACAGCCTAGGGCTGTGTGCTTTATGGCTGAGCCTGTAACAGTGTCTGCAGCTGTCATAGAAACCTGCAGGCTGTCTTGTGCACTAGAGCTGCTGTAGAAAATGATGCTCTGTTTTGGCAGAAAAGAGGTCCTGCAAGCCAGGACCAAAGCACATCGAGTGATGTGTGACTTTTCCCATCCATTTAACAAAGGTGTTTGCTGAGGCCTGTTGGAGCTGTACGGCAGATTTACAAGATCCAGAGAGACATGGTAATAAACTGTTCAGTGTGTGCTGCTGCTGCTGCTAACTGGGTGTTTGTTTAAGCCCGCAGTACTGCTGTTTCAACACAGAGAAACCTGCATAAATTACCCCGTTTTTCCTGAGGGAAAAATGATTTTTCTTTAAGTTTCACAGCTCTTCAGTACCAGAGACCAAGAGACCTGAGGGCAATTTATGTTGCAAAAGCCTTTTCAGGGTGTGCCTTCATTAAACTTTTAGGGGGTTGTTTTGAAGGGACCCTTTTGATCATCCTGTCCTGGTGCTCTGTTTATGCTGGGGAGTGGAGTGCGAGGGACAGGGGCAGCAATGTCCATCTGGGAAAAGGACAGAGCTTTATCCCAGTGAGTCAAGGCTCTCTCCAGCTGGTTGGTTGTAAATGCAACACAGTGGACCCTGGAACTGAACTGCTCCATACAGAGCCTCTGTCAGCTGAGTTAGGGATGCAAACTTTTTCAAAGGTCATCTTAAAAAAAAAAAAATTGGCTGCTGTTTTCATGAAGTGCTAACTAAATCCAAAGAGATTAACAGTCGCCTGTGCTTAGCCATAATTCAGCCTGGAGTGATACGAGTTTCCAGTACTCTGTGGACTCTTGGATCAGGATGCAGCTGCAGCATCTCTTCGTGGCCCGGGACACCTACTCAAAAATGTGTCCTTTTATCTGCAATTTGCCCATTCTTCTTGTGGGTGCTTTGTTCACTGCCACTGTTAAATGGAAAATCAGACAGGTGCTTTGAGGTTTGGGGATCCGCCCTAAGATTTAATTGAAAAGATTTTGCTAAATTTGTTTGCCTGTGTTTAAAATGAGAAAGGTCCCCTGAAGGGAATAAGACTCTTAAATTCTACCACTACTGAAGAATTTCCGTGCTCTGAATTTTAAGTTCAGGGTTTGGTTGTTTGCTTTTGTTTCAGGGAAGCCATACATAGATTTTCTGTTTCCCTGGGCCACCACAAAGCACTGGTTTCACTGTCTGCTGCTGCAGCGCTGCCTCATCGTGACTCTGTTTCCAGAGAAGTTTTCATAAATTCACTCCCGTCTTCGAGCTTTCTGTGGTTTTCTCCAGGGAGGAACCCTGTGACCTGTCCTAACCTCTCCTCTCAGCAGTGCACAACTGCGGGATGCCGACCTTAACAAAGAGATCACAAAACTTTGTTAAACAAGGTGACTCAACAGAAACAAACGAAGTGGAAAACACCAAGTGACACTTCATGGGCCACTTGTGTGTCCGTGGGAATTACAGGGGTTTCAATACCAGCCTGCAATACTCTCCTGAGAGAGGTGGGCAGGGTTTGAACTGCAGCTGCCAAAATCATGGAGGGGAGCACCACATCTCCAGGGAAAAGAGGGAATCCAGAGGCACCCACGGTGAGAAGCAGCACTGCAAGATGCTCTCCACGGTCACAACTGTGTGGTCCAGGTCACCCAGGAGTGATCAGCCTGCTCCCCTCTGCAGCAGAGCTGTGGTTGCAGAGCTCACAGGATGCTGTCATCACTCCTGGGTTACCTCTCATATCTCAGACCCTCCCAGAAAAGTTAGCTTGAGTCTAATGATAGCTTATCTAGTTATTATAATTAGGTATATGATCATTAATAATCTGCCTTAATTACAGGTTTTCTTCTAATGTGAAAGATTCCAATTAAGGTTCATTACATGGAAAATCTGTGGAGTCTGTTATTTCACTCTTAAGATCATCCAGAACAAAGAGAGCACATGCAGACGCTGAGTTTCTTTTAAGGGCTGTGTTTTAATTAATTCCAGCTTCTGAAACAATTAATGGATTTACTCACAGTATCTCAGGAAATCCATGCTCACCTCTAGAGAGATAGTGCCACAAGCTCAGGGAAGATAGGCTGCATTTCTTACACATTGCTGAGAACCAAAATCTTAAATACAGCGTGGAGCTCATCTTGGGAATTTTGTCCTGGTTACTTTGCCTGAAAAGACTGAAAATTCCCCCAGGGTAAAGAAGATGAGTCCCTGGTACCACCACAAGCAAATATCTCTTAGAGTTGCCTCGGAGCTTCCTATCCCTGGATTCAGCAGGAGGGAGGGTCCTTGGTAGTGACAGGGATCATATGCCACCACCGTGCTGCCTTAGGAACAAATCCAACCCCTGGGATGGAGAAACCATTGGCTTCCTTCAGCCTGCCACAGCCTCCAGCCTGGAAAGCACAGTGAGGTTGATCAGCCTTGCTCCCCTGAAGGAGTGTCTTGGCGTCTTTTCCTACCCTCTTTGCTTGTAGAGCAGTCTTTGCTTGCAGATTTGCCACGGGGAAATGCGGCCAGTCCCTCTCCAGTGGGGAGGCAGAGGGGTCTCTCCTGGTCCTCACACTGCAATGCTGAGCGGACTGGAGTTCCCTGCCACACCACAAGCTTCCTGTAATGCCTCAGGGTGTTATTTACTCTCCCTTTCTGTCTTCTCCCTTTCAATGAAAATTACTCCTTCTCTCAATAACATGAGGAGAGGACTTCAGACAGCAATGTTTTACTGAGCATTTGCTTTGCTGGGGCTGTGAAGCCAAGTGCTGCACAGATACTTGTCCAAAGGGAGGAGGCAGACTCATTTGCCTCTTATAATGAGGAAAGACAGATGCTTCCAGCACTTTTAAGGGGAAGTTTTTGTTTTACATTGCTTTCAGCCTCATTGACAGCAAATTCTTCTGAGAAACTGAATCTATATCCTGGCAGTTTTCCCTTTTCTTGTTGTTGAGGAGATTAACCACAGACAAAGTCTGGAGACTGGTGGTTTCTCAGTCAGCCATTGATAATCCTCTAAATAGAGAACATCTGTGGGTGAGGGATGAGGTGGAAGGGTTTCATTACTTCTTTCAAAACCTTTTAATATTTCATATTTTTCATATCATGGCTTGCTGAACCCTATAGGAATCTATAGGAATGCCTATACTTTGTCACTTGGAGCTTAATGCTTTGCAATAATATTCCTCCTCATTAGGAGGCTGGTAAAAGCTTGGCTCTTGAATTTTCTGCTGTGGAGCAGAAAATTTTGCTCCTGTGCTGAGGAGCAAAATGCAGTGGTTCATGGCCCTTTGCTCGACCTTGTGTCAAATTAGGGGAAGAGATGAAAGGCTGATGCAGCTTCTCCTGAGCAAGGATGAAATTTAGCCTCACGTTCCCAAGTCAAGCACCAGATCAGCATTCTCAATAGAGCCCTGTAACATTTGTGTGTGGGTGGAGGTGGCTGTTCTGGACACAGATGGGGT
Source organism: Orthonyx spaldingii (assembly GCA_013397795.1). NCBI lineage: Eukaryota > Metazoa > Chordata > Aves > Passeriformes > Orthonychidae > Orthonyx > Orthonyx spaldingii. The sequence continues at coordinate 3,607,291 of VZTJ01000996.1, read as the reverse complement.
TCAGAGAATGGTTCCAGGACAAGATCTGAGGTTGGATTTAGGGTTTTCATAGAAACTATGAAAGTGCTGCTCTGGTGTGACTGAGTTGGAAAGTCTGACCATGCTTCGAGATCTGGTTTCAGCCTAGGAAATAACTGGAAATTGTGCTCTAAAGAGCTACCCTAAATGATGTAAATCCTGGATGACTGGAAAGCCAAAGGACTGGGGAAAACTCCGGTGCCCTCACAAGCAGGGTTTGCCGAGTTCTCCGCGGCAGCAGCTGCCTCGGGGCTGATGCTGGGTTGCAGTAGCTGGGTGCTGCAGGTGGGGAAGGTGCCTGCGGGGTGGGATGTGCTGTGGGAGCAGTGCTGAGCAGCTCCACGGCGTTTTCTGCCCTGTCACAGGGCAGCAGGGTGTGAGGATCTGTTGTTCGGTTTCGGACGGTCAGGACGGATGGAGACGAGAGATCTCTGAAGTCAGGCCTTAGAGCATGAAGTTTATTGTGAAAGGGTGTGGGTGTAGGAAACCTGCTGGGAGCTGCCAGATGCAGCTCGAAGCAGGTCAGAGAAGTAAGAGAGCAAGCAAGAGAGAGAGAGTAAAGAAAAGGTGTAGAAAGGTAGAAAGCTGCAGAAAGTGTAGAAAGGGGTAGAAAGGTGTGTGGTTCCTGTTTACAATCCAATAAATCATCTTCTGTGCTGAATATTCTAATTTTCATTAACCAATCTCGTATAAGCCACAAATCCTATAACATTTACATACAGCCTATAAGAATTATAGTATTACCATATGGTGTTATACTTTAAACTCTAAAATCTACTTTTTGGACCCTCTGCCAAGTTGACAGGGTCTGCTCTGACCCTTGGACCTGTCTGCAAGCAGAGGGCATTGTTTAATCAAAGGGGGGATTACCTTCAGTCGGCCATGCCATTGTTTTCCAGTTGTTCAGTAACTGGAGTTCGGTAACTCAAAGCTTGTTCTCATTTCAATCTCGCCTATAGTTTCCATATTCTCAGCATCTTTTGCCAGGTAATCATATTTATAAGGCTTTTCTATTTCATCTTCCCCAACAGCAGGGGACAAGGCAGAGAGCGGAGCGAGCCGGGGGGTTGGCCCCAGCACTCTGAGGAGAGTTGCAGAACACTGAGACCAAACATCTGCAGTGCAGCTGTGTCCTTTGGCAGCTGTGGCACTGCCGTTCTCTTCTGCACCTAATGCAAGCACCCCTTTCCTCCTGAAGCTGGAAGGAAGCCCCGAGCAAAGCTTCAGCTGTCTGGGAAGCTGCATCCTCCCCAAGCAGCAGTGCAGTCAGGTGCTGAAGTATTATAAAACCAGACAAAGAACAGATTGTTGCCCTTGTTAACCTACTTTTCCCCAAATTTGTGCTGTGCAGTGATCCTCTTCTCAGTCTGCAAGAAGCCTCATCCATTGGGAGTATTCTGCTGTGGCATCTGTATGATTTGTTCTTCAGGGGTTGTAGCTTAACCTCCAGTCCCAACTCACCTGATTTTCCACAACACTTAAAACCAGGGTTAAACTTGCTCTACCTTTAGTCCAAACGAAACCTTTCTGCTCTTCAACCTGTCTGGTGCTGTCTTGAACTCAATTTGTGCTATACAGGTCTTGGTGACTCAAGACACTCAATTTAAACCAAGCTACGAAAAATGTAATAAATGCAGATCTCTGGTCTCTGAGCAGTTCTGCAAGCTTCTGCTCTTTTTACAGCCTCGTTTGCTCCTCTCCTGGCTCCACCAGCTTCCCTGCCCCTCTCTCCAGGTCTCTACTTCTACCTCTTGCAGGGATTCCTTATTCTGTCTGATCACAAACCCACAAAAGCCTCTCACTTGGAGGCCTTCCAGCTTTTGTTTCCTTCCTTCTTTTCTTCCGCGTCTGTTTTTCTGAAAAACAAAAGGGAAAGAGATTAAAACCATTAAGAAAGTCTCTCTGGGGGTAGACCAGCATTTTCAAAAGCACCTGCAGCCATGAAACACCTGCATCTCGTGTTCAACAGAGGTTTTTCCCACCCAGTTCTCTCTATTATCTATAGAAAAGCATTCCATGTTTAACTCCCGAGCAGGAATGCTTCAGTCAGTGACCCAGGGAATAGAGTAGTGCTTGAGCAGGGAGTGAGCTGGCTCCCAGCACAAACAGCAGCCTGGATATTGCCTTAATGGCATGTCAGGGTTATTTTGTCACAAGTCTTTTCCCATCCTGTTACAATGCGGAGCTCAGTAGACCTTTCACAGGGCAAGCAGCAGCCCACGTTCATCTGTGTCTGTTTCCATGTCTCTGCTCTCCTCTAAAACGATGCAGGATTTAATTGTAGTGTGGAGAGCAGATTTGCTGCCAAGATGGCTGGAGGGAATGCTGGAGAGGGTGGCTCTGGCTGGGATCTGCACTCAGGACAGTTTGTCTGAGCCATGGGGAGAGCTGCAGGTGATGGACAAGAAATGAGCTGGCAGAGGTTGAGCTCTCCTCTGCCCCTTCTCTCACCTCTTCTAGTTCACTAATTTATTAAATACATCCATCTATGCTCTGACTTGGTGGTAAAATAAGAGCAGAGCTTTGTCTCACCATGTGCAGCTGTGCCTTGTGTGATGTCGATTTTATTCCCCTATAGACATCGTACTGTGAGGAAAACTGAGAGCACTTTTAAATTGAATCAAACGTGTTGTTTGGAGGTCTGTGGAGAGAAGACAGTTGTGGTTTGCAGGCTCTGCTGTCCCTGAAGCACTGTGGTGGACTGGGGGTGTGGTGATTGCCCAGGAGAATTGGCAGAATAATAAGGAGACGCTCTCTGAAGGAGTTTGGAAGACAGCAAATGCCAGACATGAGATCCAAGTGGAACTTTCTTGCAGTCTGGAATCAGACAGGAGTCCGCTGTTTGAGGAGTGTTGATGTAACTGTGTGCAGATAAAGTTAATGTTATTTTATAGTTCCTTTCTTTGAGTTACTTGCTTTGGCTGTTCCACCCACTCTGGGTATTATGATACTGCCTAGAGAACACCACGGCAGATTCTTTTCTCTCACTGTCTTGTATTTTCTCTGCCAATGGTATCTGTTTGGGCTGGACTCCTGAATACCCATGATTTCAGCTTCCTTGATGCCAGTTTCACACTCCTGTGGCCATGAAAATGTCAGTAATATTCACTCGTATTTTTCACAACATACCACAGGAACGGGGCCTCAGCTTTAGATCTGGTGATACATATTTATGTTCTGCAAAAATGCCTTGCCATAGGATACCCAGTCCAAGTTGAATTGTGAGTCTTCTCTTCCCTGCTCAGGAAATTACCATCTGCAAGGGCACCCTGTCAAAAGGAGGGAGAGAGTTTACAGTGATACGCAAGTTACATTTAAGAAGAACTGAAAATCTCAGCCAGTATAAGGCAAACTCCAGAGTAAGCTGTCAGAACAGAGCAACCTTTAATATTCATGTATAATATTCAGGATGCATCGCTGCATAATGTCTATTGCAGTCATCAGATACACATGTTTAGCACCTAGAAACAGTAAAATCACTTGTTAAAGCTAAAATGGAAATTATGGGATTGATTTACCTGTGCACTTCTAGTTGCTTTATGCCAGACTGGTGATATGAAGAAGGCATAAACCTCATATAACTGGCTGAGTAAATTAGATTAATGTCTTGTTCTCCTTTTTGGAAAGGTCTAAAGCAGACAAAATGTACCCCGAGCCCGTACAAATTCCTTTTCTTGTACGCCTCTTGCAGCCTTCCCCTGCCGCAGTTTTTATGATGTTTCTGGTTTTAAAAAGCATCCTTCAGCGGAGGTTTGTGTCCCTTTGCTGAAGGAAAGCTGCTGGAAGGTGACTGCTGTGAGCAGCCCTCCCTCATACACAGTGCACACATTGCAGGCCCAGCTTTTATGCTTTTGGGGACAAGTCTAAGAACCCTGGGAGCACAAGGTTTTATGGGTTTTCCATTCATTCCTGCTCTCTATTCACTGTTGCATGGATCCTCTGGGAGCACAGGGCTCCCAAAAGCAGCAGCCTGTGCTGCTCTAGTAACACCATTCCCTCCTTCCTCCTCTGCAAGGGCAACAGAACACGTGAAGCAATTTGGGCAGCAAACTCGTGGGGTGGCTGTTGGGTGTGGTGTTACATTCCCAGGTAGGGATTTGATGCTCTGTTTGTTTTATGTGGCTCTCTGTGTAGAACTGTGTTTTGCTCCATAGATAAAAATACATATCCTCGTGTATATTTTCATCTCTAAGTGTTCTTTCTGAGGAGGCAAAGATGGAGTTTGTGCAATCACAGTGATTGCACTTGGCTCCTCTTCATTACAGTCCATTGAATGGTTTCTTAGATTTTTCTTTTTCTAACATTACTGATGTTCTCATTCTGTGGGGAAAAAATCTTCAATTTTAAGAGATTTTGCCAACAGAAAATAGTTCAGGTCACATCTTGGAATCCTCAGCATGATGTTGCCGTTATAAAACCCCAGTACATGTTTGATTAGTGTTTCTGGCTCAGGTAGAGCCAGTTTACTAATTTACCTGAAACTCACATTGGCAGTCCTATAAGCAGGGAATTTATCCAATCTCATGATATAAGCGCCTGTGGAAACAGGAAAGGGACTGGGAAATTGAGGGCTGAAGATGAATCCATGTGAAGGAGAGTCAGCTTGGAACAGAGTTGTGCCAAATGCTCAAGGCAGATTGTGCTGCTGTTGGATAGTGGAGCTGGAAGAGGAGCATGTCCAGCTGTGGGTGCTCCTGACCCTGGCTCCAACCAGCCAGCCCATCTCTCCCTCTCCCTGTTCCTCCTCATGCTCGTTCCCTCATAAAACCATCGAGTGCTGGTACCAAAACCAGGCAGACTTTCCTTCCACCACCATATCTATGGAAGCCACGGACCATGCACTCAAAATCTGGTTGGAAAAACATCAGGCATGTGCTTTACTGGCTCTCTGAGTTGTGGTGGAAACATCTCTGGGTTGGATCCAGCCGTGCAATTAGTGAATAAGCAGGAGTGTGAATTCCCAAGAACATTTATAGCTGATGGGCCTCTTTTGCTGGCACCAGTTGTGCCCTGAAGCATTTGTTAAATTTAGTTGGATCGGAGGATCTGAGCAAATGCATTGTGGGAGGGAGAAAATCAATGCCATGGGCATGTTCCCACTCCAACATGATTCTTCTGGATGTGATCCTTCTGGATGGAGATCCAGGGGCTCTTTCTGACTGGCAGGTTGAGGAGAAAGGTTTGAGCTGAAATTGGATGATTGTGTTAAGTGAGACAATCACGTCTCTTAGGGCTCAGCATAAGTTCCAGATGATTCTATCATCGTTACGTGAATTCACACACTGGATATTGAATAAAGTACTATAGTGGCTCATCAGTGGGAGAAGATGTCAGTGGGTGCCATTCCAGGCAGCTGGACTGTTGGAGCTCCTGATCCAGGAATGCAGTCCTGGACTGCACGCTGCAATTGCAGGGACCACAGAGGATGTTGGGCTCTCATTTCCTGGGAGATGGAGTCGTTTGAGAAATCTGACATCACTTCTCTCCTTTCTGCATCACCCTGAGAAAATTAACAACGCTTAACAGCCCATAATACTCTCATTTTAGCTGCAATCACAAATCAGAATGTGCTCATCTTCGTAGTGCTGTGGTCTTTACTAGAACTGCATCAGGGGCTGATTTCTGGTTGGACACTCTCTGATCAGAGCAGGCGGGGCTGAAGGCAGGAATTTCAGAGGACTTGAAGCCCCAACAGTGCCCTTGAGGCAGCATTTTAAGTAGCATAATTTAATTAAAATTTAATAAGCAATCAGAACTTCTGCATGTCTTTGCACTGGCATTTTTAAACAACAAATTAATATCCTTATTGTATAATTTTATTTTTTAACACAGTTTTCATTAAGTTTATGCAGTTTTGAGTCAAATTCTGCACATTTGTGTCAGCCAGCTTTGGCCCAGGAGGGTTGGGGGGTTGTAGGAGCACTCAGATGTGTGTCTGTCTGTTTGAACCAAGCATTAAATCTTTCACTGGCTTGTCCATCTTTAGATACACTGAAGAGAACGCAGAAGACACGCTGACATACCTGGCTCATGTTTGAAATTGAAAAGCAAAATCCTGGTCCCAATTAATTGACTTTCAAAATTCCCAGCGACTTCAACAGAGCCAGGCTTTCATTGAGAAAATTAATTTCATTTTGCGTGTCTCTCTCCAAACCTTTCCATCCACTGCACCTGAACAAAAGCCAGTATGGAAAAGCCAATAGGGAAAAGCCAATATTGACAAAAAGATCCAAGCACGGCTGTCTTAGGTCACTTCACTTCTTGGCCTCTTCAGCTTCCTGTGGCCCTGAGGATAAACAGAGGTTCCCTCATCGATAGAGGCAGCATCGATGTGCCTCAGCTGCCTGTGGCTACTGGCCAATAGTGCTGGCTTGTACCCCGGCTCTTTCACTTTCAAGTCCATCTGAATGCCACACTCGGCTGATTCTCAGAGCTCCTGCCAGCAGCAAGGGTGTCTTCACTGTCCATCGAACCGGGCAGGATGCTCAGAGGGGAGTGTCTGGCTTTCACACGGAGAAATCTTCAGGGAAATCAGCTCCTATGCAAAAAGCCTCGGGAAGGCACCTGTTTAGTGAAGCTTTGAGGAACTGAGGTAAAGCAGTTTGAAAGAGACAACAGGGGGAGGAAAGGTTGAGTAGAGCAGTTGTGCACAAAGTCTGTGAATTGCTTATAAACATTCCAGACATGCAGGACCTTTTGTTGGTCACCACAGATGTAATTTTTCAAGCCTTTGGCCAAAAATTCCAGCAGACACAGATCTGCCATCCACTTGCCTGAAGAAAATATGTCAGCAAAGTTAGAAAGCTGAGTAGGCTTGCCCCCATCCTTGCTGGAAAACCTTGCCATTGGTTTGCTGGAGAGATGCAATATAAAAATATTGCAATATACTAAACACCCAGTGCAGGATTAGTGAGGGAATGCCAAGGTTTACAGTAGCTTGGTGGCCATGGGAGTCCTGCAGAGCCCGTGGGAGGGATTTGCAGCAGATTTGTCAGAAAAGAAGCTGCTGCCCACTGAAAAATATTTCCAAAATACTTCCTGATACTATGACAATTAGCAACAAGCTCATGAAGTGTATTCTGCTGAAAACTGCATAGCAAAAGGAGGTTTTGTTTTCCTCATTCTTCAGTAATTTTCCCCCTTGCCTTCTGTTTCTGCATCTCTTTTTCTTCCTGATGGATGTCCCTCAGGGGAAATGTCCTTCTGAGCCAGAACAAAAGACTGGGTGGATTATGAATTTTTGTTATTAGGATCATAAAGCCTTTTTCTCTTATAATTTCCCTCTCTTCTCTATTATTTCATGTCCTTTGTTTCCCTATGTGACCCTTCCTCAGAGAGAACCACCAGGTCTTTACATCCTTTTCTCCTTTCATTCCATGCAAAATCTTGTTCAGAATTTTTCAGTGCTTGCCTGGAGGTGAAAAAAGGTGGGGTGAGTTTGAGGAAACTCCTTCATGTCCCAGTGAAAATCCTTGAAATGGATTTTTACTTGTGGTGGGCATCCCGGGGGTTACAGCACCATAATGTGGTGGCAGTGATTTTGTTTGAGAAGTCAGCACTTCAGATTTGTCAGGGAGTTTTGATGTCTGAATAAGCCAATGAGAACCCAGTATCAGAGCTCCTGGGGTATTTCCAGCTCCATTTGCCAGGATGTGATTCAAAGTAAAAACTCAGAGGAGGCTCAGCCCTGAGGGTCTGCATGGGGCTGATCCTGGTAGATGGGCCCTGTGATCACTCAGGTTGGTTAAATACATTCCTGTGCCTACGTGATCTGGTGGATGGGAGTCAGAGAACTCTATCCCTTCCAGCCTTTGGCACTCCCAGTTTAAATAACATGCAACAGGGAACTTGTTTGTGTTGGCAGGACAAGGATGCTTGGGAGAGGAAGAAATTGTTTGGGTGGCTCCAGTGAGACTTTCTAGCTGTTATTTTGCAGGAGCAAAGATCTCTGCCTTGCTGTTGGTGCAAGCTTTCAGTCACGATTTACCCACAAACAGTCACACTGCCCTTGTGATTATTTGTGCCCGATGTGGTTCACAAACTGTTTTCTGTTTTGGTGCTTGAGTCTGCCTCATTGTCTACTTAGTGCTGAAAATATTGGGCTGCGTCCCTGGCTGCTCAGCTCTGCCTCTGCTCCCTAATTGAATGCAGACAGCTCTTGAAATAAAATTTCCGCTGCAAATGTTTCTGCTGACAAGTTCAGAAAGAGCTGTCTGGGAGCTCGCTTTGCTCTCTGGCTGAGAGGTGTCTGTCCCAAAATCATGCCTGCCTATACATTTCCTGACATAGAGAATCCCTAAACATGACAGGACACAAAGAGGATTTTAATGAATTCCTTAAAAAAAAAAAAAAAAAGGAAACAAAGAGAAAGCGTTTTCTGCCATGTTTTAGGTGCTTTAGGAAAAAAGCTGCAGACAGTTTGATGTTGCTGTTTCTCTTCACGTTATACAGATACTTTTCACCTATGTGAGTGCTGAGTTTTGGTCTCAAGAAGGTTTTTTCACCAGTCTTAACTCATCCTATAAAAAAAAAGAAAGAAGAAAAGAAGATAAGGGATGTCTCTGTGTGTATTCCTAATACAGACCTGTTACTTGTCCTTAATGACTGAGTCCTTAGGAATGTTCCACTATTTTTTTTGGGTGTGATTTTTGAAGGACTGCACTTGTTCCTTCACACAGCCAGGGAAAATCAAATCTGGTGATTAGTGCTTTGATTCTTCTGGCAGGTTTCTATTGCTGCCTTACGACAGGCAATCCTTAACCAGGTGCTTATTTTGTGTTATGTATGTGATTTAATTCCTCCGTGGTATCCAAAGGAATCAAATGCTCTTCTTTGCTTTGTATTATGTTTTTCTAATGCAGAACAATTTACTCCAGAGGATTTGCAGTGGGTCACTATATCTAGGTGTGCAGGAGCTTGGTAGAGGTGAGATAAGTCAAAGTACAAAAGCTTTGTGCTTATATTTCAAAGCTGAAGAAAGGGACAAGGTGCGTGGACTGGGCTGCAAATTGCAGAGAGAAATAATTTTGCAATATTTCAAACTCAGTCACAAGAGGAGGCAATGGAAGAATCTATTTCTCCAGTGAAGCAGAAGTCTTCTGCTTGTATTTATCAACATTTAAAACACATTTCTGACTGTAATTTCTAGCATGCCAAATGAAATTCCTACCAATCAGTCACTTTGTTGCTATTAGTGCAGTTAATAATGTAATTTATTCAGCTAAAGAGCTCCAACGGAAATATATAAGAGGGGAGAAATAAAAACCGTGTCCTGGAGAGAGGCAAACAGTAAATATTGGCTGATTACATGGGAGCCTTGCTGAAATGGTGGATCAGGTGAGCCTTGCAGGATTTTTCCAGGCAGTCTTGGCGTGCTCAGAACTGAGGTTCTGATTCAGAGGCACTTTAACCGAATGGCTCAGAAGGTCCCCTGTGAGAGGGACACAGCCCGTGCTGCTGGGTGCCAGCTCTGCAGTTCTCTGCTCCAGGGCCCCTGAATTGCCATCTTTCCTGCAGCCATGTGCTTCTGCCCAGTTCCGCCCCAGTGGACGAGGCCATGCATGGTCTGCAGGCTGAATGTCACAGGAGCCCTGATGAGTTTGTATAATCCTGGCTAATCCAAGGAGCTCAGGAAATCACACTGGATTATTTGTGCACAATAGGAAGGACCTCAGAAGGTTTAGAGTCAAAAGATTCTTTGCACTTGAGGCAAAACTGGGCATCAACTCTTCCCCTGTCTTCTTTCCTCGTTGCAAGGTGTGAGGCTCATTACAGTGACAGGTTCATTTTGTACTTGAGGGCTCTTGAACATTTGGCCCTCGGCGTATTTCCCAATTATTTATCACTGCTGCTAACAGCTGCTCTTTTGCCCTTGATGTTTATTGAAAATGTGTTCTTCAGCCCCTGGAACAGCTCTCTTGGGACTGCCTATAGGGAGGCACATGAGCTGTGTTGCAGCCCATAGGTTTTGTCTGAGCTCTGGAGGAGCCAGGCTGGGAGAGCCGAATGAGAATGAAATTTGCAGCTTTAAGAAACTCTATACATGGGAGAAAATCAGCATTTTATGTGTCCTGTGGTTCATCTATCACTAGTAATTCATTTTACAATGCATTAACTGACCTAAGCCTATTCCTATTGTGCAACAGACAATCCTTCTTTCCTGCCTTCACTTCCCTACAGTGTGTCAAGGACCTTAACTTGTTCTTATTGGATTTTTATTTTCTCTTGTTTAGAAACTGAGTGTTTAAGGGCTAGTTTTCACAGCAGCAGAGCATATGCAGCAATAAACATCATCTCCAGTTGATTAAGCACCGTAGCTGAGTTGCTCAGCTTCCACAGAAGCTGTTTATTGTAAGTATCCTCCAACTCTGAGGACATCGTTTTAATTATATTGCATGAGAAGGAGCAAAAACAATAAACCAGATCATTAGAAAAAAATTAAAAGATATAATTTTCCTTCCCTGAGAGGAAGATTTCAGTGAAGGTCAGAGTAGATTGGAGGTGTTTGTACAGCTGGGAAGTGTTCTCGAAAGGCCATTTTCCAGTACTTATTTTTTTTATAGAGGCTGCAGAAGACATTAAGGATAGGACAGGCCATTTCAACTGATCTTCTGAGGCCAGACTGTGAAGCTGTTGTGAATCATGCTGGTGATTTCAGAGAAATGTATTGCACGAGCTCACTATTTGTCAGTGCAAATAATGTGTTTCCAGCTTGACCAGTGGAGTCTGGCCTTGACAGGGTGACAGTAATGGGAGCAGCTTGCTTAGGCTTCCTTGCTATGTGTGCTGAAAGATGTGAGAACATTCATTTCTATTACTGCCATCCTGAATCTTTTCTGGTTCCAGATACCAGCTTGGACATTTGTCTTTCCCACCATTTGTTTGAGAGAGGCAGTGAAGAACTGTAATAATAATAATAAAAAATAAAAAGCTTTAGCAGGACAGGCTTGGGAGGACAATGTCAAAATGAGACTTCTCAAGCACATCAGTCTCTTATTTCAGACACATCCCTTACCTTTCTGAGCTGCCACGTACCCCCAGCACTGTGAGCAGTGGTTGGGTTTGGTTCAGTATCTTCACTTGACTGGTGCTGAGGGGATCAGCTGTGCTGCCTCAGAGGGCAAGCTTTTTGTTTTCCTGATTCTTGTAATTATCTCCTCTTCTGTAAAACAGTTTAACTGCCAATTAAACCCTGCCTTAAGTTAAGCAGTGCCAGTCCAAGGCTGGCTGATCCTCTAATAACCCACAGCAGAGAGGGCAGTGGCAGTTTCTGCTGTGGGAGTCTGACCTTAGGCCAGACTTGTCAGGTTATTTGTGCCAGGCTTGTTGAAAGGTTTGTGAACTTACCTACAAACCTAGCTCTGAACAAATCTGGGCTGTGTTGGCCAGGTAAAACATTGGCTTCACACACTGCAGTTCCTGCCTCTGTCCTTCCTGCTCAGAGTGCTCTGAACCAAATAAACCCTTACAATTTTCACAGGGATTTCAAAGGTTGCTGATGCTGTGGCCCTGCAGGGCTGGGGTGAGGTGAAAAAATGGATCCAGTTTGGCATGATCTTTAGACCAGGAATTTTTTGCTGGCTCTAATAAGAACGACTGTGAGGAAGATGAGATAGGGAGTGGGGCAGGATCTGTCAAGAAATGTCACCCAGTGGTGCCTGGTCCTGTGACCAGACTATGACAAACACCTTCCTTGTTCTTCCCACACCTCCCCATTGCATTTTAATTGACACCTTCCTTACCTGCTTTTGTTCAAAAGCACTCCCTGCAAACACACTCAAACAAACATCACTACTGTCTTTTCTGTCCCCTTTAAAAATCCCTGTTATTGCAAATCTTGTTCAGTACAAAGCTGCTGGAGGCCTGTGAATTTGCCTCTCCAGAGACAGAGTATTACTAAAGCAAGAATCCAATATTTTTTGGAGGACTGTGATCATCTCTTTTAGCATCGGCCCCACGGAGAAAGAGCCTGCTCTGTGATCATAAACAATACAAACACAACCAGCCTGCAGTCACATTACTTAATGCCAGCAATTTTTGCTACTTCTATAAATCTGTCTTCTACCAGCAGCTAAGTGATGCTGATGTTGACAACATTATTTACTCCCTGATGTTTGAAGAGTTGCTCTTTCTCTAGCCACTGGTGCAAGCATTTTGAGAATGGAGTGCTAACTCGGAGGGAAGCAGAAAAGGAAACTGTGCCCGTCCAAGTCACACATGATTCAATTGTGGCTTTCTGCAAAGGTGTGAAGACCCTTCAGGAGAAGGACACAGCTTGCTGTTCACATTCCCACCCCAAATACTGCAATTTGTTCGTGGGGACTACAGGAAGAACCAGAAGAGCTTCCAAACTCATCACCAAATGCATTGAACAAGGTGATGTTGACTAAAGCTGGCCCTAATCCTGATGCTTGTGGATTTACTGCTCACCCTCCTCCACTAGAAGTGCCCATCATTCCTGAGTGCTCCTTTTACAACTTTGCCACCAAGCTGTCCCTCTGATTTGCTAGACCTGGTTCTCAGTTTTGGATTTGACTAAAGAACATCAGATACGCTGGGATATTTTTATATATAAAATAGCTATAGCAAAACACTTTATAGTGAAAACAAAAGAAATTTTGTGGTCATTTTTCCTCCAATGTGGAGAAAAGAAGCAAAGCAGTAGCTGGTCTCTGCAGAAACACCAAAGCAAAAAGAAATAACCAGGAGGAAGCTGCAGTGCAGTGACTTTGAGACGTCACTGTCTTCTTGGTGATGTTTTCGTGGCTCAGGTGATTCCACTCCACCCAGAAAACAGGAAGGCAACAAAACCTATAATGCAGAGAGTCTGGGATTCACATATTTTAAGGCTAGAAGGTGATCATGAATCATTTCATCTCAACTCTTTCATCTTGTCAGCTTACAGAGTGCAGACTTTCACTCCATTACATCTGCACAAGACCCGTAACCTTTGTGTGATCATCCTACCTTGCTTTAAAGACTTTGAGTGAAAGACACCTCCACAAAGCTGTAGACAAACCATTTTAGTCAGTAACTGCTGTTGTAAAAAGCAAATCTGACGTTTGTTGTATGTACTCCTTTAGCTTTTTATTCTGTCTTTGAATACATTTATAGCCCTGGGCAGTGACCTCCTTTCAAGTTACTGTTTGACTCTTTTTGGTTTCTTTTTTTCCTTCATTTTAAGTGTGTGAATTACTCCTGATATAGAATATATTAATTAAAAGATTTTAGAACAAAGTTAGTGTTTTCTAGGTAAAAAAACTTGCTGTAAATATTTTTTCTAACAAGTTCTTCCTTCTCTTAATTTAAATAAGCCCATGTGAACAGAGCCAGGGCTCTTGTACTCTTTCTCAGTATTTCCTAATGAAAACTGCTGGCCACAAAGCACTTCACTAAGCTGGTTTGACTTGACCCATATGGCCACTCTTTCTATGAAAGGATATAAATTTACAGTTTCTCCCTTCCCTGGTAATTTTCTCTTAAGGAAAAATCTTTCTATCTTTCTCTAGAGCCAGAGGTGATCTGAAGACACGTAGGAATAATGAAATCTTCATCCTCAAGTGTTTGGATGCATTTTCAAGCGGAATGAATCTTTCTGATGGTCTCCCACCTGTCCTATATTTCTCAAATTTAATGCAAAAGTTCCAATTTTTACATTCATACAATGAAACATCTCTTTAGCTACTGTTTATCACAATTTCATCATGTGATCTAAAATCTCATATAAATGTTGCAGGAATCTGCTGAACTTGAGATATTATTGTCTGCATTGCTTTCTTGTTCCTGTTTGCAGCAAGTTCAGTGAAAATTTACTTACGTTCCTCATGGCAGCTACACTGCTTTTGGTGTGTGCCACTGCCAAGAACAAAGCTGTAGCACTTAATAACAGAATTTTGTCATAGTCTTTATCTCTGGAAGCTACTCCAGTTTATCATTTTAATAGCAAATGGAGTGTTTTACACAGCTGCCTGATAAAAGTTCCCATAAGCATCTCTTTAGGGTTTTATTCTTCTCTCTTCCTCTCTTGTCAGCTGTGGCTTTCAGGGACACTGACTTTCCCCACATCTTTTTAAGGGCAAGGTGAAGTCTAGTGAAAGATGCTGTGGGACACCTCAGGTGTCAAACGTAGGACAGAGCAATAAAGCAGAACACAAAGGGTCCACAACAAACTAACGATGTCACAGTGATGAAGAAACAAAAGATGATGGGCTCTGGTGAAAAAATCCACTGCCAGTGTGCATTGCAGTTCAGGCTTCAGCCAGCTGGAATGGAGAAGAGACGAAGGTTGTTTCTGTCTTGTTTTACTATCCTTATTTCTGTTTCATAGAGTGAAAAACTTAATCAGCTGTGATTTGTGTTCTTCACCCAGGCTGGTTTCAAAAAACCAAGGAAACCCTCACAGACAAGCAGCCCAGCAGTTATCAGTAAACAGATGACCAAGAGTTCACATTTAGGGTGCCCACCTGCCCTGTGTTGTGGAGGATGTCCTTTAGCTGGTATTTCATGTCCCTTATGCAGTAATAAATGGTTAAATACATTTCTGATAAGGTGCAAAGTGTTATTCCAATCTGTAATAGGAAAACAGCCATGTCAGGGGTTCAAACAAGCATGAGACTTCCTGAAGTGAAGCCTGGTGAATAAGTTTTGGGCTTTGTGTTTTGGGGTTCCTTGGGAGGAAATTACTGAGATTGCTTCTGAAACAGGGCTGGTGGCTGTGCTGGTGAGCATTAAGCTGCCATGGGGGAGGTGAAATAAGAGATGATTGATGGGCTCAAGGGAAGTGCAGTTTTGTGTGAGAAAAGGTCTGCAGTGTGTACAGGAATTTAGGGGCAGTGTAGTACCTGGCTTGGAAAATTGTCTCATCCATAGTTAATCAGGTGTGGATTTTCTGAGCTGAGATTTGCTTTGGTTTAGGACTTTCCCTTATTTCAAATCCAAAGTGTGGGAATTCATGCAATGTAGGGAAAGGATTAGATGCTTGAGCCATGCAAAGTTGGACAACTTTAACCTCCATGATGACTTTGGGAAGCTCTCAGGCCATGGACAACCACAGACGGTCATTGCTGTCATAGACTTGCAGAGTTCAACCTGACAAAATCCATGTCCTAGAAATATAGGTCCCACCTCTTCCTGGGAACCTGAACTTCCAAACATGGGCCTCAGCTGAGTGTTACAAGTGTTTCCTACAGTCTGGTGCAGAATGAAAAAGAGAGGAAGAACTTGTTGCCTTACAGTGTAAAAAATGCATTGAATATTAGTAATGAATGAACGGATGAAGGGTTTCCATCAATAAAATCTACCAAGATGAAAACATCAGCACTTACTTCTCAGGTTTTGTGAAGGGTGTGTGTTCAGATGAGTCTGAAATGCTTCTAATTAATGTTATCAAAAGTGTGACATTTAATTAACTCAGTAACACGTTCAGCCTAATGATAACACATTTTGATTCACCACAGGCAGCAATGAGCTCTCCTGAGCAGCTCCAAAGGTGGGGAGGACTGGGGGAAGGAGGAGACCAGGAGTGCACACAAATGCACTTTTTGCTGCAGAAAGGCAGAGTGGCAAGAGAGCTGATTATGTTGTCAATCCCCATCTCACATCAGAGAGACATTTATGAGTTCGGAATATCTGCTATCAGATATTTATAACAATAATCTATTTTCCCAGTCTTAATTGTTGTAAAACTCATTTGCCACTGCAAGGAATAACAACAGGATGCATTAGTTTCATATTCTTGAGTCAGATCTGGTCAATGAAACGGTGCCTTTTTGACATTGAAACCTATTGCAAACATTTTCTAAAACTGAATCAGCAAATGAATTTTTTTTTAAATTTGAAATGGAAATTTCTGCTGTGTCATTCAGCTGATCAATAAGGAGCTATCCAGAAGTAATACAAGTGGGAGGGAGAGAGAACCCCACCTCTGCTTTGTGTTACTGCTGGTTTTGCTAGGCATGTAACTGATTAGTCAGGTAGCAGCATGAAATTTCCTTCTCCACAATATTTATGTGAATTTAAATGCTTTTCAGAGACATCTTATTTAGTATAAATAAATAAATAAGAAGAACTAAGATGAATGGGGACTATGCTTAAGCATCCTGTAGATATTTGATCACAGGGGATGCTTCTGCATCTCAGAAATACAATGAAAATAGGCCATTAGCACTTTAACCCTTGTAGGACTGACTCTCCCACCCCGAGTCTATGGCATGAGTTCTTAAGTGCTCTCAGAAATAACCACAGTAATTTGTTCTGTGTGCAACCTGCCCAGCTGGATGAGATAAAGAAGCTTACGAGTGAAAGTGAAGTTTTCTGAAGGTGTTTTTGATGACTCACTCTTCATTGCAGGCAAGCTGCAGGCAGGAATGAAGCTGGGAAGAGGGGACAGGAGAAATTATCCAAGAGACCCAAGGACAGAGCTGGGGGAGATGTAGCAGAGCAGAGCAAAGATCAGTAGAAAGAGTATGGCAAGCAACAAGTTCACAGATGTTGTGTCTATCAGGTGTGTTTGGTGGCAACTGATTAATCCATGTCCTTGGAGATTTCAGCGCACCTTTCCCTGACTAAAACTCAGCCTCCGTGGGTTTCTGTTGGTATCAGTTAGGAGTGGCTTTAAGGTGGGACATCAGGCTGTCAGTCAGACTGGTGCTGTTCCCATCTCACAAAGGGGTGCTGGGGGTCTGAGCGTGGATGGGGAAGGGGGACAAGGCTGGGTCCCACCGCAGGACTGACCCTGGCAGCTGCTCCAGGCCATCGGCTGCATCACAGGAGATGGATGGTGACTTATTGCTCCTTCCAGGAATTTTATTTGCATAGTAACAGGCGGAGGAGGACCGCAGTGTCCCTGCAGCAGGACCACCATGGCAATTACTGCCGGGGTTACACTTCCATGGCAGAAGTATGCATGTTAAAAAGGGGGCTGTGCATGGGGACGGGACCCACGGGCACTCTGGCATTTGGGAAATGAGTTGAAGGACCGCAAACAATGGAGCCAAGGTCCCTTCCCGAAGATGGATGAGGGGGCGTTGGATGCCTGGAATCTCATTGTCATGGGGGAGGTTTTGTTCTTCCTTCTTTTTCCTTCTTTCCTCGCATGTGCGCGGGAAAGGGGCGGGGAGGGAGGGCGGCAGTCGCTCCGCTGCCGTGCTGGGTGCCAGGCTCGCTACTGCAGTACCGTACTCAATATTCTGATCACCTTGCAAGTCAAGGAGCCTTGTGGAGCCTGCAGTGGTGTCAGAGTGAAAAACGAGCCACGCCATCACGCCTGGCCAGGCGGTGGCTGCCTGCCCGCAGCGAGTGCCAGCCTGCAGCGTCTTCCTTTGACAGAAACCCACTCTGAACGGGGTGGTGGGCTGGTGTCCGGCTTTTTGCTTTTGTTTGTGTGTATAACACTATTTCCATTGCGTTTAAATAAGAGGTTTCACTGCAGTGGTTCACAATGCCGGAGGCTTGAACTCCTTGTCTTAAGGTCTTGGATTCCTCCCACGGTTTGGCAGTCATTTGTGGAGAGGTAGGAAGGAGTGGGCTCGGTTGAATGTGGTTTTCAGTGTGTTTTCTTCTCCCTGTGTTGCTGTTTGACATGGAGTGAGCTGGAGGAGGCAGTTTCCCGCAGTGAAAGGAAGAAGGAGTGCACCCGTGTGTGTGTGTGTGTACACGTGTCCATGTGTGGAGCCAGGAGCTGGCTTTTCCGTGGGGAGGTGTTGCAGTGGTGAGCGTTACACAGACCCCTGGGTGCTGCTAACCCAAGCCATTGTCTTTCATTTTATTTATTGTTCATGGCAAAGGCATTGCCTAGGCAACCATGATGCTTCTCCACTCTTGACTGGCGCATTCTGCGTCATCGGGGTGGGACACGGCGGAGCAGCCGAAGGAGCAGGATGAGTGCTGCTGGGCTCAGAGGCTGACAATGCTGGTTAGAGGCAACTGCACATCAGGGAAATGCTGCTCAGGGTTTTTCCTGTGCTGCTCTGTCACTTCACTCAGAAGAAGTGAGCAGCACCCCCTTGTTATCTCAGGGCTGGTCCATCTACTCATGGCTCGGTTGGGCACTTCGGTTGCAGTCCCCTGGACACAACAAAATGCCTGTTCCCCCCGGCATTTTGGTCATGACATCTAATCTCTGCAGTGCTAACACAAATAGTTCTTTGCTTGCAGCAGCCTCCAGCCTGCCAAGATGACTTTGTGCCATCTCCAGGGAGGGAGGCAGAGGGAGTGACTGGTTGCCTGTTAGGTTACACGCTCCGTTCCCAGTGCCTTTGCTGCAGCCCAGAGTTGTTAGAGTGAAAATCATTCCTTCTCTCATGGCTGGAGAACTGCCTGGTTATGAAGGTTTGTGATGGTAGCTTCGGGGTTGACCCACAAATAAAATAATCCAATTGCTCATCCAGCCCTGGAGAACAAGGAGATAACACCCTCTGGGAGCTGCATCAACCTCAGCATGACCACCCTACATGGAGACTTTCCTTTAAGTCTGTCCTCTGAGCTTGGGACAAGGTTCCCAGTGTGGAGGGAGGAAGTCCTCAACAAAACTAATTTCCATCATGACCACATGAGTGCAAGAGTTTCTATTTGCACAAGGCACAAGCACAATTATATCCTGAATACAGTAGCCATCTACAAGCCTGTGGTGAGACCTGCTTTGATCTGATGAGGAAATTCCAGGGTGGATGTCTGTCTGTCTGTTTATCTGTCTGACATTTAGAGAGGGAAAGAAGGAAAGAAGGAGAGAAAGAAGGAAAGAAAGAGAGGGAGAGAGAAATAAAGAAAGAGAAACTGCTTATTATTTCTGTAGCTGCAACTACCTGGAAATCATTCTGCATATTAGTTTATTACAAGTGTCTTAGGCTAATGGAACTGTGATGATGTAGAGTCATGAGGCCAGGAATATTTTATTAAAAATGTGGTGGCAATATAGCTAACAATTCAAGCTTGCTATCCATTCCTATCTTGGGATAAAATGAAAGGTGATGTGAAAGTTTTGCTGCTCAGTGTACAGGTCACATAAAAATCAGCATTCTGGCAAAAGAATACAAAATGTTCCACAATGTGAAATTGCTCTCATGGGGACATTCTGAATGTCCCATTCAGATGCATTTCTTCTTAGAACATCCCCTTGGGTCCAAGCATATAGTTGAAATATTTTGAATTTTTAAAGCTCTTGCATAGTTTTTTTTTTTCCGTGATTTTTTTCTGTCTTTGTATTTATTTATTTATTTATTTTATGCCTTTTATTATTTTTTTTTAAATTGCACATTCGCCATTTGTGTACCAGCCTGTGGTGGTATTAGCTCAGAAAATCTTCCTGCAAGGTTGTTTCTCCATCAGTGTTTCATAGTTTTTCTTGTGCTCCAAACTGTTGTGCTACCAACAAATTCATGCCTCTTTCGATTAAGCATTTATGGAAACAGGAAGATAAGACACTATCTAACAAGGAGTGGTTAGAAGTGGCAGATTTTTAGTTTTGAGTGAGAAGAATGAAAGAGAATCTTATGCTGATAAGTTAGCAGAATTTTTTTGGAGGTGGTGGTTAAACCCCTTCAGAAATACTTGGTTGGTCTATCTGAAATATTTGATTTCACCCAAAATATAAGGCCACAATTTATTTTAGGTCTTTAAATGCAATTTTAATTTTTATTAATGCTCCCATCTTCTGGCTCCAAAATAAAACCAAGTATATTTATATAATGTTGAATTTTATATATATATATATATCTGTATATAATTGAAATGGACCACAAATTTCTGAACAGTACTTCTTGGGGTGATAAATACTGAATTAAAATATTACAACAGTGGAGAAATAAATGACCTTTTTTTCCATTCACTGAAAATCATTCCCTGAGTCTGCCAGGAACCACCCTAAATAATGCTCTTCCCTCTTCAGGGGAGCTAGTTTTAGGCACAGGTTTTGCAGCAGTTGTCTGGTTTTGCCCCATCTGCTTCCAGGGAGGGAGAGTTTGTGTCGTCATTTCCATGGTTGGCTGAAATGTTTGTGCAGCCAGGGAGGACGGAGCGAGGCAGGAGCCAGAGCCAGCCCTGACCTGGAGCGTCGCTGGCGCTGGGCACACACAGCACTCAAAGTGATCTTGTCACAACAGGCTGCTCAAAACTTGTCACGATGAGAATTTCGTGGAGCAGACAGGAATCCCCCAGGGTGGGGAAAGGAGTACGACTGGAAGAGTGCCAGGGAGGTGCTGCTTTCTCAGGTGGATGGAAGCGTGTCCTCCACAGGTGGCTACCAACACTGGCCATTCTTCTGACCCGAATTATAGCCCTGATGCTGGGCTTAAGGCCAAAGGAACACTCTTACCTATTGGAAAGTGTGATCCTCCTCTTCCCACCCATGTTTCTACGTGGGAAGAGAACAGGAGATACGTCCTGTTGCAGGAAGATGTATGCCCAGAGGATGTCCCACTCCTGATTGAGGTCTGGCCAGCACCAAGTAAAAAATGATATTCCCTCCTAGATTCATTTTTCTTCTGTTTTTTGTTTTTTTTTTTTAATCTCATCCCACAGCAAATGAGTGAAGTGAACTGGAGAGACAGGTCCAAATTAGTAACAGGCTGGAGGCGTGCCCAGGGGCAGGGAGCACCCGAGGGGATGGCGAGGCAGAGCCAGGAGTGGATGCAGGAGCCCAGCTCCCAAGGTGAAGTTGTCCTTCCGAGCACAGGCAGGTTGTTTGTGAGATCAACACCTCCTCCCTGTTGGGAATCTTGTGCTTGAGCCTTGCTCTGGCCCTGCTTTTGACCCTTTTGCTTCACTGGGTTGTAGGGCTGATGGGAGGGAAGCAAAGCTAATGAGGAATGTAATTGTCAGATACTTTGTGAAGAAGGCTACTCCACCACCTCCAAATACATCCAGTTTGCTCTGTCTCTGTAGTTCTCTGGACATTTGATCATTTAATTATTCCTCTCTGGCAGGTGCAGGGCTCCCCTGTAGAGACAAATGATTTACTGACTCATGTGATTTGTATTCAATATGTAAGTTCAGACTGTAGCCTCAGCTCCATCCCCTTGGCTCTGCTCCAGCCATGGATGAGGGAGAGAGAGCTGATCTAAAGAGTTAAAGAGGGGTCTTCTTGCATAATGAACAGAAGAGTGGAATGGAGCATCCAGGCCAGTCTACAATCCGATAAACCTGAATGTCAAACTCACAGAAAGCTGGTTGTGTGCAGCACAAACCACAACAGCCTGGCAGCTGCTCTGTTCAGCCTGCCCAGGATGATGGGCAGAGCTATGGGGAGGGTGTAAAGATGATCCAAGTATCACTCTAGAACACCTTTCCTATTCAAGTTGCCTTAAAAAAACCATTGCATTTTGTTGTATCAGGAACCTCATCTCCAGTTGCCTCCCTGAGTCTTTAAAAGTAGGGAAGTTGGTAGCCCTGGTGCAATGGTGCTAATGGGGAAATCCTATAGACTCGCAAAGTGAAGTGCCCTGTTCACCTTCATGGAAGGACAGGGACGATTCCATCAGGAAAGTGGCTCCAGAGAGCTTTTGGGAAGGCTATCTGTGTGCCCTCTTGACAAAAACTGGCAGGGAAGCACTTGAGAAACAAGTCCAGATGGAAAAATACAGCACCAGCATTTGGTCGTGTTGCTTTCAGGAGGTGGCAGTGAGATATGGGCGTGGTTCCTGCCATTTCATTGTGAAACCTCACCTGAGCTGTGCTGCTGCTTTGTTCTGCATTTCTCTTGAGCCACCAGGCAAACACCAGGCTGCTGCCAGGCTCCATGGGCTGGCATGATCCGTCTCCAGCCTGTCCGTGCTGCTGCTGCTGCGGGGAACTGCGCTCCCATAAAAGCGCCGTGGCTGCTGCTGCCGTGACCGACAGCAGCAGTGCACCGTGGCTGGGAGCTGAGCAGGCTTCTGGGACAGACACTGCCCTGATTCGGGTGATTCATGCCTGAATAATGTCCTTTCACTTCCAGAGAGAGGCGGCGTGACAGGCGCGCGCTCGATGCGTTCCGACAGGGAACCTCGACATCAGCCGTGCCAGGGGATTTGAGCAGATCGGGGGCTCCGGTTCCATTCCAAATGTGACAGGGCTGTGTAAATAAATAATCCCAATCTACATAATTATCTCTTTTTCAGGAAGTCATCACATAAATCAGGCTGATATCAAGGGATGCTGCATGTGGAATTCATACATCCAAAGCCGGGCTCTTCTCGGCCTCGCTTGCCTGGGTGCTTTGAGAAGGGTGAGATTTTGTGTGCTCTTGAACATCACAGATTTTCTTCTGAGGAAGATCAAATGCTTGTATCATTTTCACCAGAAAAATGCTATCCACGGCAGACTTCCAGTGGTGATTGAAAGTGTGAATTCTCATGCAAACAGATTCTTTTGCATACAGTCATCTGGGAACTAGGCCTTTGATTTTCATTTATTATTCTCCCTGGCAGCATGTTCAGTCAGTATGCAGATTTCCTCCTTCATTCAATTTTCAGTGGGCAAGAAGACTACAATTAGTCATATTATCATCAGTGTGAATAAAAGGGAAACACTGAACGGGATCTTTACAAGCCTGCAGTTGCAGTGGGATGATGCAGATTCATTACCCACGAGTAAGGTATGAAAAAAAGCTTCAGGCCAACTGCATTTGACTCCTTGCTGTCTTCCTCCTTTGCGGAGCTTCTTGTCTTTTGCTGCTGTTCCAGACCTTCTCCCCAAGTCAGCCTAGACAGGGAAATCACTGGATGGGACAAAGTTGCATCTTGACAAAAAAATGAACATAGAGAGCTGGCTGGAGAAGCAGTCAGAGGGTTGCTGAGGAGAGACCACTGCAAGCCAGGTTGAAGTGTGTTTCCAAATATGCCTCCCACCTGAGCCTCGCTGCTCTGGGACCTCCATGCCAAAGCACACAGCTCAGAAGTTGTGCTGCAAAACAGGAGATAAGCACCACAGGCAAGGGGATAAATATATTCATTTTACAAGCAAGATTTTTAAGGATGGAATAAGGAACTATGTTTTCTCTTCTCATGAACTGATTTCACAGGGTTTGGATTGAATTAGCTGTGTTGAAAGGAGGATTCAGATTTGTGGAATCTGTCTCTGTGCTCCCTTGCATGCTATCAGAGGTATTTTAGTTGTTGCGTGTACTTGCATAGCTCTGAAGGTGTTGGGATCTCTAGGGTATGCATTCACATGCTGGAACTGTTTCTGATACCTCATTTGGTTAGGAAAAAATTGTAATTTCCCTGATTTATAAGAAGAATGGGGATTTGGGAGTTGACCATAGTGTTGTGCCATGCCTAAGTTTCCATGTTGTTAATAAATCAGAGAGGGAAAGAAATTAAAGACAGATACTTTCTGCTTCCCTTATGCTGAAACATTATTAATTCACCAGGAAAAATTCATTTGGGACAACCTGGTAATTTCCTCAACTTCATATGGTGACATTTCCTTGGCTTAGCAAGTCCTCTGGCAGCAGCGTGCTCTGACTCCTCATGTTGTTGAGGATCCTCAAGGTGCAGATTAGCTGAGTCTCTTAAACCCTGCACGGGGCCACAGGGGTACAGCACAACTTCACAGAAATCACAGCAAAGAAATGTTATTTTCCCACAAGCAACCAAACACGGGAGTCAAGCATTTTGGGTGGCTTCTCTGAAGACTAACAAGGAATATCTGTGGGCTGCATGCTCAGTATCCCCACTGCAATCCAGCTGCTCCCAGCACACCCCTGCCTTCCTGCTTTTGTGAAACGCGTGGGATGCCCACGCCCTTGAAATGGAGCCACTGTGTAGTACTGGGGTGAAATGGGCAGAGCAGACACACTCATGGAACGTGACTGCAGCACTGTTGCTTTGTTAGGAAAGCAGGCAAAATGAACATTCACTTCCAGTAGGAAACTGCAGCTTTGACTTCTAGCTGTCCTTCTTTTATGGACCCCTTTCTCCTCATCAGGATCCCCTTCCAAGCTCCCTTTTGTATTTCCTCTTCTCCTTCTACATTTTGGCTTCTATTTCAGTTTCCTGGTGTGATGTTTATTGCAGTAATGAATGCAGGGAGTCATGGGGCTGGTGGCAGGTACTGACCCTCCTGTCATCACACTGCTGCTGTCTCCCAGCCTGACAAACCCAGCTGGCAGTCTGTGAGCCTGACACCGATGGTTTGCCTCAGTTTGGCTTTGTAGTGTGCTTTTCCTACTCTAATTTGGGTGTTCTTTGCCCCCATCCCTGATGAATTCTGTAAAATTTGGACTGCTATCTCATTAAAATATAGCTTTTAATCAGTAAGTTCTTCATCCCTCCCTTTTGCCTTAACTGGTAATACTGTGAGCTATTTAAGCAGAGGAGCTGCAGAGCTATTTTTTGAAACTCTAGGTGTTCCAATTAATTAATGTGAATAGAAATTATACTAACTAATCTCACCCTGGTGCTAGGGCATTTGACTGTATCAGGAGACCATTCATTGTATATTTTCTATTTTAATTTCACATTAGGATATGTAAGAGGCCCTGGAGTGAGTATCTGAAGATGGGTCCTAGAGCAGCCTGCATGTCTGGGTGCTTGTTGTGTTTAACCTGTTCTTCTGGCCATGGAGGAATTGAATCTCTGCTCCTCAGCTGATGTGAGGAACCTGTTTTCTCTCGTGATGCTTACCCAGTGCTTCCCAGATTTGATCCCTCACACCTTCTGTTACTCTGACTGGGATGAATATTCCCAAGAGTAAGTTCTGTGGGCATTCAATCGAAGGGAAATAAGATGGGGGGGTGTTTTTTCCATCAGATTCCTTTGACCAAGCTATGCCAAATCTCACAATGAAGTGTGAACAATTCCTCCCTTTCACTACTGAATTTGTCTAAGATAGATCATGTCAGCAGCACTGATCCCTGGCATTTGCATTGTCTCAGCCACACTTGTGGATGGGGGATGTTGAGCTGGGAGAAGTTTTTTCCTCGCACAGTGCTGTGTGAACACTGGCCAGCAATCAGACATCTCATGCAGATAAGGGCTAATTCCTTCTATTTTCAGAGACCAGAGACACAAAGGGAGGAGCAGTCAGATTTTCTAAGCCAGAGTCTGAAGGAAACAGCCTCCCCATCCTCTGGCAAGGAACAATTTAGACCTGTAGTCATGCACAGGTAAATCTTTTAATCTCACACCCCTCACACTCCCCATCCCGGGCCTGCCTGCTCCCTTCTTCCCCTCTTTCTTCCACATCTCCATCTTCAGTCTCTCCCCTCCTGCCAGTCAGCTGTCCCTAAGTCCATGGGAGTTGTTGCAGCAGGGTTCCACGTGCCAGGAAAGATTATTCTTGACTGGTTGCCAAGTCTCCTGCTCTTGCTCTGGCACACAGATAAAATGTTAATAGGGCCGAATGTATTTGACACTAAGGGTGAAACTCCGTGTTCAGGCACGGAGCCTCTTGCCATCCATTTAGCAGCTGCACAGGCTGGATCCTTCCAGTTCAGTTTTGCTTGCTAAAGAGGACCTGACCAGGGACTTCCAGGTTTGACAGAAGCCAGGAATTACAGCTTCCTTGTGGCAAGAAACTTAAGCAATGTCACTTGCTTGCTGATGGGTACACAAAGAGAAAATTATTTAGTAAGGACAAGCCTGGAATTCTTTTTGCTGGAGCAGCTGACATGGGTGTGGGAAGATCTGAAGTAGGTTAAAACATGGTCTGTGTTCAGCTCTGATCATTTTTGCAAGTGATGAGGCTTCCCAGCAGGATGAGTGTTGGCTGAGGTCAGCCCAAGTGCAGGAGAGAAGTCAGGATCCACCACTGCTCACAGCACAGTTTGGAGCAGGAAGAAGCTGCTGCCCAGGTTCAGCCAGCCAAGTCTCTCCAGGTCTTGCCAAAGAAGAAGGTCAGAACTTTTCCTACATTTGATGTGGCTAGCAAGGCAGAAGGAGAATGTTCTTAATTAAGCCCTTGTGAGAGTGTCTCTGTGCACCTTGACTGATAGGGTTACGTTGCTTTTATTGTTTTCTCTTAAGGGGAATTCTAACCTGAAACACATCTGGCTGAAAACTGTTTCCTTTTAAAGTTCCTAATGGAGAACTTCCTCTGTAAATTCTAGAAGTGGATTGTATTTTGTCTTTGGCAACTTCCTTTGCTAAGTCAGGAATAGTTTCTCTCCAACCACAGCAGCAGACAGAAATCTGAGGAGAGGGCAGACAAACAAGGTGCTGCCACTTGAGCAAGGAAGGTCAAGGGGGGTCTGAACTGAGATGGTTTTTCACCTTCACAGCTTCTGGTAAAAGCCTGATAATCTATCTTCATAGTGCCATTATCCATGAGGATTATTACCTTCCACTGCTGTAAAAGGGGGAAGATGAACCCCCTGAGGTATGGGACTGGTTGCTGCTGGACAGAGGTTTGCCATGGCCTGGCTACCTACAGCATGTCCTACAGGCATGGTGATGCCAGCTGACCAAAGCTGTGATCAGGTGCAGAAATACAAGTCCAGGAACTGTATTTTTCTGCAGAGTGGCAAATAATTTTGCTCCTCAGAAGCACATGCTGGACCACTTTTCATTGATAATTATGCTGCACTCGAGGGAAGGGTTCTTTTAATGGGGAAATGCATTTTTTTTTCAGACAGTATGTAGTTTCTCTCTTCTATCTTTCCTCCTCAACAGTATGCAATAAACTCATCATAAGATTTATTAATGAACTGTCATGGTGATTTCCTTGAGTTTATAGCTCACTCCTTGAGTGTTTAGCTGGAAATTACTCTAGGGACTGAACTCTGTTTATGCTGAAATCAGTGAAAAAATTGCCATACACTTCAAAAAGCTGTAGGTAAGACCTTTGTGTAATTAGGGAAAAACAAGAGCTCAAATGGTACCTTGGGCTGGGAGACAAACACTGTTCTAGCATTGGGTGGGGAGAAGCTTGGAGACCTTATTTATTAACAGCATCATGATCTCCCAGAGGATCTCCTGTCCTGTGTCCAGTGCAATCACAAAACAAAAACTCTAAAGAGCTCTGATCTTGGCCTAGAGCCGGCAGATGTGTGACAGTTGTGGCCTGGCTTACAATAACTCGAGTGAGTAGGGATCTTCCATGGGAATACTGTAATTGAAATATTTCTCATTTGGTTCAGCAAGAAAGAGACAATATTTAACATGGTAACCTATTAACATCAGCTTAAGCATTGGTAAGGGACAGTGCCAGAACTCTGAGCTCTTAAAATGCTGCCCAGGTTGCTTCTGAGCTATCAGGACTGATCTGAAAAGGTTGGCAGAAGTGAATCTCTA
This sequence comes from Orthonyx spaldingii, assembly GCA_013397795.1. NCBI lineage: Eukaryota > Metazoa > Chordata > Aves > Passeriformes > Orthonychidae > Orthonyx > Orthonyx spaldingii. Next base: position 3,580,067 of record VZTJ01000996.1, on the reverse strand, counting down.
ACACTTGCTGCAATTAAAAAGTGTCATTCTGGGATGCAGGGAGAATGGGAATGATGTGCATGGCCAGGAATGAGCTTCAGGAGGTGACAGGAAAGGCAAACAGCAGCTGCAGGTGGCAGTAGTCTTTGTTTTAGAAAATCCTCTCTCCTCCCTCCTCCCCTCTGACTTATTTAGCATGTTTGAAGGAATTCCTCTCAGAACAAGTGCCAGCAGTGTGGTTTGGTTCCCGGATCCCAGGAGGCCGATGAGCTGTGCTTTTCCCAGTGTGAGCACTCTGAGCGTTCCTGGTGTTCCTGCGCTCAGGGACTGCACGGGGCTGGTGTGGACTCTGGGGACACAGCTGTGCACATCTGTGTGCTGATACCGTCGGCCCCCCGGGAGCCTGTGGGGCTCAGCCAGGTGGCACAAACTCTCCTGGTTCTGGAGCAGGGAAGCTGCAGCCAGGGCTTGACTGCCGCTGTAGGAGAGCTGCAGCAGTGCTGGGTTGTCACTCTTAGTGCTGCCCCACACTGAGCTCTTGTCCCCTGCTCATCTGGAGCCACCACATCACCTTTTCTATGTCTTCAAAGCCTCCTGACTCCTCGCCATGCATTTTGCCCTGGTGACTTTTGGCTCCTTTTAACATTAAATGAGTGTCTTGCTTTCAGAGGTCTTCAAGTGTTGATCAGTTGAGAAAGATCAGCAGCCCACCAGCGCTCTGGGAGGAAGGACACCATTCCCATTCTCACATTCTCACCACTTGGGAGATCTCTGGATCTGTTTTTGGTATAAAGTGTTTGAGAAAGGTGTTTATAGAGGAGCCAATTCCCCCTAGAATGGACACAGGACTGTTGCTACTTTATCACCCAGAGTACCCAGGTGTAATTACTTTGAAGTGTAATCACTGAGAAATCGAGAGGCAATCTAATTGGTACCTGGATGCAGAATATGTAATTACTGTGTTGTGTAGTGACAGGGTATTTGCCTAGCACATCTTCCGTAGTTACCAAGTAATTTAAGAGAATTTGCATGGTATTTCTTGTCTAAGAGACAGGAAAAAAATCACCCAGCTGAGATCTCTGCAGAGGACTATAAACTTTCTGCCAGCAGGATTTCTACGCTTTTCCAAGTAAGCAGTGTTGGAAGAATTTGCTTTCTGCCTTTCCTTTTCTTTCCAATACAAAAGTTCTCTGCCTGCACAGTGCTACCAAAGGAAAATTTTCTTTTATTTCCTGCCATGTGGAACATGTGCGTCAGCCAGGAGATTCATTGGGAAAAGAGAGAAATGAAGAGAGAAAAACTCATTTAATGAGAGGAATATGAAAAAAAGAAACAACAGCAGACTTTGAGATGTCAGAGCAAACTGCCCCATCTCCATCAAAGCCTGAGCACTGGACATCTCACTGGGGCTGAAAGTGTGGGATCTCAGGCAGGAGAAGTGGAGGAGGCAGCTCCAACCTTGGTCACCAAGTGCAGAGATGGAAAGTGAGGATGCCTTTTGTCCGGAGTGCTGTGAGCTCAAAGGACGGCTTCAGCAGGAGTTCTGCCGTACCGCAGCAGGGAACAACAGGATTTATAGCTGTACCTATGCTAATGACCTGCAGAGGCAAAGCAGCCATTTGTTTCATGTAGCCCCTGTTAAAGCACAGCAGCATCTTTCCCTTTCCTCTCGGTGGGAGAGTGATTGGTGTTTACAAACTGTCTTTTTCTTTCTGCTTTTGGAAATACCCTGCTCTGGTAAATCATGGAAAGCAGCCTGTTAGGAGCTGTGTCCTCATTTACACGGGATTGGGGGGGGCAGGATCACACAACATACATCACTGAGGTAGCTCTTTTCATCACTGCACTTGGCCTTAATTACATTATATTGCCCACTCTAGGGAAATTTCCGACACTTTGGGCTTCCATAAAGTAATACTTTATCTTCTTTTTCATTAAATTGTAGCTACTTGTTAGGGCAATACAACATGCTGCTTTTCCTTCGCCTTCTAATGAGGTTGTGCTCCTCCACATCCTGAGTGTAAATAAACCAACATTTTGGTATTTCAGCTATATTGGGTCTTTGGCTTCACCTAGGGAAAAAACCCAAAAAAAAACAAACAAAAAAAAAAACCCAGAAAGCTGATATGCTCTCTTCTGGTATCTCTTGGTGGTGTTTTGCAGCATTTACTCTTGGGTGAGTTCCTCTTTTGTTATGGATGTCTTACAACCAATGCTAAAAAGGTGAACCACAGCCACCACATTTTCTGCAAAATGAACTTGGCTAATCCTTTGCATTCAAACCAGCCCTCACCTCTCTACTGATAAATGCAGCTTGTGCTCTAGTCCCAGGGAATGCAAATACTGTTTGCAGAAATCGTGCTATCCTGGCTACTTCTCATTATCGTGTTTTTATTGCCAGGGATCCTGGAGCTTTTTAGTAGCTACAGAATCAATAATGCTGTGACATTCACACATTTCTCAATGCCACTGTGCATGGTGCAGCATCAAAGTGCTGCTTCTCGGGGGCTCTACCTGCTAGTGATGCTTGTGTACTCATATAATCCTTTTTATCTATAGTTTACAGATCTTAATTAAGATTTACAATGCTATTGTGAAGTGGATCTTCATGTCTGGGCAGACCAGCATGGCCAGATGCTAGAGAGGAGTGTTTCAGAAAAGCTCAGGATTTTTGTCACAAGCATTCAGCTCCCAAAGCAAGGAACTCCTTGGCAGCCAGGCTGCTTTGCAGGGAAATCTGCCTTTCTCTGAAGCCAGTACTGGAGACAGGGACTACAACCCTGGAGTCCTGACACCCACCTTTGGTGATATTCCCTGCCCCACTTGTTCCATTTTTTGCAACGTTTTCTAAAAATATTTGTTTTTTGAGAATCTGTTGCCCCCAAGGCTTTAGCTTCCCTCCCTGTCTCAGATCTGTAGTGGTTTTCATTGCAGACTTTAAAAATAACTAACTCAATAGTTATTTACTAACCAGCAAAAATAACTAAATATATACAATCAATTTGATTCACTCTAGCTTCTCGAAACACTATTCTGGAGACAAGGAGGCTTCCAAGTTCCTCCATGAGTCATGATGTTCTTGGATCCAACCTATCAAACTATATCAGCAAATCATATTATATAATGTAATATAACAAGACACAACTGCCTGTGTTTAACCTAGAAAAGATTAGAAAACATGTCCTACCATGGTCATTGGGCTGTCCTGGCAAAATTGTCATTGTCTTTTCTGTCCAGCTGCTGCCCCTGCTGTCCTCCCCCACCTGCTATGCTGGAAGAAAAGTGCTGTTTTTAGGAACAAAGATCTGAGCAAGTCTGGTAACAGAGAAGCCAGTCCTGCTTGTGCCACTTCTCTGGTGTGGAGGCTGAGTGCTCTAAGGTTGTATCCAGGGTTTTATCTTTTATAATGATGCAGAACCAACATCTCCTGGTCGAGAACTGATGCACTCACAGTGATATGGGAGTGGGAGGGAGACTTTTGAACTGCTAATGCTGCCTTGTCTCAGTTTATGTGTAAAGTAGAAGGAAAAGGGATGTGTAGATGTGATGAGGAGTCATTCTCCTTTTATTCCTCACCTGCACAGAATGAGGGGATTTGGAGCCTTCTAGCTCTGTTTCTGGGTCTTGCACTTGCCTGGTGTAAGGCACAACCCAGAATCAGCCTGGAGAATTTCTGGGAGGGGTTGAACTGGGAATACCACAGCTCCCTTCTCCTTACCTTGGCCTCGGGATACAGGGGAAGTTCTGAGTCAGCATTACAGCCCTGGGATCTGCACCCCTCTACCCAAAAACCCTAAAATAGGATCATCCATTCACTGGGCAGTTCAGCTGTGCAGTATTTACTGATGGTGGGGGGTGCAAAAGAGGAGCTTTCCTCAGTGTTTTTGAGAGAGGAAAGCTGTGAACAGGGTGCAGCTCCCTGTGCCCTGGCAGTTTCCTTGTGCTGCCACAAGCCTGGCTGCAAGGGCTTCATGTGTTCAGCCCAAGTCTGAGGATGTGGGAATGGAAGGAGAAGCAGGTTTCACTCGCTCAGCTTTCTCGGTTCCCCTGGGGACTTCCCTCTTTTCTCTCCCAGGACTCAGCCAGCAACAGCTCAGAAACAAATCTAATTTAGCACCTGTCGAACCTTTTGTGTCTCAGGTGTTGGCCTTGGCAGTGGAAAGCATCACATTTGTTTGAGGGGCAGACGTGAGGCAGGAAGAACAGAAGCCAAGCAAGCCTCGTTTCAAGGGTGATTAGGGAAATTGTGCCTTAGGAATCACAGTCCAAGGGACAAATCCCACTGAGCAGGAGGGGCATTAGTGCAATAGACGATCTGGCAGGGCTGGAGGGGAAGAGGAGAAAGATCCTGTCCAGGCTTCTTTTAAGCATTACAATGATGCACCTCTCTGCAAAGCCATTATGGAGAAATGTCTCAGGGGAGGAGATTTTAATGTATTTCAGCATGAGGTAAATGATCCCATGCTGAGAGAAGCTGGCACCCTCTCTGTGCCAGCCTCCACCACGAGCAGCCAGTCCCCAGGCAAACCCATGGCTGGTCCTTTACGAACTGCAGCACAGACACTGGCATTAATATTGCTTTGCTACCAGTTACACTTATAAAAAAGAAAGAGAAAGGGCAAAACTACCAAACAAGCTCCGAGAACAACAGCAGCAGCAGCAGCAAAATCCTCAAGCTGTGCTGGAACAGAAAGTAATTAAGAAATATTTCATATCTCCAAGTGGCCCTGAAATTTTTATTCCTGTGCATGAAGCTCGGTAGGCTCCTCACGGGCGGCTGCTGCTGCTGCTGCGTTTCAGTGCAATAAATCCTGTTGCCTTTGGAGCCTGACAGCCAGTCCGGGATGTGATCAGAAAACCAACAGGCACTCTCTGGAGGGTTTATTCCTTGCCTGCATCAAGTCTGCTCATACCAACCAAGCCAGTGCTCCAAGTGCAAACCAGTGGGCAAAAACCCCTGACCTGTCTTTGGGAGATAAAGATCAGAAAGGTGGGAGGAGGTGCCAAGAGGAGAGAGGGGGAGAGTGGGAATTCAGACAAATAAGCTCCCATTTGCAATATTTCCACCCCAAACCCAAGAGACTCACCCAGCCTAAGTCCAGCCCTAGAAGTATTTATGGCCCTGTGACGACTGACAGATCCAGAACTGAATTTATCTGGAGATAAAAGAACGGTGTGCTTTAATCTCCCTTCCCTTGAGCTGTGTCAGTGCATCCCAGACCGTGCAGCCTGGTGGGACAGGGCTCAGGGCTGTGCCTGCCTGCAGGACCTGGGGCTTGCTGTCTGTGTCCCTGGGTGGCCCTGCCAGCTGTCACCCCACCTGGGCGAGCTGAGCTGAGACCAAATGTCCTGCACAGTTGGCAGCTCCTCCGGGAGGGAGGCAGGGGAGTGGACAGCCTGTTTTTCCTTCTCCTGTTCTTAATCATAAAGGAAAGTGTTTCTAAAGCTGTAACCCAAACTGTTGGGTTCTAAAATCATTAACTGCAAGAGAACCTCTCGTTATACCTTTGGATTCAACCTCTTGTCTACAGGCTCAATTCTTGCAGGTCTGAATCCTAGGGAAACCTATTCCTCACCTTCCTTCCCATCAATCTTGGTCTTCACAAGATTCAGAGAACCACTGGGCTTGTGCTGCACCGTCTTAAAGAAATCCAGCAGAGCAAATCTCTGCAGCACACCGCTGGAGCAGTAACAGTTATTAGCAGCTAAACCCTTACATGTCACACACCAGGGCAGGGACGAGACCTCTCTGTTCCTCACCCTGAAGGTGGTGGGACGTGACTGTGTCTGTCTGAGCCCTTGTTCATGAGTCAGCTTGCAGGCTGTGAGTTCCATTTTCTTCCTTTTCCCTATGTTTGCCATCAGGAAAGCAGGATGGATAGGATGTTTCTGTGGGAGACTGACTCTATCCATTTTTTATTTTGTGCTTCAGAAGAAAAATCATGATTCCATATTGGTTTTGAATATAAGAAAATAAAAACAATATTATTTTTAAACAAAGGCTTCATTTTGACTGCGGCTTTTTACTCCATATTTTTTTCAGCTTTCACGTTTGTAGGCTGATATAACTAAAATTTTGAAAAGGAAAAGTCATTTGAAGGTGAAAACCCTTTTTTATTTAGAACCAATCAAATGGGACTATAACTTCACGAATTATTTCTTTTTATTGGGACTTGTCAAAACTGGAATTTTTTCTTTAATCACTTTCTTGAGTGTCAAAGGCTCATCTTTTTTTCTAAAAATATGGAACTGGAATGGTGCCCAGGTACATTCACTCTGTGGATGATTTTGTTCCTCTCCAAGTGTCCACGGCATAAAACAAGCAAACTGTTGGACCTTGAAAGTTTTCTCGTGAGGTTTTCTCTTGAGGAATGTAGAGGCAAGCCAAAGCCCCCAAACCTCGTGGGAGGTGCTGGTCGAAGGCTGCTTCTCCTGGGGGTGCTGAAAGCTCAGCCCCTCCCTCTGTCCAGCTGCACTGCCCAAACTGCAGCTGCCAGGAACTGGCACGGTCACAGCTCCCTGGGGACTGCAGGCAGCTGAAAGCTCTCCCCCTTCTGTCCCTCAGAGCACTGATTCAGGGAAACAGATTAAATCCATCCCTTTACTGCTATTTCTATTCCTTTCTTCTGTATTCTCCCTTCCTCCTTTTTCTCTTTGTTTTCTTTCCCCTTCTCCTTCCATGCATGAACTAATTGACGTCTGATCTATTCAGAGGTTCGGCCCTAAAAAGTAACCTTCACTTAACTGCTCACATAACTTGCCTGTCACTTTTGATAACAGTTAGGCCATCATTTTTGCAAGTGTTCAACAGTGAAATTACTGCTTTGCTCTTGTCAAGCAAATGAGCCCTGAGGCTTGTGTGAAAACCATTAATGATGATGCCACGGTGGGACTGGTGCACTGGGCAGCCTGCAGAAGCACCGCTTCTCGATTCACTGTGCCCCTGCTGAGCAGTTTAGGTTTAATTAACCTGCATTAATGCCTGCTGGGATAGCATTTTCCGTGCCTCCTTTTTCAAGGGGTCAAGTGGAGCCGCAGACAGCTGCTGGTGTCTCAGGTGCCCTGCGTACGTGGCTGGGATCCTGGAAATGTTTATGGCTGTGGTGTGGAAATAAACTCGGCTTATTGCTCTCATAAAACCGGTGGCTGTAGCCTTGGGCTTTGCCAGACTTGCTGAGCTGCTGGAGAGAAATATTGACAGAACGTAAAGCTGCTCCAGCGCGTGGTGCTGGGGCACAGGGCTGTGCTGTGAGGTGCTTGGAGGGACGGAGGGCTGCAGAGATTCTGCAGGGTTCTGCAGAGATCCTGTGGCTGTTTCCATCCTCCAGAAGTTGTTTTCCATCTGTAGCTATGCAGTGAAGTAACGAAGTTTGCTTTCTAATGGAAAAGGACTCTGAGGCTGGGGTTTGTGCTGCTGAGTCTGCACCCAGCCGTTATCAGGAGAGTGAACACCCACTACAATAGTTGTAATTATAGTTATGAGGCTGCTACTGTTGCTATTTTGCTGATTAGTAACAGACAGAGGCTGGGGACTACTCCACACCTGACACTGGAGTTCAAGAGAGTTTTGAGATCTTGAAGATAACAGGCAACATAAATCCTATTTCTTTAGAAAACTGAGCTTCAGTGGGGCTCTGCTGAATTGAGTACCATTCCTCTTCTGCAGAAAAAATTGCAAAGCTGAACTTTATTCTTGTTTCTTTATCATTTATGTGTCCTAGAAGGAATACAAGTCCAAGAATCAGAAACTTGGGCAGATCTTCCTGCTTATGAAGTTCAGATGAAACATAGGCTTTGCCATCAGCGGTGCTTGCTTGTGTCTTCATGTGGCTTGGTGAGTGAATGGAAGGAATTACGAGTGAAGTGCTCGTTAGCACGTATTTACATAGGTTAATTGCATGGGGTAAGGAAAGATCAATTTGATTTTCAATGGGGCTACTGATGGGGACATCTTCCTGACAGAGCTTCACGACCCCTTTCCTTGGCACTGAATTACAGTTTTCAGGTCTCAGCAGGCTGTAGCTGAGGATTTAACAAGGTCATGTCAAACCTTGCTTTTGTAGTTCTGCGTGTTTGGTTTTGATGTGCCATGTCTGCTGGGTGCATTTATTGAATTTACCCTTGTAGTCCAGTGAGGAGATTTCTAAGGAGGGAAACTGCCATCATTCACACATATAATGAACTTTAGAATGGTGGAATGCTTGGGTTTTGAACGGACCTTAAAGCTCATCTAGTTCCAAGTGTCCTGCCCATGGAAGGGACACCTTCCACTATCCCGGGTTGCTCCAAGCCCCATCCAACCTGGCCTTGAACACCTCCAGGGATGGAAAAGTCACAGCTTCTCTGGGCAATCCATGCCAGCTCCTCAGCACCATTCTGGGTCCATGGCGAGCGACTGTGACAAACTTTGATCAACTGAGATGAAGAACAGATGGTTTTAGGGCATCTGAATACCTACAGGGTGTTTAATGGGCATTATTTCATTGTTGGTACCAAAGGCCCATGGTCACCCTATTTACTGGGCTAAGTGTGAGCAGTTGTGGCTCATCCTGCTTTTCCTGGGTAAGCAGCACCTTACTCTTGGCAAACCACTCCTGCCACTCGGGCAGACTGGCTTGGAGCTGGTTCTGTCATGTCTCCATTAGTCTGCCATCTGCCACCTACACCAAACCTCCCCTTGGCCCCAGTCCAGGGCTCTTGCAAGCTTTGCAGATGCTCCAGCACCCCAGTGGCTGCAGGATGGGAGTTTAAATAAAACAGAGCATTGATGTGGAGATGAAATTAATTAACGTCCCTGGTATTAAATTACTGTCTCTAAGGGAAGACTTTTATTTTGCCTCTCAGATGACAGTGTTTCATTAGGGAAAAATATATGAGGTTTGAGAGCTCAAGCTTTGAAACACTTTATCAGGTTTATTTATAAGTAAGGGTTGCATCATTTTTCTTGTGATTTTAGAAGAATACAGAGTTTAGCCCTCTATTTTTTGAGTAGAGAATTGCTGAGAAAAACCTGTTCCTGCGAACCCCTAAGTTGCAACAGAGTCCTACCCATTTTTTAAAGATCAGTCCCTGACGTTCTACACAAATCAGCAGCTGAACACCTCAGTGGGGCAGCCATTCTTTTATTTGTTCATTTATTTCCAAAAATGTATGGGCAGAGCCTCACACACCTTTCAGAGCACGCATCAGCTGGTGACCCTTCCCTGTGTTCTGGCCTTACCTTGCTTCATATGAGAAGTAAATTGCTTTGATTTTGTGAATCTGGAGATTTGTATGTTCCTTATTTAGGGATATCATAAGAAATGGAGCAAATAGATGAGAAGTAAGGCAGTATTTAGGAAAAAAACCACTACAATATGACTGGGAAACCTAAGGGAGAGTTACAGGCAGAGACGAATGGGTCCACAATTTTTGCTGTGTACCTGCTGCCCACTGCCCATCCTGCTGACACTGGCAAAGCTCTTTAGCTTGGCATTGCTGAACTAAATAGAAGAACAGCCTTTTGCAGCAGTGGAAAGACCAGGGTAGAGGTGCTATGGTCAGGCAGTACAGCAGCTGCCCATATGACTCCTAACTGCAGCCAGAGCTGTCATTTTCTCACTGTCAGAAGCATTTAAATAAATAAATAACCTCACAGTAGACATCTCTATTTTTTTTGCACGAGCTAGAAGAAAAAGTGTACCTGGAGAGTGCGTATAATTTACTTAGAAATGTAAGAATGGTGAATATCTGCAGAGAATGAAAAAATTCCCTAATCCTTGGGGTTATTTGATCTGCTAATTATCCATACTTCAGAACCCATTATTCACACTTTTCTGCTTTCCTCCAAGAAATCTATTTGGCAGACATCTCTATATATTTTTATAGCTTTCTGTGAGATCAGCAGGAACAAAAGAGAAGAAAAATTCCGGTTGTAAACTGTTAATAAAATGCAAACGTACAAGTCTTCTTTGTTTGATGTTTGCCAGTGAGCAGATCGAGACAGAGATCTCTGCTATGTTGATATCCTGAAAGATTGGAAAAAAAAAAAGTTTTTCAGACTTGCCTTTGCCCAGTGAAACAACCAAGGGCAAACTCCAGCTTGGTTTGGAAGCATGTTTGGCACAGGCAGCAGTGGTGACTCACGTATTTTAGCAGCAGCAGGGTTTTGGATCTTCTCCACCTTGCTACCACAATGCCAAGCTGTTCATCAGCACAAATACTGCCCTGCACACTCTCCTCCAGAAAAAAACCAAACTAAGGAGGTCTTGGGAGCTCTAATCTATGCCAGGCTCGGTCCAAAACTTGCTGGAAAGATTGCCTTTGACTGAGAAGGGCTGTGGGACTGCCTAAAATGGCCCAGTGCACGTGCGATCAGTCCCCAGCCCATGTATCCCATTTTACACCCTGAACATTTTGCAGCATCATGGAGAAGGTCACCTTTGGGATGCAAAACTGCTGGTGGAACAAGACAGTGCTACTTCTGAGAGAGAGCTTGTGACAGCACAGAAACCTCTTTCTCATGAGAAAGAATCTATTTGTTTATATAAACAAAGATAAAGGTATTGAAACTCTCATGAATCCAAGTGGCCAATTAGCTGTGAGAGGTGTATAGCTAATGGCCAATCAAGTGAGAGTCCATTTTGTATATAAAAGCTGAATTTAATAAATAAATTGATTTCTTTTGCCACTTGATGTCTCGAGTTCTCCTTGTTTGACATCCGCTCAACAGCGACAAGAGCTCATAGCCATGGCCGGGGTTTACAGGGATGGAGCTTTGCTGATAAGACAGAAGGGCTTTATATATGTCTCAGTTTCTTTTTGGGATGCATGGTTGGGCAGATTTCATTTTGACATTAATGAATTCATGTAGAGATGACTTCTTTGCTGTTGTAATGCACCTCCCCTGATTGCACCTTGACTCCTTCTTATGGACGTGGCTGCTCTCAGTTTTCTCCTGGGTACCTCCAGAGGTGCCATGGGTGGAGCTATATTCTTGTAATCAAAATGAAGGAAAAGTCCTTGGTATCCTTCAGAAAGGAGCACAGTTCTGTTCCTGGTATCACCAGCTCATGCTGAAGATGGTAACTAAAATGGTCAGATTTGCCGGGGAAGGCTGAGGGAGTTTGATGTTTGAATTGAGGCACTGTCTCATCCTTCTGTGGGTTTGTCTCTGGACCTACACATCTCTGCTTGTTCTCCTCCAGTGCTGTGGATCTGCAGATATCCTTGGATTCCTGCAGGAGCAGGAATTAGAAAAGAAATGGGCAAATTTATCTTAGTTAGTGCCCACTCAGTGAGTGCCTAGAGCAGGGTGTTGCTTGTTTTACCCTGGTTACGGTCGTGTTGTAGGGAATGTGTTAAAAATGCAGCAGCTGCTATTTGCTCTTGAAAAACACAGGATCTTCTGTCAGGATAAACATTTCCAAAAGTGCGTGGCCTTTGTGACAGCTACAGGCCTAAGAAGGACTTAAATGATACACACAGGGGTAGAATTGACCTTCACCAGACTGGATTTCACTCTCTGAGCTAGAGAACAGTTTGTTAAAATGGGATTTCTATTGCTTCTTTATACACTGGCAAATGTGTCTTGTGTGTTTGAATCTATATTTTCTGAGTGCTTCGTTTGAACTCTGGACTCTGGAGGCAGATGAGCACAGGAGTCTGGTGATAGTTGCAGAAGGTTTTCAGCCTCCACAGCTGGCAAGAGGAGCATAATGGAACTTTGGTTGGCTCTCAGTAGAAAGTGGGGTGATGTTTTCAAAGTCCATCTCTGCAAACGCTGTTGTATTTTGTGTCATGTCTTCTGCAGGACAAAAGACCAGTTAGATGCAATTTTCATAGGTATCAAGTGACGCTGCTGCCTCTTTCTGCCAGGTCTTTTCAAGCTGCCCTGTGGCTTGAGCGCGGCATTTGCTTCTGCTGCGTTCGCTTTACTCTATAGACCTTTCACAGCCCCCGGGGCATGCCAATTCTGGTCTCCTTAGTAATGGCTCGAACAAGCTCGCCCTCATCCAAAGCAGTTTTAGCAGTAAAAAGTTGTTAAAATGGAGGCAGTCCCCGACGATAAAGAAGTACGGAGGACCCTCAGCGGCTTTATTCCAAATTTATTATTAAATCTGAAGTAGTCGCAAAAAGCCGAGATCTGAGGGTGTGCAGGGGTTTAAAAGGGGCGAGAGAAAGGGGCAGTCTAAGGGGAGAAACAGGGGAATAAACCAATAGAGAAATAAAACATGCCCGGGGAATATCCAATGGGGAAACAAAGGGGTGGAATACATTAATATAACCAATCAACAGAACACGATAACAGAACTTTCGAGCAACTGATGAATATTAAAATAACTGTGAAGGGGACGGGGGAGGAGATGGAACCTGACTGACACTTGTGAACGGCAGGAAAGTATCAATGCCTGTCTCCCCCATCCCCCTCAGATTCACTGCTCCGAGGGGAACAGTTTAACCATCCTGCTTCTTCACTAACATCCATGCAGAAGGCAGGGGTTGCAGATTGTCCATTGTTACCTGTGACCACAGCCACTGACTGGGTAACTGCCACAAAGTGAGAACAAAACAAAACCACATTTTGAGGGACATAGAGGGAAATTATCCATATCTAGAGGTGCTGGTTTGAGCTTATGGGCAGATGTGCATTAAATGATCACGCTGAAAGATCACAAGAAGATGAGCGTTAGATCACAGGATTTTCTTTTTTTATACGCTTTCTCTGGATGTTAGTGCTCTTCCAGGAACAGATCTGTGTGATGGGGGCATGTGTACATTTTGAGGGGGCACGTTTATCATCCCCCAAGGCAGCAAATCTGTCATGGCTTCAATGTCAGGCTGTCAGGCCACTGAGCCTTCTTCTTTCCAACCACATTTGAGACAGGTTGAATCTGTTGAGGCGAGTTGTACACCCAGGACATAAATTCTCATTCAAGAAGCTGGGAGCCAGCCTGGGGAAAACGAGGCATTTGAAAAACAAAGGTAGGGAAGTGCAAAGCTGAGTTGTCTTATATTGCAAATGTATTTCCACGTCAGTGATCAGAGTGCCAGTCACTCAGGTCTGGTTATCTGAAGAACAGGATGAGCAGCCAGGACACAGCAGAGTCTTCCCAGGTTTCCCAAGCCTACCTGCAGTTCATGCAGCGTGAAACAGGGAACAAAAGGAATGTCCTGACTCTAATTGATGATGTTGTGTTGTTTATTTTAATGTAGGTCAGAAAGTCACATTGGAACTGTGGTAGGGAATAGCACTTTGCATGGGGTCATGATGTTAAACCAGGGAACAAGTGACCCCAAACCGTGTGTCTCCTTTTATGCCAGCTGGCCAGGGCATGTCAGCCTGCTGCAGCTCAGCTCACACCCTCATAAAACAGTGGATAAATTCCACCACTAATCTGACCTTTCTATAAACCTGCTGTGCTGCCTTACATCAGTGGAGCCTCTGGCCCAATCAATTTTAAATGCCACTGTTTGCCAACCTTGCATTGTTCCCACAAACCAACTGAGTGTGTTAAGAGAGGATAATTAGGGAGAACACAGTAATTAATACTACTGATAATAACCCAGAGGTGTAATTTAGCTGCCTGACTTAGACTGAATTCCCCTGGCTGGAGGAGGAAAAGGCACCTGCTGAAGTCTTTCACAGCAGCTTAGCTCTCCACAGGAGGCAATCACACACCAGCACACAGAAGCCACTGAGGTCTCTCCTGAGCTGCTAATGATTGCCTTGCAGACAGCCATGGCATGTCACTATTGATTATTTTCCTATTATAAACTCCTTCCTCTTCTCCCTTTTTGCCATGATCTGTTGGGTAAACACAGGAAACAAGTAAGAGCAGCTGAGGTTTGAGGTTATGAAGTGTTTGGAGGAGGAGGAGGAGGAGGAGGAGGAGGGGAAGCACTGGCTCAGCAGGTAGTTCTTGTTCTAAGAAAGTGGCTAATGCTGAAAGAAGAGTCCAAAGGGACGTGGTGGCATCAGGATAAAAATCATCCTTCAGTCCTATGTGGGCTTTTGTACACTGACGTTACAAGAGGCATTTTTAACACTGACTGCTGTCTTGAGCTCACTGCAGTGGGAATTTTATGTGCAAGTCCATGGTCAGGGCTATTTGTTTTTCATACTGTAGTCACTCCAAATATTTTATGGCTTTCTTTTACCCAGAGATCCTTGGAAGGTCTCTTAGGTTCCTGTGGTCTCCTATTGGCTGTGGCAGGGTTGAACATGGGAGAGATGGAGCTTCTTTCCCACCTTCTGGTCACCACTGGCTTCACATATGGAAGTCCCACATCACTGGATACCCCCAGATGGGTGTCTGTCTGCTGTCTGCAGGACTTTCTCAAGGTATTTCCCATAATTTTGTCCAGAGCCAGCATTAACTTCTTGCAGTGCAAAGTCCTTCTGTTGCCTACAACTTTTGTCCCTGTTCTATTCAGGCTGAACTTTTGGTTCAGTTTGGTGAGGATGCAGTCCTTGATACCATTCCTGTGCCTTGCGTTTTGGTTAATGCAAGCAGTGAATGAAAATGCACAGAATTGTGTTTTCCTGCTGCTAATTTCCTCAGAAGCTTGAGGGAACTGGTGTGCTACTGCTCATGTAAATGAAACTCTAGTTAAACATATGCAATGGAAGGTCATGCTTTTTCTTCTGATTTTTTTTCTTTTTGCATGTGGCATTTGAACTTTAATTTCCTCAGCCTCATTCCTTGCATGATAAATTAATGTTTTATTCAGGACATTGAAGTGCACTCAGGAGACACGAGTGATTCTAGTGACCTTCTCCGTGACCTTGAACAAATGTTTTCTCTCCCTGGGTCTGCTTCTTCCCAGGGGATTTCAAACCAACCAATTGTCACTGATGTCTATTACCAGCCTTTAGTCTTTGCACCCATCCTTGCTTGTGTCCTGACAGTCGTACATCTTACCCTGGAGCTGTGTAGAAGTTGGACATCCAGTCTGTACTAATTGTCCAATCTCCAAAGAATGATTTAGTCAGTCCCAAAATAGCTTTCTAAAGAAGGTATGGTGAATCATTCTCCTGACTTCCCCTTTCTCTGCTCATTGAAGAGAGGAGAAGCCTGGATGGCTAATGAAACAAGATATCTAATTATTTAGAGATGTAAATTTAGTAAGAGGGAGTCTACCACAAAGTCACAAAATGCAAGTGTGAGAGTTTTGTCAGTAAAACTTGTTTTTCTCTTTATTGTGGATTATTGTTTTTTGGTTTTGTTCTGGTTTTGTTTGTTTGTTTGTTTTGTGTTTGTGATATGAACTTCATTCAGCAGCAATTAATAACCTTTCCTGGTGCAAAGATGTCAGGTTCTGTAAGTCAACATGACAGAAGAGGAATGGAGAAAGCTTGCGAGAGGAGAAAAGAAATAAAAAAAAAGAAGAACCTGTTACAGCTGCATTACAAATGCCATCAGTGTTTATCAGGGAAATAAGACAATAATCACTGAGTTCTGATAGGATAAGTAACCTCATTCCTGCCTTATTAGTGCTGGTTTCTTGTGAGGAGAAGGTGGTTCAAGCTTGATTTGTCAGTAAGTGCATTATACTAACTCTTGCCCTCTGTGATGGTTAGAAAGAGTTCAGAGATTGGTTTTTATTTTATTTTCTCCCTTGTTTTCCCTTCCTCTCCTGACTGTCAGGGTGAATTTGTATCTTCTGGCAATGTTGGGGAGGTCAAAAAGATGTCAAAAAGAGGATGGAAAATGCATTTTAAAGTGAGCTGTTAGGAATTGCTTTGACATTTCTGACAAAGGGAAAGGTTACTGCACACAACTCTTCAGCTCCTATCTTCTTATTGCTTTTCTTGTCAATCACAAGAGGAAGCAGAGGAATTCCCTATCATGAGCTCGTCCCCTGCCCAGGGTTGATCTGGCAGGTAGGTTTGGTTTGGCATGCAGGCACTAATCACACTCTGCAGGGTGTGATCACCACCTGGAGACATCTGCTCTTACCAGTGTCCCCTGGGGTCCTGCTGAAGCAGAATGGTCAGTTCAGAGGCAGCCCTGGCCCCTCTCCCCACCCTCTCTTCCCTTCTTTTTTGCAAAAGTAAGAAATGCCTACTCATTCCCTCTTGTGTGTGCAAAGAGACCTTGCAGATCCTCAAGTGAACTTTATTGACTGTCTTGCTCCAGAAATTTAAAATTACAGATTTGGAGCCATCTGCATAACCCAGTGACCCTCTGCTGTTGATAACAGACCAATAATGCTGACGCCAAGTTTGGCACCCAGCGACATTTGGCCTGGCTCGTTCTCTGGTCACCTGCTTGGGAAGAAGGAAGGAGAAATTAAGACACAAAGTTTAAAGTCAGCCCAGAAATGGTCATGCCAGAACAGAAGGGAGATGTGTTCAGGAAGGAGCTTTACTGGTGAAAAGAGAAAGCTTTAAGTGCAGAAATATTTTGCTGTTGATACTTTAAATTGCAAATGAGCTGAGCCTGAGACAAGGGAAATCAACATGCATGAGCTTGTACTTTAACTAATAGTTGCTTGCACCATGTTTGATTCCTGGATAACTCAGGAACAGGAAAAAAAAGAAGAATCTTTGCCAGTTCAGTTCATTAGGAAGAGCAATAACTAGTTCTAAATAGCCCTTTATTTCTTCTCCAATCTTATTATAGGACTGGATTAATAGCTTCAGTTTCCTGGTTTGTACTAGGAAATATTCAAGCACTTTCAATATTTTGGTAAAAATATGCAAACTTGATTGTTTTTCCAAAAGCAACTGAAAACATAAACTTATTTGAGGAAACTCTCAAGTGTCTTTTCTTAAGCTGAGCATTAACATTTTCTGAGGCAAATGCATCAAACAAGTTTCATTAATTCTTTTCCTTCTACCCGATGCTTATTGGTTAGATGGGTCGGAGGAGGGCAAATCTCCTTTGAGCTTTCACCTCTTCCTTTGACTTGCAGCCCTTGGTTTTGTTTTTTGCCTTTCTGGACCAAACCCAAAGGCAACACTTGTAGAGGCCCTGAGAAGCCTTTAACGCTGGAGCTTTTCTTGGCAGCCAGAAGAGCACAATTGCAAAGCAGAAAAGAAGAGCCTTATTTAGCAAGCAGTTGTTGCTCTCCAAGCTGATGAAACAATTAGCTGGAGATGATGCCCTGGTGCCATTCTGCTCTTTTAATAGCACCACGATGCTCTTTTGCCAGAACAAACCTCTTTGGAGGTTTAATAAACCATGTGAAAACACACATGACATTCCTCACTTTGGACTCTTCTGGCCTTGCAGAGGGGAGATTTAGCTGGCCAAGGGGAGCATGATCCTCCTGGAGGTGCAAACAAGGATACTCTCTGCTGTGAAAGCAATTAATAAAAACTGGAGCGAATCTCCTCTTAAAAATGTCTGTAGCAGCCAGAAAGGAGCTGCTGTAGCAGACGCTGGGCTCATCCCCCGTGCTGGTACAAGCTGTGCACTGTGCTGTCTGGTGAGGGTAGGGCTGAGAGCTGCTCTGAGCCACACAAGAGTGACAGTTTTCCATATTCCTGACAGCCTCTATTAAGCCATACACGGAGATTGATGAAAAGCTCCTCTGCAAAGTGGTGTTGCCACAGATCAGAGCAGTTCAAGCAGTTGTTGGGTTAGAGCACCGTGCTTTATTTATTTCCTGGTGACTCTTTTCCACTACTTTTTCTAGAAGCAGATAGTGTTGTTTGCCTGGCTGCAAGCTGAGCTTGATGCTAAATCTGCTGGAAATGCTGAGCAGTGGATGCCTCTTTACCTTCTGTGCAATTGCATATGGATTGGTTCCTGCAAGAGTTTCTAATAAACATTTTGATGGCCCTGTTTTTTCAGCCACATAGGAAGGTGATCATAAAAAGGAAAAAAAAAAAAATCCCAGAGGAAAGGAGATTAAAATTATCAGTGATCTCAATTCCCTGCGTTTCAGTTAAACAACATTTTTAATACTGTCTGCAGTGCATGTACTATGGCTGTGCTCCCCTCTCTTGACAGGTCCCCAAATCACATTCACTGCCATTCATTATGTGGAATGGTATAAAACATTTATTCCAAGTCATGTTTTATTCCTGGGAAAATATCTATTTCTGCAGGCTCCAGACATCTTTTTAACTATTAGCACTTCCCTTCATGGCCCTGGGCTCCCTGCCCAGATGAGTCCTGCAGGTGGTGGTGGGATCGTGTCACCATGCACTGCAGCCCTGGTGGGACAGGCACAGGCTTCACAGCCTCTCATGGTTGTAGATAACACAGCCTGGCTTTGAAAATTTAACTGCAGCATTCTTGGTGTGTTTTGCAATCCCTCTCTGTGTTGTTGTGACATGAATCTTGCAGCCAGTGTAAGGAGGGGTGCATTGTATTTTGCTGAAGTCCATAGAATTTTCTTCTTTAATTTAATGAGTTTTTGGTCAGCACTAGGATTTCATTTTAGGAACAGAACTAATGGCAGTGCAGCACCCCTTTCCTAAAATGTTTACTGTCCTGTGACCACAGCACACTGGGATTGACCCTTATTCCAAAGTGAGGAAGTTATGGCCCAAAGGGGAGTATAATTATTTAATGGGCAGCAGTAAGCTGGATGTTCTGACTGCAGCTCTTCCCTGCCTGCTTGACCAAGCTGTCTTTTGACTCCTGTTAACTTAACCCAACCATTAAGTGTGCAGTCTGTGAAAATGAACATCCTCTGATTTACCCTGTGCACATGAAGCAGTGGGGCTCCCTTCTAGCAGCCCTTTGCCCCTGAGAGCCAGCCAAAACCTCAACTCACCTGAAGATGAAACAAAGGGCTGAAGGCAGAGGGGAGTGCAAAACCACAGAAAATTCATATTTTGAGCTTTACAGCCAGTCCCCAGCCCACTTCTGTTATTGACACTTTCAATAAATCAGCTCAGCAAAGGTGCAGACTGAGAAAGATTCACTGTGGCTCGGTGACAGCTTTGCTGTTCAGAGCCTACAAATCACCCAGGGAGCTTTGTTTCCTGCCTGAAAGTGCCTCTCAGGGCTCTGCACTGTGTGGTGCTTCTTGCACTACCTGTGGGCACCAGAAAGATCTGCATCACCCTGGCAGAGGACGGCATTTCATTGCTGTGTGTAAAGGGAATATCATGGAGCCATGGCTGCAACAGAGTTATTTACAAACAGCACACTCAACAAGCAGCCCTGCAGTACAGCCTGGACTTCTATGGTTTCCTTTTTGCATGTAGGACCCAGCTCCAGTGTCCTCTTCTGGCCCACCACAGAAGGGACAGAACTTTTTCAACCAAGAGCTGGCACTCAGAACAAGCACGAGCTTAGTTTGGCTCTGGCTCTTCACAAAACCTGTGAGAATGTTGCAAACATCACAACTCTGAACCCTGCAAGAAATTTGGCTGAAAATGGCCAATGCTTTTAGGAGTTATTAGGAAGGATAGTCTGTATGCTCTGTTAAGCCTTGTTTCCTGAGGAATCCAGGCTAAAGTATTGCTTAGATCTCTTAAGGCAGTTATGCCCAAGTGCACACGCTACTTTAAATCAGAAGGAATGAAAGCAAATTAAGGTTTTAAATCACCAGAGGTCAATTACCAAGTGGCTACTGCAACCTGTTATCTTTGCTGAACTGCTGTGCAGGCACGAACATCTAAATCAGTGCTGTTTAACCCAGAGCTCTCAAAACAGGGCTTGCTCAGTGGTGCCAAATCCCACTGCTCTGCAATCATCTTGTTTTCAAATTGCTGTAAGAACAATAGAAAACAAAATCTCTGTTAGTAAGGTTCAAGTGTAGCTCTTAACCATCCTCAGTCACCCAAGTTGTAGACCTAGCCTGATTCAGCTTTCTTATAGGTATTCACTAAGTTGCTTCAATTCTTGGAATACTCTGTGTATTTTAAATCTCCCTGCATCTGTAATGCAGAATGTCTTCAAAATATCTTTGCTACCTTTCATTCCAGCTGCTTTCATAGCAGGAATTATTTCTTCCTTTACTGAAAAGCAGCTATCAGTGGTTTGAACTGGGGTACCAGCCCAACAGTGTTGAGGGTTCTGTATTGACTGGAGTTACAATGAAGTCAGAGTAGGAGTGTGATTATTTATGATTTGATTATGAAGCAGTTGAATTTTGCAAAGCAGAAGGGACTTTAAGTTTCTATTTTCATAACTCTGGATGTTATGGCTTTAGGTTTTTCTGATCTGGAGTGGACGATTATTCCCATAACTAGAATTGTCTCAATTTAGTTCCTGAAGGGAAGAATCCATCCAAAATAAATATTGTCAGCAGCAAAAGAGCTAACTTTTGGGAGGAAGACAGCATATGCTATAAAAAACCATGACCCCACAAACACAATTTTCCCCTATAGACTGGTAATGACTCATTTCAGTGTTGAAAACATAATTGAATTGCTCCTTGCAGCAATTAGGAGAGTCTGTCGATGTGCAACTACTTAATTCTGTTTTCATACCGCGGACTTTCTGTGGCAAGCTGAATGCACCATTCTGATGCTGAAATTATTGGTCTTTGCTGCTCGTTTGTTCCTGAACTCCACCGTGGACAAGAACTCAGAGATGGGAGAGAGGTGGGGGTTTTGCTGCCTGCAGGTCTGGGTCTTTCTCAGCTGGCTGGACTGGTCACTGTTCCATGACTGGTTAAACCTTCAGGAGCTCATGGTGTTGAACTGTGCTTGCCCCCTGCCCACCCCACTCAAGGTGAGGATGGTTAACAAAGAGCTCTGGGTCAATCTGCTTGTGCTAATCCATTTGTTGTGTCTCAGGGGGATTAGGGAGCAGTCACACACACACTCAGGCATATTAAAAGAAGGGGAAATTATATATATTGGGGCAGAAAGTACCATCTGAAGGTGGCCTGGACTCACCATGTGTGTCAAAGTAAACAGAATGGCTAGGGGAAAAAAAAAAAAAAAAAGAAGAAATATTGCCTTCTGTCCATCCCTGACAGCCAAATGCATGGGCACCCTCAGCAAGGCTCACTCCCTATGGAAGCTGGTGCATGTGTCTGGCTTGGATGGCTTAAGCAAAAACCCAAGTCCCAGTAGGGCCAGATGTTAAAACAGCAAGGCCAAAATTCACGTGGTTAGAGTGGCCTGGAGTTGCCTCTCTGGTGCAAGGAAATTCCTGTTTAACAAGGGAGTTTTTTATATGCTCATCCCTAGAGAGAAAGGGAAAAAAAGAGGTTGGTTGTTTCTGTGCTGAGGGGAGCCTCAGAGATAATCCAAGCGGCTGCTGGAAGGTGTGAGGTACCCAGGGAAAGAAAGCTGTGCCCAGGAACATCAGGATCCCTTATTAAGGGACTGTGCAGGGAAAAGCCAGCAGGTCTCTCTGCTGCTCTGGCTGCCTGCCACATTTCCAGGCACGAGCCAGCTCTGCCTGGGCAGCTGGATCTGCTCGAGGACTCTGCCAATGACAAGGCGGCCAACTTGTGAGACTGAGAGGTGGTCAAGCTGTCAGAAAACACCTCTTACTTGGAGCTGCTATGGAGGGGACGCAAATGCAATTCCCTTGCTCTGGCCAAGACCAGCACCCTGGGCAGAAAAGTATCTCTACCTGCCCATCAGCTTTGTGATTTCATATGGGCAAGTGGATGCAGAGCTTTGATCCTAAAATCTGGTGTTTTGGGAAGGCTTCAATTCCTTATTGCATTTATGTATCATACTTTCACTTCAGTGCTGCAAAATTATCATTTTATCCGAAGTCCTATTGCTAGCCAGCTGCAGCAGTTATGTTAGCACAGTCAACCTGTAGCATCCCAGTTGAGCACATTACAAACCCGTAAAATGATTTGATTTGGCTGCTGAAACATCCAAGAGCATAAGCTGTATCCTCCAAACCAGAAGCTTTGGAGCTGGATCAGAGTTTCTTCAAATCCCAGAGAGAGTTCAGATCCAGGGCTGCTCCCAGGCCTGATTGTTCCACAGCAGGATCTCGGATACATCTCTGAAACTTCTGCCATTAACAAAGATGAGTCAAGTGGGTCATTTTTGCAGCCAGTATCTCGTCTGAGTCATGAGTTAAAATATTGTATTACTGAAATACCGAGTTTCACATGATGATATACTGTTATTTTTGCAAGAATTGTTTTGTTGTCTTTAGAAAAAAAGGTAATTCTACTCCAAATGGGAAGACTTGTCTGGTCTTGGCTGATTAGCATTGATAAATGGATTTGGAGAATGAAGTCAAGTTAGGAATTTCTGCTGTCTGGCAACTTCATATTCATTATGAAAGTCTAGCAGGGGTTTCAGTCATGCTGCTTTGCACTTGGAAACAGTTTAGCTCAGCTCGAGACAGTGTGGGAACAGTCACAAATGCCAGAAAATATATCTGTGATGCCACCAGAGAGAGGAGAGGGATCTGCGGGGTAGTAATAAGAGCTGGGAGCCAGATAAGCCCATAAACAGCTCAAAGGAAGTCAAAAGGTGAAAAGAGAAGGAACACCATCCAGCTCAGTCATTGTCGCTGTTGAGCCGATGTCGAAACAGAGGCACACAAGAGAGATTGCTGAGAAAATGGAATTATTTATTTAAATGCAGCTTTTATATACAAAATGAGCGCCCACTGGGATTGGCCACAACCATTCACCCCCGGGGGCTGATTGGCCACAGGCATTCCGACCTGTTCCCAAAGCAGCTCTGAACACCTTATCTTGTGTTTACAATCCTCATTAAAAAAACAAGCATTTTCTCATGGGAAAGAGAGTCTGTGCTGTCACAAGTCATAACTCGAGACAAGTAGGAATGTTTGAAGGATGTGCTTTGGGGACCCTTGGGAGTGTCAGGTGCTGTTGGAGCTCCTGTCCCACCACGGCAGGGCTGGTGGGGAGTGCTAAAGCCCAGGGCTGGCACGCTGAGGGACCTGGGCTCTCCAGGGCTGTGGGATGTCAGAGGGCACGCTGGGTGCTCCCTCATGAGTGCAGGGGTTGACTGGCAGCCCAGGGGGTTTTGTGTCACTGTGTGTGCCACACTTCGGCCGGGGCTGTCGGGGCCTGTTGGGAGCTGTCACGGGTTGTGTTTCTCCTCTGGCTGCATAAATCCTATTTCTGAATGATTTGCTATCTAAAGGGGCTTCCCCACAACCAAAGGGACCAATAAACTCCTTGGATTTTCTATAAAAAAAAGATAAACAATCATTGAAGAGAAGAGGTATTTCCCACAGAAATATTTTGATTTCTTCCCTCATGTCTGAGCATGGGAAGAAGAGGAGCGCTCTCTTTCCTTTCTGAAGGGAAGAAAAGGAATGGGAAAAGGAAGAGGAAGAGAAAAGAAGGGAAAGGGGAAATTAAGGAGAAAAGGAAAGGAAAACCCCCAAAGGTTCTGGGGTTTTTTACTTTCCTCACTTAAAAAAAACCCCAAACAACTAAACCTCCAAAACACCAAAGCAAGTTATTTTGGTAAATGCAGCAATTCACCATTTGGGAATGTAATTCTGAAAAGGCTTGGGTTTGCAGTGCTAAAATTACTCCAGTTGCCATTTAATGAATTTTGTTTAGCTGAAATTATTCCTGTCACACTCCTGAATAGCCCCTGCTCCTGCACTAGTGGAAACTGGGAGCAAGGTTAGAAATAAACTATTTACCTGCATAAAAGTACTTACTCCAGAGCAGCCTGATCTAATCCTGAGCTTTCGTGTGTTTTGGCTCCATTTCTGCTGGTAATTATGCTATTAGTGGGATAGGACAGGAGAAAAAAGAGGATTTTTTTTTTCACAGTATGAGTGTGTGCTTCAATTTGTGTGCTTCAAAATGTCATTTCCCTCCTTTCAAGGAACCAGACTTTGTTTCAGACCAAGATCTGAAGCAAAACACCATGTTTTGCCTTGGGAAGCTGTGTTGGTTGCTGGTTGGTTTTCAAACCATCAGTGAACCACATAATGGGTTGTTCACAGAGTACTAATTAATATTCATTATCACAAATGGGGAAACTGAGGCACAGCTGGGCTTCCCCTTCCCAAAGTTTGGAGTCAGAACTGGTAGTGGGAGCCAGTTCCCTTGGTACAGCTCCCTAGTTAACTGGAGCCCTAAGCATTTACTAGGGAGAACTGATATTGCCTTTTCTGTGTGTTAGGGGAAGGCTGAGCACAGGGTTCCAAATCTCTGGATGCAGTTCTGAAAGTGGAAATTGAGGGGGAAAAAAAAAAAAAATTAGAAAAAATGAAAGAAACAGGGCTCCTGAGGAGCAGGAATGGCAGCTGGGCCAGGTCCTGCAGGTCCAGCCCATGGCTCTGAGCCCTGCCTGTGGCATCCCAGTCCCCTCTCAGGTGTGCAGGTCTGGGCAGGAGGCTCTCCTTACGGCAGTGGGAGGCTGATTCCTTTTGCATTGCCGGATCCCTCATGGCATGGGTTAATTGAATGGACATATTTCATTAAACAAAGCCTTCGCCATCTGTTCCATCCCAATTAGAAATGCAGAAAAGCACATATTTCTCAATGACAATGGCAGGGAGGGGGAAAAGATATCAGTGGTTTCAAAATTGTGTAAAATTTTTCTGCAAGACAGACTCGCAGCTGGGAAGTTCAGTTTTTTTTCTTGGGCCAGGCTCCCAGATCTTTAATTTCCCTCCTTGAAACACCAGTTTGGCTGGGTGGGAACTTCTGCAGTTTGTCCCTCATATTATTTGTGAAGGGAATGGGGAGTTCTGTTTGCTCTGCTCGTTCCTGGGACCAAGGCAATAAGGAAAGAGCTCCCTATGAATTGTTATGTTGTTTTACCTTCCTGGTGATGGAAATTGCACACTGATACTATGCTGAGTCCCCATCTCTTTCTGAGGGAAACTGAACTTCCAAGCTGAACTGAGGTACTGAGTAAAAGAACTCTTAGTTTTTTAATTGCAAATAATGTTGATACACAGACAGGAAAAAGTGATTATCTGAAATTAAAGAGCCAGTGGTGTGAACCACAGTTTCTGTCCATGTCTTGAGTGTCTGGCTAAGAATATGTTTAGTTTCTGCTCCATCCCTTTGCTGGGGATGTCGGGAATCAGCAGTTATCAGCTGGGAGAGGCAGGAGGGGGGTGCAGAAGCAAATGCCTGATGTTGTCCTAGGAGATGATTTCCAAACCAGGAAGCAGGTTTGCTCTGACCTTTAGGAGGCAGAGCTGATTTGTTTTATTGCTGTGGTGTGTTTTATCTTTGTGTTCCCATTAATCACTTTCATTCAAATGAAACCTGCAAGCATGTAATGTGCAGAACTCCTTTCATCAGGTCCGTGTGTGTGTGTTTGTGTTTCTTTAAAAAAATACCGCAGCCAATTCTGTTAAATTATTAGCCCTGTAATTCTCAAATTTACTGTCACCCTCAGGTAACATTGCTGCTGCAACTAAATAAAACCCCTGGAAATGAATTGCAGCTCTTGACAGCCCTTAAGCCCTTGAGGCATTTAAATTCTGGATTTAGCGCAGGATTATTGCTTCAGTGCAGCAGTTAACCGTGTCTTTAGCAGAGTTGCCTGCCACAGTCAGTCCTGGTTCCACCGCTTCCACAATGGCCCCTTGTGTTATGTGCTCCTGCTGCAAGTGTGGGATCGACATCCCACATTGCTTCGGGAGCCGCTTCAGACTCGCAGCCGGAATTCCTCTGCGTCTGGCTCCTGCTGCACTGCCCAAGCCCCTCATTTCCCAACCACGGCCACCTTGGCAAAAATTCCAGTGCCTTTTTCTGTTTGTTTGCTGGTGGTGTTGCTTTCCTGAAGGCAGTAGCTCTACAGGAGGGGTCATTTTGCTGTTTTTTAATGGCTTCAAACTCTCCTTATTGCTGAAGCCAGCATGTCCACCTGCTGAAGGGACTGTGCATGGCTCCGTGACGTGGCTATGGCCATGGAGCCAGCAGTGCATGGAGTGGCAGGAGGAGCTGGGGGGGGCTGCTGGATCAGGTCCTGCTGCCAGATATTCAGAGATGCTGGAGCAGGAAAGAGTGAAACAGCCAAGGAAGTTGAAGCTGTGCAGAGTGTCAGCTGGGATATGTCCTTTTCCTCTTTATTTGTGTTAATGCTGTGGTGACAGCCTGAATTATACCCTCTCCTTTTGAGACGTGCATCTTGGGCTACTGTCCATCTGCAAAGGCAGTGTCAAAGCCTTTCTGTGCCTCTGCATGGGAGAGGAGGGAGCACACCCTGGGCAGCAGTGCCTGAGGCATGAGATTGTGTCTGGGGAAGGGATTCAAGCTTGGGGAACCAGAGCCAGTACAGCCAACCCGAAGCTTTACCCCTGGAGAAAAATATGTCATGGTAGCAAGGCTCATTGATAATATTCGAGGCCTTGGCGGGCAGTTCTGGGTTCTGATCTTTAGCAGGAGGTCACCAGCAGAAAGAAAGAAGACAAACATCACCTTGCTCTTTATTTTGTAGTGTCTCTGAAGAAAATCTTAACCCCATGGCAATCTTAGTCCTGATTAAATACCCTGTGTGAATGCTGATTAATTAATGAGCACTTGAACTCAGAGAGAGCTTCTGGCCAGCTTCTGCTGATCCCACCCTAGACAGCATTAGTCTTGATGCTCAGTGGTTCTGAGCAACTTGGATATTCTAAGGTCAGGATGGTCCTTTTCCTCTCCCACCCACATCTCAGCTTTCACAGATTTGAAGGCACCATGAGCTTTTGGAAGAAGGAAAAAACAAGTCTGACTCTATCCAGAGCCAGTTACATCAGAAAAGAGCCCAAACAGACTTCTCTCACTTGCTATTTGTGCTCAGCTCCTGATCACTGCAGCTGCAAGACATTTATAAACAGACCTAAAATACATCTGTGCTAATTGCTGACAACTTTGCTTGAGGATGAAATCCTGAAGAAGACCAATATGGTGATGGTCCCCAAGCTCCTTAGAAGACGCCTGTTCCAGCCCACAGGCAATCTTGGCCAAGTCTGTGGTGCAGAACTTGTAATTCAGACATTTAGTGGTGAGACACTGAATCCTGTGTGAGTTTTGCTTGTCCCTCACCCAGGCTCCCAGAGGAGAGGATGCAGAGGCAGGCAGTGCAGAGGGGCTGGTAGGGTAAGGGATGGGATCAGCTCTAACCCAGATAAAGCCATGACCATGGGCTTTGCAGCAGCCCCAGTGCCACTGCCAGCTCAGCAGGCAGCCACAGGCTCGGATGTGTTCGAGCTGGAGGTGGCAGCAGCCCTTTGACCAGCACTGGGTGGAGGCAGGGGCAGGTAATGCCAGAGCAGAGCAGGGAACGGCAGCACTTGGCACTCTGGAAAGGTTTCTGAGCTGGAGACTGGGGCTGCGGGAGAGTCAGCCAGGATTCAGTGCAGTGTCCAGGCTAACTATGCCCGGGGATCCTGCGCTGAGCAGCTCTGAGCCCGTGCACACAGATGTCTCTCCCCCACACTCCACTGAGCCGCGTAATGGAGAGCTGACTGTTTGTGACAATTTAGGGCTGTGCTCCGGCTGGAAGGTCAGTGCAAATTAAGATGGCATGATGAGAATAGCGAGGACATAACTGACAGGCTTAGCATTTTCTAGCCAGGAATAAACAAATTCCCAAGTGGCACAAATCTGCAATTAATGAAAAGTGTTCAGCCCTCTCTTCAGTGCACTTGTGTCTCCACTGACAGGCACTAACGGGACATCGGGGGCCAACAAAAATAGCTTAGGCAAACCTTAAGCACAGAGCAGTGCTCAGACACTTCTCTGCTTGCAGGGACTTGGGTAAAATATGTGCCTACCTTGGGAGAAGGTGCATCCTGCTGTGGGAGGCAAGCAGGCTGTGTGCCTCAGCTGGAAGACTGAAAAATAGGGTCCTGTTAGTGGCCAGTGGCCTCAGAGCCAAACCAGTCCTGTCACCTGTGGGCAGTTCCCTCCTCTCCCTCAAACAGCACTGAGCACATCTCCCTCCCAGCTCTGGGCTGTGCTCGTGGGCACCACTGTTGGAATGAATTGTTTCCTGGGACTCCGATTTTAGACGTGGACATTTGACCAGCTACGATGGAGAGCACAGCAGGATGCAAAGAGAATCTGTCACAGCCTCAAGCCATGTTGTCTAGCAGGAGGAGGGAAGGAAGTCCTGGCATGTAGGACCTTCATGGTTGTTGGACAAGCGCTGGGCACAGCTGGCACTGTGCTCTGGGATGGGTTCAGAGTTTGCTGCAGCAGATTTGGGCTGTGATTATGTTGTAGAGCTGAGGGTAATGGCTAATTAATCTGCTGAGTGACAGAGCTGGGGGAGCAAACCTGCCCCTCCTGGGCCCAGTTACAACCACAGGCATTACATGACCTGCTCTGTGCAAATGGAAAATTGCATGAACTGTTTGTGTGCCACCAAATCCCTGCTCAGGACTGAAAAAATGTGAGCAGTTTTGCCCTCCTCTCCTGGTGAGGTTAAACAGAGAAAACAGGCACCCTTTCCCTTCCCATTTTCCTTCCCATTCTCCTTCCCATCTTCCCAAGCTTAAAATCCAGGTATCTGCCACAGAGGCAGTGAAAAAAGAAATAATTCCTATGGTTGTGTTCCTGCCCAGAGAAGTAAATGGTGTGTGCCTGCATGTATGTGCACACACACACACACAAAATGATGCATTTTAATTATCCTCATAAAGGATGAGGAACGAGGAACGTGCATCTGGGCATGACTGTGAGCCAGGAACAATGCATTCATTTCCTCACCATTGCTTTATCCCTTTTGACCTTAATTTGAATCCCTCGGAGCTGGATGGTTGCATCTGTCGAGGCAGCTGTACCTTCACCTGCTGGGACCAAGAGCCTGACGCAGGGAATCTCTGTGCCATCCATCTCTGCCCGCGGCCTGGCATTACCTGATGTCTGCCCAATCCCTTCCTCGCTGCCCCCACCCTCCCCTGCTTGGTGCATTCAACCTGATCTGCCCTAATTACTTCAAGCAGAGGCTGAGCAGGGTCGGTGCTGTCCCTGCCCCGGTGCTGCAGGCGTTGGGGTGGGCAGGGAGGCCGTGCAGCAAAATGAGGTGGTTCCCATTAATTCCACCTCTGTCATTCCCCTGCCAGCAGCCTGGCTGATGAGCTCGTCAGCCCTCAGATGACAGCAGGACAGAAGGTCACGTTTTGCTAACAATGCCCAGGGAGCTTGATCTGAGCGGCATGACCACGCTATTGTAGAAGGGCTCTGACTCAGCCTGCCTCAGCATAGCTTTGCTGCAGAACCTTTCCATCCTAGATAGAGCCTGTCTCCTGCAGATCTTCCCAGAGGAATCTGTTAAATGATCCCGCTCTTTCAGTGTCACTTCAGCCGTTAGTCGCTGTCCGAGGTGCTGCAGGCTGTTTCTCTTCAGGTGGAAAGGGATTGGGGTGAGGGGCTGTTGTCTGTGGAGGGTGAGTAGCGGGCTGGTTCCTGAACTCTCTTTCTCAGGGGTGCCTGCATAGGTTTTTTAAAAAAGCTCCAGGCAAGTGTTCCCAGTGCCTGAAGGGAACTGGAAACCCTGGAACCATGTGGGGGCTTATGAGCCTGGGTTTACGAAGACTTGGTACAATGAGGTGACCCCACAACATGACCACATCATCTGCCTGTGATACCCAGAGGAAGAGCTGTGAAATTAGCCTTCGACTCTGCTCTGTGTTTCCCCTCACAGCTTGGTCTCTTCAGTCATGCCTTAGCTCAGTGTTTTTCTGCATCTGCTCCTCCCTTGCCTACTTCTGTCCTTGCTCTGCTGTCCCTCTCTCCAGAGCATCTCCTGGTTTGCATCTCCTTGGCAGTGGGGAGGGACAAGAGCTGATTGTTGTGTCCCCTCCCTCCCTGACCTGTGGAGCTGCTTTTCATTCTTGGCTGATGGGAATTAGAAGGCCCTAAATTGTAACATCTCCCAGTCTGAGGGAAGACAATCCTGGGGTTCACCATAACCCACCCTAGGAAGAGATTCTCCTGAATCCCATGCAGTTTCCAAGTGGCCACAGTTTGTCCTTCCTGCAGCCTGGTGCTGCCTTGGGATAACACCTTGTAGCATCCTCCCTCCTTCCCTGTAGCACTCGCTGCAAAGCTTGGGCAGGGATGGTTTTCCAAGGCTGGATGGACCCTTTTCTGGCTCTTTCCAAGCAGCACATCACAGCTGATCCTGACAACAGAACAAAAGAGCGGCGCCTCTTCTCACTCCCTGGTTCTTTATTTATTTCGAGGTGAGTGGCGGGAGCCTGGCAGGATTCAGCTCCCTCCTCGGGAGGCAGAGTTAGCAGAAGGTCTGCTCAGATGGTGCAGATGGCTGCAGGAAACCCCCAGGGCAATGCTGACTAAAGAGCACAAACTGCGCTGGGCCCAGGCCAGGAGGAGGGAGGGATGGCCAGGAGCAGGCAGGGATGTGTGGGAAAGCAGAGAGCAGCACCCAGCCCATCCCTGGTGTGCTCCCCAGCAGATTCCTGCCTTGCTAGAGGTGCTGGGAGGGTGTGCAGGGACCATCTGGTCAATGCTGCTGCTCTCCTTGGCAGGAGGAGGTCTGGGAGTGGTGGCCGGGGCTGCTGGTAGAGCACGAGTGGCTCTGCACGTCCTGGCTGGCTCAGCAGGAAAACTGAAAAGCCATGAATATCTCTCGCTGCTGGGAAGGGAGTGAATCATAGCAAGGATCTAAATCAGGTGATGATTCCCTCTGCAAGCTGGGGGCTGGAGGTGGCTGCATCAAGGTGAAAATGATCCCGAACAGAAGGTTTGGTGGTTTTTTCTCTGTAGCTGATTTGTGATTGATACATCTGCTTTTATGAATTTGAGTTCCTCAGTTGAACCTTACCTCTTGCATCCAGATGCTGCAATTCAGCTGTGACTGTGGTCTAACAAATGTTACCCTTGTCCACTTTGTCTTTTGTACTGGTTTCATAAGAAACCAGAGTGTGAGAACACAGCACCGTCAAACCCAGATACAGCAGGTTATTGTGCAGTAAACAGGATAATCAACTGCTCGGTATCCCAGTGCCTGCTAACATCGCCTCTGTTTAAAGTATGTTTTTCAGTGAAAAAGATGGCTCTGCATAATGCATAAAACCTCTCATCTCCATCAATATACCTGGCCAACTGAGCTGGAATTTGAACTGAGTAGGAGTTCACACTTTTACCACTCTCTTGCTGAATTAAAGGTTAACTTTTCTTTTCTTTCTTAAAATGGATTTTTACCAGCCTTTTGGAAAAGGCGGTGTAAGGATTGGGGAAAGAATAGTGTTTGAAAATTGCTAATTGAGCTACAGGAAAATATAAGTTATGAAAGGAAAAATAACTCTCCTAGTCAGTGCATTAACTCATGTCATGACTTTTTAATGGCAATGTTATAGGTTAATTAGTATCTGTGCTCTCCTTGTGCCTACCAGAGTTATTCACAAAGGATCATGGTCTCATTAGGTAGGACTCCCATAAAGACAATCCTTCTATAAGTGATTTAATATCTGTGTGCGTGTGTGGAAATGTTTTGCTGTTATCAGCAGAAAAAGATATTAAAGGAACCAGAAATTAAAATGCCTGCACACTATTGAGATTTTGACTGAGGGCTTAGAGAGGGGGTATTTTGTATTGGATTTTCCTACACTTTGGCTTTGTTAACCTGCTTTGGGACTGAATTCAGGCACTGAGAGCTGCAAAGTGGTTTCCTTTGAAGGACCCAGCTTGCTCTTGTGCAGCAGCCAGAATGGCAATGATCGCCCTCCTCTGAGCATCACCGGGCGCTAACACAGGATTAATGTTGCATGGGCCTCAGTCTGCCGAGGGAACACAGCAAATGCCTGAGGTAATGCAATGTTCCTCCTTGGAACAGAGAGGGGAAAATAGGCAAAACGACCTTTCAGCTGTGAAAGTGAATGGAAATGGGAGTGTCTGCGTCTGAAATCGAAGAGGCAGAGAGGGCTGGGTGAAATGCACCCCCTGTCAGAAGGGAAGGCTGAGGAAAGCCATGATTTTTGTCCCTCATTCTCTGTGTGTGTGTGTCACACACCTTTGACATACACAACCCCTCTCCTCCCTTCTCTCTTTGCTTCCCTGTAGCTCACAACTCTTCACCAGATGAAATGGGGTGGATGGGACAGCAGAGAAAAAAAAATCTTGGTTTCTGCTGGAGCTTCCAGACGGATGGTGGTCCCCACCAGGGCAGTGCAGGGATTTCTGC
Organism: Orthonyx spaldingii; assembly: GCA_013397795.1. Lineage (NCBI taxonomy): Eukaryota > Metazoa > Chordata > Aves > Passeriformes > Orthonychidae > Orthonyx > Orthonyx spaldingii. The sequence continues at coordinate 3,548,122 of VZTJ01000996.1, read as the reverse complement.
CCTGCTGTCCAGCAGGTCTGGTTTCCAGAGGGCTTTGCAGCTTGAGAAGAGCTTCACACATTAAAAAGTGGGTGCTAACACCTTGAACCTCATGCATTTGGGGGAATATGTAGCAACTCAGATAATTAAGGCAGCTATACCTGAAATGTTCAGTGGTGGGATTTCCATGACCAGAGGGGTGAGAAAGGACAGCCCAGAGGAGAGCTGTGCATCCGCAAAAACCCTCTACCAACTGCACACCCAGAGAAGCCAAGGGAGGGTGAGACTGGACATCACCTCCCTCTGGTCGGGCAGAAGGAAGGATCCCAGGACAGGGATGAAGTTGGCACTGCAGAATGCCAGTGTCTCCCAGACCTGCTCACACTCTGCCTTTGCCAGGAACCGGGATGAAGCACCAGGCTACCTGTGACAGCGTGGTTTCTGGGCTACATCTAACTCAGATTCTGCAGAGAAATGGTAAAAAACCCTTGGTGTACTGTTGATCCACAGACTCAGGCTGGGGTAAGCAGCCTTAGACGTTAAACCTCTTTGTCAGCTTGCTTTCCCTGGAACAGTATAGACACCTCTGAAAGGAAAAAAAAAATGTAGAGTTTTTTTTTTTTTTTTTTACTACTGCAGTCTGCTTCATAGAAGACGTCTGAGGACAAAGAATCCACGAGATTTATAAAAACCGGTAGAAAAATCAGCCTTTTACTGAGCTTTCCCCAGGAAGGAATGCTTGACAAGTTGACAGCACCAGAGCTGCATCTCCTTTTGAATCTTGAGAAACAGATCACGGGCAAGACAAAAGGAAATGGTGACCATTTGGTTCCTGGAGAGAAGCCCAATTGCTTCATTAAGGAAGAGTTGTCACATGCTTGTTTCTTAAATCCCGCTAAATGCCTGCTTAGCGGCATTATTGACAGGCTTTTCTCATGAACATTGAGCTGTTAAGCTGCTCCTGGTTTACAGCAAGAGGTTAAAGGATTTCTCAAAGCTCCCAATGAAAGCCTTACTAACTGGATTAACTGCTAACATGGATTTGGGCTTTGAGTCAGATTAACCCCCATTGCTCGAAGTAGGTTCTACTTGTTCATCTTTTCTTCCCTTTGTCTTCTTTCTTCCCGACTTTTCCCTTTTTTCATTGTAAGGAATAAGGGAAAAATAAACCGCTGTGCTTGTGTTTGAGCAGTGGGACACTGGAGGCACCGGCTGGGCTGGGTGGTGTCCTGGCCCCATCAGATGTGACAGTTTCTGCAGGGCCTTTGGAAAACTGGGGAAGCTGTGATAGGAATAAGGAGAGTATCAATTGGTCTGCAAATTTGGCTTCTGCTTGCCTTTGATATGCTCTTCCTTAGATTTCTTCAGCAGCACGAGAATCATAAACCCTGTTTTTATAAAATGATTTAACTATTTACACATCTGGCTGAGAAGTTGGCAGAGAAAGTAGCTCAAACTGGATAACCCATGGTCTTCATACCACCAAAGACCTGAAGTTAATCTCATTTAGGCTGTAGTTCATTGTGTGTTTCTTCAGCATTTTAGGAGGACCGAAGCACCACCTGAGCTCCTGCTTTTGGCTGGTTGTTTCTGCCATTGCACTGTTTTCTAGGCCAGTGTTTATTTGTAAGCAAGTTAAAGCATCTACTGCCCCATTTAGAGGCATTATTGACTCAGTGTGGATCCCTGATAAAAGGGGGAATTGGTAGCCCCACTCGTTGCTGTGGGATGGTCCTGGGAATGGTCTCGCTGAGTGAGGGTCTGCTCCAGCCCATTTCGCAGGACCTGCAGTGCAGGAATTTGTCAGCAAATGCTGAAGGATGTCAGGGGAAAGCAAACAGAGATGTAGCCTGGAAGGAGCTGGGCGCAGCTCTGTGGTTGCTCTTGCCTGACCAAGCTGGCACATGAGTTGATCCCCAGCCCAGAAAAGAGATCAAGCAATGGAGCCAAGGCTTTTTCTGCCTCTCTGTCACCTGCTCGCTGCACCGTTCAGACCTCTCAATTACCTTTTGTCCCAGCGTGACCAGCGATGCCACAGCCATGGGATGTCCAGCCCACCGGGGTCACAGCCCCGTCTGGCCCACCCAGGCTGGCCAAGTCTTCTTCTGTCCCTGGGGAGGGAATCTTGTGCCAGGGCCACTCAGAGTCCCCCTCAGGGTGGTGGCATGTCCCCAGGGACTGGAGCTGTCTCATTTCGCTCTGTCTGCTGTGCTGGCTGGGATCTAAGTCCAGCTGGCTGAGGACCACGTTGCTAAACAGAGACTGAAATGTGAGGAGCTTTTGCAGAGTGTTTGTACCCACTAATATCAGCCCCGAGTGTGTCCAGCGCCTGGCAGCCCTGGCTGCAGCTGGGCCTCACAGTGTCACTGTGCTTTTCAGACAGTGCTGTTCCTAAGCTTGCTGTCTGATGATCCCAGAGGGCATTCAGGAGATTTAGGAGTCCCCTGCCTTTCTCTGGGCCCCTTGGGAGTTTATGCACATCTGTTCTGCTTTATGGCCGGCCCATCTCTCAAACTGCCCAGACTCTTCTCCTCTAAAAACCATCAGCAGGATCCAGACGACCCTGCTTTCTCATTTCCCCCCAACACTCATCATCTCCCCTGTGCACTTCTTAATCTCATGTTCTCTGAGTCCCTCCCAGCTGCCTTTATCAGCATCTAATCCATTTTATCTGAATTGCTAACCTGCTTTCTGGCTTCCCCTCCACCTTCCTTACCCCCACCAAATGTCTCTCTAATCTCCCATCCCATCCTCCCCCCTTTTCCTGGAGAGCAACTCCTCCTCCTCCTCCTCTTTCCTGCAGCCCATCAGGCTTCTCTGCTTTCTCCCTGGTCTGCATCAACACCCCCCGGCTGCTCAGCACCAGCCTGTTGCTGCCTCCTCACCGCCAGGGGAATCTCTCACACATTTCCTTTGCTGATTTCTTCCCACACCTCACTAAACATCCCAGAGGGGACACCAGGTCACTCCTTTCGTGCTTTCCATCAGCAAGTGCCGAATTCTTCGAGGCGATCAATCGCTCCAGGTGTGTGACACAGCTGATGCTGTCAGCCAGAGGCAGTGGCTCTCTGCAGGACCTGTGACAAAGGTCTCAGGGGGTGACGTGGCCTGTCTGCCTGCTGGCACATCTTGTTCTCAGCATGTGCAAGCACCTCCTGAAACCTCGCAAACTTAGGCAGAGTCACGTTTCTCTGCAGTGCTGGTGCACTTAGCTGAGCATTCGGGGGCCATTCATATCCCCTCTTTGGACATCTGAACAGTTATTTGTGGAATTCCTTATGGTTTGATGTGTGGCATTTTACAGCACAGCTCTGTCATATCCTTTTTACATCAAATGACAAAATTCATGTTTCCTAGTGCTATGATCTGCAGTGAGTTCAGCCAAAGAAAAGGAAGAGGGGGAAATAAAATGAAAATCTATCAGAAACACCAGAAGGAAGTGGGCTGTTTATGGGGGCCAAGGGAAGGTGACCCCTCTGATTTAGTGTGGTGATTGGAAAGGGTTATGGGCAGATGGTTTGGAATGTGGCAAGATACACCACAGCTCTTAATGTAACCCTTTCCTCCCAGGGTACGAATTCACCAGCAGTGTGACAAGCATGAAAGCAGAGAAGGTGTAACATGGATCTTCCTTTTTGTTCTTACAGGTACTCCAGAGCTCTTCTGAGCTCTGTGCAAGTCGAAACAACGTTAAGTTTCTCCAGTTTATTCCCTCTATTCCTTGAATTCCCTTTGAGCTAAGGGAAGCAAAACCTTTGATGCATTGATAAGACTTTGCTTCCCACTGCCTGACATTCAAATGCCCCTTTACTGCAAATGCAGGGGCTCTGTCTGGGGAAGGGCCCTGCCTTCAATTGCACAGCAGTCAGGAGACCCCCTGCCCTCCTCATCTTCTTAAGGGTCTGTTTTTGAAGAGCTGCTCATAGCAACTGTGGCATAAAAGCACTTGAGTGTGACTAAGTATTGGCCTTGATGGATTTCCTAGGTCTAATCCCCAGCACATTATCCCAGCGTTGGCTTTACAAGAAGAATGATGAATTTTAATAGCAAATCAGAGACTTTTTGGTGTTCATGCTCCCCCTTTAAGGGAGGCATGAGACAGAGCTAAAAGCTGTGAGATCTGAAACGGGGCTGTGGCCACCTCTCTGCCTTTGTAGACAGGGTGGAGTCAAGTACTGACTTAAGTCTGAGATCTCAGCCTGGTGGGCCTGATCTCTCTCTGCCTTGTGCCTGGTGGGTTTGTTATGGACACCTTCTGTCGGCCCTGTCTGTTAATAACAGACATAGAAACACAGATGAGGTGGTGTGTCAAAGCTTTGGGATTTTTCCATGTCACCTTTCACTGCTGGGAGACCCATCATTCTCCCAGGACTCCATTGGAAGTAACTTAATAATCTTATCCCTGGAACAGGACTGGCTTGCCTGTGGGGCTAATTTCCTTGTAGTCTGCTCCCCCAGTGCTGATCTACACGAGTGCTTTATATTAAAGTGTGCAATTTGTGATATTTCATAGCTGAGAAACGCTTGCCAGGTGTTATTGGTTTGGACTTTGGCGTGTAATGGCCAGGGTAGCAAGCATTAATAGATGGTTCTCTCTGACCATTTTCAGCAGTCACCTTGCCTACTTCTTGCTGACATAGTTCTTACGGTAATTAATGAGCTGGCACACTCCTAGGAGCCTTGTCAATGAATTAATCTCTGCACAGAGGGAACAGCTGAACACAGGTTTCCTCCTGTTGTCTCTGGCAAACAGGGGAGATGGAGAACCTGCAGGCAGGCGGAGAGGGGGCTGCTTCAACAGGGGCTGAAATTATGTGTCTTGCATATATGTTTGTACATCTGGTTTTATCCTCTTGAGCCCTCATGCGTCTGATTAGAGTGTCCAAGGTGGTTACTTTTCCTGGCAAGGGAGAGCAGCTCATAATTAACTCAGTGCTACAGGAGGAGGAGGAGATGTTCAGCTCTGTCGCGTGTGTGAAGACGTCTGTGTGGAATCATTTTGTCCAAGTAAGCAAAGAAAGGGGAGATAGAGAAAGATAATCAACCCAAACTGCTTCTTCTTGATAAATTATATTTCAAGATTGGTCAAACTCCAGGACTGAGGCTGAAAGTGAAACAATGAGGGGCAACAGCCTGAGGGGCTGCAGACACAGGCTTTGTCCATAAAGGCAGTGAAGGAACATTCCCTTCACCCACCTAAGCACAACAGATTGTAGGGACCCCCATGGCCTTGCACTGCCATTCTTCTCTTCTGAATCTCATTATGCTCAGAGACTGAGTGAGTTTGAAAGAGCCTCTCCAGGCAGCTCCTGACCAGCTGTTCCCAAGGCCCACCTGTCACAGCTGACCCGGGGCTCCCCTTCTGCAATGTTTTGTTAAACACTGGGCAAAGCCCCTTCATGAGTTATCACTAAAGACTGGGGAAAGAGGAATGGGTGGTGGTCCTGAAGTTGTTGCCAGTGTGAATAAGGCAGAAAACATGAATGTAGAGAATTTGTGGCTAAAACCACTGAGCTCTGCCTTGACACTTCATTGAGGTCTGAGTTGCCATTGCCTTCCTTGAGGCATCTCCTGATAAGTGGATCAATGGATCATTGCACATCCTGTTAAGTGTTCAGGAGTTGTTCCTGAAGAAGGGGAGAAATCTCTCCTCCTCTGGTGTGACACTCCTAAAGGAGAAGGTTTTGCACTTTTGCAGAAGAAGTGGAAATGACCCTATAATGTGGGTCAGGGCAAGCCCAAGATTTGATTTGCTGAAATGTCCTGCATGGGGTCATTGTTTGTGAATCACCTGGACAGAAGGATGTTTAACTTCTGAGTTTAGGAACTGTTCCGTGATTTAGACAGAGTATTAGGATAAAAACCCAGCTGCACAGCCAGTGTTGTATTAGAAGTCCCAGAGCTGCTGGTATTAATCCCAGCACCAGTCTAAAGTAACTCAGGCCTCTGTTAGGAAAGAAAATTATGTGTTTGCTTGAGGGACAAGGTGATCCATGAGAACTAAGAAATAAATGTTTCCTTAGGGTGTCTAGGAGTGAGACATAGAATTTTTCATCTGGTTTAGTACTTGCTTGCTTTTTCCCCTCTAGTTGCAAGTCCTAACCAGCCATGGGGAAAACTCTTAAGGTTATGGCATATTTCTGTGTATTTGATTGCCCAAGAGATTGTAAAATGGCCTAAACTAAAGTAAAGTCCACCCACAGGTAATGAGAGGATCGACTTATGTAAAGAAAGGGTAGAAACTGGCTACAGCTCTGCAATAAAGCCACTGACTAAGCTCTTAGAGACAAGTTGAGTTATTACTTGCCTGTGGGATACTGGTTGTCCCCTGGACTGTGCATGTCTTGCTTTCATTGTCACCAAAGACATCTCAGTGATGAAAACAAAAGAAAAGTAACATGACTGGCTTTTATAAAAATGTGTTTTCCATTTTGGTCGAAAAGAGAATCCCCCAGGCCTCTACTTTTCTAAAATCATCCAGGTGCATCAGAGCGTTTCCAAACCGATTTGTCATCATTCCAGGGGCTGACTGCCTGTAGGAACAGGGAGAGCAGTGATTGGGTGCCACCCCTTGGATGTACAGATCTGTTTGACCCAGCCCCAACCCACAGCACCAAAAGGACTTTCACAGTGTTTCTTCAGCTTCAGTGGATTCCACTGAGCTGGGTTCTGCACTGGTATTTCAGCTGCACTTTTATTAATGTAGAATTACACTAAAATGTCCGCTGGAAGAGCACAGGAATACTGCACTCACACCTAAGGACACAGCTGTGGTCAGTGATGCAGCCAGCACACACATGTCCAGTCCAGCATGGATACAGTGGCTGTCTTGCTCTATTGAACTGCTAAACTGTTTTTTGGTTCACAGAAGTGCTCTGAGACTGCAGTGATAAACAGACCAGAAATTTCTACAGAGAGCTGAAATATTTACCTACCACTGCCTTCATACTGCAGAATCCCTAGTGGTTTATGGTAAATTGCTCTCATTTGTGACTCCTAAGAAAGAGGTGGATACATCCAAATTTAATGGCTGAGTGAAGTTCCTTTAGAGTGTTTGCACACACATCCTTTAATGCTTCTCACACTGTGAGAAGCTGTGGATGCCCCATCCCTGGAAGTGATCAGGGGCTTTAAACAACCTGGTCTAGTGGAAGGTGTCCCTGCCCATGGCAGGGGGGAAAATAAGATGATTTTTAAGGTCCCTTCCAACCCAAACCATTCTGTGATTCTGTGATTCTGTCTGGGAATATTCACAACTCAGGGTGTTCTCAGCTAATCCCAGAGTGGTTTTCAGCTAATTTAGATGGTGACACCATTCAATGGCAAGAGAGAGGCTCCCTCTGTGGTGTTTCCAGAGCACAACTCTGAGCTGAGAGCTGGCTCAGATCTTTTAGGCAAAACTTCCTACAAAAATCTGTTGTGTTGCTGTGAATAAACAAACCAAGATCCATCTTGGTTGGATGGAAGGGAGAGAATGGAAATTTGCCAAGAAAATGCAATGTGAACCAATAAAATAAAAAACCTTCTGGCAGCCCTCACGTTAGAAATTGCATTGTGTGGCACTTATATTAAATATCGTTTTTAGTTTTTCAGCAGGCTGTAGCTGGTGGCTTCAGCTGTGCCACACAGAGCAGAGTTCCAGTGGTTATTTTTGGTTACACACTTAAAAGTGTTTTCTTTCTAAGTCTTCTAACAACTTCTGTTTTAATTGTGCAGATTGTCCCAAGCTGCTTTCTCAAACATCAGATTAGAAACAAAAGTGCCAAATACGGTTTTTATGTTCTTGACCATGCCTCTGTTGTATCATCTCATTCATCTTTCTCATTTCCCTTCAGTATCCATTATCTTTGTATCCTTTTTCCATGGAGAAAAATCTCAATTACCCTTACAATCCTTTTTGAAATGGTGTTCATTTTTTACCATTCCCTCTTGGGTTCATGGCACAGATCTGGTCACAGCACTCACCAAGGAAATTACTTGTGGTTTCCCTAGTGCACAGCACACTGCCATGTTCCATTTCCCAATATTTTGGCTCTGAAGCAGAAGTTTGATACATCTGCTCAAAACATCTGTGGTGTTTAGAGTGTTTGATCATGCTGAGCTGATCGAAATGACCTTTGTTTTCTCAGGCTTTCTTTCTCTCACCAAATATTTCAGTGAGTTTAGATTCTTTCAGGCAAATTACCCCAACCCTTGCCATTGTCTACAGAAAACATTGTCTGAAGCTGTGCTGACCACCTCACCCATATTTGGCAGTCTTACTGAAATGGTATCCTTTCAAGTCCTGTTACATTTTCTGTTTCCCGGTTCATTTTCTCATCTCATTATTCATCGTTTTCCATCCAGAAGCTAAGAGGTACCTCCAAGCCTTGCACTGACCATAGGACTTTTAATGGGCCTCTTTTCTTCTCCCTTGAAGGCCGACCACAGGAAATCCAAACAAATCTCAGTGTGACTCTTTGACTCCCTTGAGTGACCAGCACTGTGCAGCTGTACCACCCTCCTGGGACTCAGACCCTCAGGTGTGCTGCTCACCTTGAAGAAGCTCATCTCTAGTCTTCTCTTATTTCTTTGGAAAGATGGATATGCAGATTATTAAATAGAGGTGTTATTCTTTGCCTGGGCACATCAGGCTGAGAGAATGATGGCCTCAGACTCTCCTCTGACATTGCTGCTTGAGATAGCTGCTCCAGACCCAACCTTTTCCAATACATCATCGCTAGCCCATCTGACTTTCTGAAAAATCCCACATTTAAACTTTGAGCCCAAGGCTGTCTCAATTGCTGAGGTGGTGAGAGCAGACCTTGCTGAACTGGGCTGGGGGAGGTGAAGGTGCTGTGCTGCTTCCAACCCATCCGCTGTGAGGCACTGGGTTGTCTCCTAGGCTTAGCAGTTTCTGCCCAGAGCTCAGTACACGTTGTTACTAAAGCTGTGCTGGGGACATCAGAGCCAAGGTGGCTTCAAGAGAGCTCAACTCAAGCTCAGGACGTTCAGAATTGTCCTTCAGTTCCTTTGTCATATATACCTGTCTTGTTCCACCGTGTCCTTTAGCTATCCGTGTCCTTTTTCCAAAGTCACCAGACAGCTCCAGTCAGGGCAGTAGCCTGTGAATAAGCAACATGAGGGACACTTGAAGAGAGAATTCCCAACCGGCTGCCTCCGTCCTCAGCAGCAATGATTAGCCCGGCTCTGAATGACAGAGTGCAATAAAATGGAGACAGCTCTGCCCTTGATGCATAATAAGTGAAAGACTAGTGGGAAATATCTCTGAAAACTTTCCTCCACTAAGAGTGGGTGAGTGAGCACAGCCCTTTTCTGCCTGCCTTTCTCTTCACTCAGCAGCAGCCTAGAGCTGAGCCTTCGGTGTCTTTGCCCTCCTCTTTTCTACCTCCTTCAGCAGCTCCTATAGATAAAAAAATAATGTGGCTTTTCTGACGTCCTAACCCCATTCTGTCAGTCCTGCTGCACTCCTGTGGAACGTGTGTTACCCGACGATAAAGCTGCTGTGCAGCCAGCATGGAAATGGTATTGGCAAAGCTGTAATGGAGGCAGCAATTTATGTCTGTGGCCAGGTGGAGTTCTGAGGGATTGTACCCAAGCTAATAATACCTTGCTGCAAGCCACTGAGTTCAGCTATATCATTTGGGGCAGGAAAATCTATTGGTGCTATTCAAGTGTGGCTACCACAGCAATATCATTCTTCTTTGAAAAGAAAAGGTGTTTACTTTTAATTGGAATGAATGCCAGTCACTTGTCTCATGTTGAAAAAGAGTTAATGAAAGGGAAGTATAAAGAGAGGAAAAATAGTTGAAAATTAAAAATGTTTTTTTATGGCTAATTATTAAATATCCCCATTTTTAGGTCATTATTACCTGGAATTAGGCCAAGTGTAGCTGACAAGTCAAGGAATGTCTGGGAGACTTTGGAGTACATAAACTCTTGGGCCAGAGAGGCAGGGGAACATGGACCCCAGCAGGCACGCCTTCCTTCCTTCATCCTCACTTCCCAGAGCTTGGGAAGAGCCCTGCTTGCTCACTCACCCCTGTGCCACGGCAGATGCAGCCTGAATCCTACCTCTGTGGAGATGTGGCTGCAGAGTTTTTGAGGGTGGTGCTTTGAGGAGTCACTGATTGCTTTCAACTCCAATTTTCCATTCCTGCCCCATCTACTGTCCCTCAAGGAGTGGCTACATCCCTCAGTAGAGAATTGGCCATGGCACAGCTGGACAAAATGCATGTCCTGGCACAGCCTTGGGATGAGGCTTGGGAAAGACTTAACTTTGGCTTTCAAATTGAAAAGTCAGAGTGAAAAAAATCCGTCCTTTCCCATCTCTTGCCTCCTTCCCCCATCCCATTCAGACTGCACTGCTACGAAGCTGGTGCCCCCCTCACATCACCAACACCTTCATATAAAGAGCTTTGTTGTCCCTCTCAGCCAGGCTATCCCAAGGTATCTGTCAGCTGCTAAAGGCATCATTTTCTGTTTATCTTCTCCTAAGCTGCTGCTCCAGCGGAGCTGCAAAATTAACATTGTGCTCAGCAAAATGGTCTGTGTAAAACAAGGGCAATTTATACAGAAATATCCATAATACTTCACATTAAAATTTGGCTGTTAAAATTCTGGCACCTCTCAGAGGTCACTCTAACCTAGTTAAGTCCTGTTAAGAAAAGCTGTTATTATGGCTCACTGCTTTTTTTTTTCTCCCTACAATAGTATCTCCTTTTGGCTTGTGCTCTTCAACACTCACCTCTACCTCCCCTGCCCTGCTCCTGCCTCTCCTGGTTTAAATTGCTTTCTGTCATACATTATTAAAGACTAAACTTAACTACCTGGACACCATGAAAAGCACTCAATAGTAGGGTTAAAGTTCCTGCAGTATTTCCTCATTTCTTCTTTTCCCTGGTTGGTATTTTTGACCACAAACGAAGAACATTGAGGGAGGCTCCTTGTAGAAAAGGTGCTGGGCAGGAACAGAACAGATGTGAGTTCAGTTCCCTGCTGTGACATGGGCTTCCCGTCTGTCCTTGGATATAACATTTAATTTGTCTCTCTCATTCTCTCTCATTCCCCGCCTCGCTGCTTTGCACATGATAATATTTGTTTTCACCATCCAGCACATCTCAATGTGTTTCTTCTCCTAGTGCAAAATCCGTATTAACCAACGTGTACACAGGACTGTGGAGAGTAAGATTTCAGTCTCTGGACCTCAAATTTGATAATACCACACAAATAAATACATTAAATAAATGCTTCTTCTTCCAGCTTGTTCATCATGACTGTATGATGTTTGAAACAGAATGATGTTAAGGTTAAACTTGATCTCTCTTGCCTGAAGCTTTTAATGAAGTAAAAACAAGATTTTATTCCAATATCAGTGTGACAAGTCTATGACCTTAAATAGAGTCCTGCTGAATTTCTCTGGGGGATAAGTACACAGCAAAAGAAATCATAGAATCACCAAATGTCCTGAGTGGGAAGGGACCCACAAGGATCATTGAAATCCAGCTCCTGGCCCTACACAGGACACGCACAAGACTCACACTATATTTAGAGCTGCTGGGTTCCTGGTGTTCCTTTGAGCAATATTCCCTTTTATCTGCAGAATGGTGAAACCTGGATCACCAGCTGTCCTGCTCCCATGGCACAGGGTTCATGAGCACTTCAGGGTGCATGGTAGGTCCTGGCTTCTTGTAGGGCAAGTTTCAAGGCAAAACTTGTAGAAAAAAATATGGCACTTGGCACATGAAGACAGAGGAGAATTCCCTCGCAGGCATGGGAAGAACATCTCACTTGCAAAATGAGTGGATGTTTCTGGAACCATGGCAGGATCACAGATTGGCTTTGAGGTTGCAAGTGCCATTGCAAAGTAGGAAAATGTTTGTGCAACCCAAGGGTGGCACAGAGTCACTGGCCAGAGAAACATTGGGCAGAGCTCCCTAGGGACCTCCTGTTTTCTGCCAAGAAGATAAAGCAAACCTTGCTTCCCCTTCATAGATGGCAGCATGAAGTTGCAAGAAATTTATTTTCAAGATGTGCTTGAAACAACTGTGGTAGAGTCCACATTCCTCATCATATAGATGAAAGTCACTAAATTAGGGCTACTGGCAACAGCACCTGGGATGAAAGTGAATCTCCTCCTCCGTGCAGAAAGGAAGGCAATCACATTCAGAGGGCCCCAGAGAGCTCCTATCTCTGACATTGATATGAAAAAACAGACTGAGAAAGATCAGCCTGACAAACAATAATATATTTATACTGCAGTAATCAAAGGGACACAGGCACTGGACCCTGGGAATGTTGCCTTTCTCTTTTAGTTGCCTTATCTGATACTGGCAGAACCATTCCCTCGTGTGTTCAGTTATGACGCTTCTCCAGGATATAAAAACTTCTGTACTGCAAAGTTTTGAGTAGGCAGAGGAGCACATTTCAGTGGCTCCATCATGCAGGTAGTTTTGGGGGTATCAGTGAAACCAATTGTATTACTGGAAGTTAGTCCAGGGTTTAAACATCATGCAGAATAAAGTGACAGAGGTTCAATCATCACCTTGGTATAACACACTGTGGGTTATTCTGGGCAACCCCCTGGCTTGTTGAGAGGTTTATAAGGACTCTACAATTTCACTGCAGGAGACTTTGCTATAGCTCTCTTTGACCACATCCTTGGGATTTTGCATGGGTTGGGGTCTCTTTAGTAGCTTTATAGGATCAGAGAAATAAAACCAGGTGAGAAGGGGTTTTAAGAGTTTTCTTCATCCATTTTTCTCCCCCTCTAGCAAGGATCAGCTATCTATCTATATAATTTCTGATGGATGTTTGTTCTTTAAAAGCCTCCAACAGTGAGACTCCTCCATGCCCCAGGCAATCTATTCCATCCCCTACTTCCCTCACCATTAGGAAGCTTTTCCTGAAGTCTAACCCTCATATCTCTTGCTGTCACTTAAGCCCATTATTTCTTGTGTTTGCCACCTGGTTGTGGCAAACAGATTGTTTCCTTTCTCTTTCCAACAACCTCTGTAAACAATTGATGGCTCTCATGCTCTCTCCAGTGTTTTTCTCATGCTCTCTCCAGTGTTTTTCTCTCCTCTGCCTGAATCAGCAGCTTCCTCATTGCCCTACATAGATCATGGTTTTTGAGAGTTCCCATTTCTCTCCTCTGGAATTTCTGCAATTGTTTCACTTCTTTTTTTTTTTTTTTTTTTGAGGTCCAGTGCCCCAAGTGGGATAAAACTGAGGTTATATTGATACAAGCTGAGGGAAATAAATCAGTTACCTTTGCTTACAGCTCATGACAAATTCCCATTGTTGTCTTACACTTGTAGAAATATAGTTTAAATTAAGACAGAAATTGGTGGGAAATTATTTTCTTCTTGTGGCAGCTTATCTGTTATCTTTCAGATGATGCTATTAAGTTTTATTACAACCCTGATTCTTTCTCCAAATCATTAAATCTCTAGGACAGCCAATACTGCTAACATGACCACACCTACATCTGTCCCTCTTTGAGTGTTGACGTTTGAGTGGGTGCTGGCAGCTGTTCCCAAGGAATCAGGGTGTCACGGGAATCACCCAGTCTCACAGACCCCGACTTTGAAATTAGGGTGTTTGGGGGTGGAACTGTGGTGTTTCTGTCCTCTAAGAAACAACAAGGTGGCTGATATTGGTCATCTGCTTCCAGATGAGCAAATGGGAGCCAGCTGATCACTATTTTTCGCCTTTTTTTCACCTATTGTAACTTTGTTTTGGGATCCTTTCACGTGCTTTGAAGGAAAGCCAGGCCAGCAGAACTAGCTTTGTGCTGATACAGCATAGGGAGATCTTCTCCCCATTACTGATACCAGACTGTTGCTCGAACACAGAGAAAATGAAATAAGAAAGGTCAGTGTGATTCCACTGCCTGAAGGACACCTGTGTTGGATCCCACTCTGAGACTGACAGAAACGTGATAATGAGACACCCACAGAAAGTACGAGAAAGAGCAATCCAAGCCTGAGTCCTGAGAGCATTCCTGATGGCACAGGATCATATCTCACACTGTCTTCTTGGCTCTGATGAGCACATGAGATAGAAGCTTTTGTTGTGAAGGGGGAATGATGAATATGATAAAACATGGACAGAGAAAAAACATCTTTGCTCCAAGGAAATCCCTAACTGTGGGCTTTGACTTCAAAGGAAGGTTTGTAAGGAACAGCTGATGTTGAGAGGAGATGGGAAGCTTTGAAAAGTTTTGATGTGTTTTGGGTTAAACCTTTCTTGCTTCTACCCACTGAGGCCATGTAAAGGCCCTTTTCCATGTTTGTGTCTCTGTGTCATTCCCTGGGTTGGAGCCTCAAAGGCTTAGAGATGATCAAAGAGCCTGTAGTGAAAACAGGTCGATTTTCCACAGCTTTTGAGACTGGATTGAGTTTGTCTACTAAAACATAAAAATCCACTGAGAACCATTACTCTCGAAGAAGGGAGATAGACTCTTTTTTTCCATGTGTGGACTTTGCAGCTGACTCCAACAGGTGACATTTTCCAGCTCGGAAGGTCTTCAATAAAATCCAAATTTGGTGTGTTGAGATCGAGATCTCTCTTCCCATACTGTAATTTTGAGATGCAAGGGCTGCCTAATTGCACTGTGGGAATCCTTTTTAAAAAGGGCTGCTCTCTAAAATAGGCCATTAGTCTTGTGACAGTGCATCAGGGAATTAACAGCGAGTTCGTTAGTGAGGCAAACCTCACATTGCCTTGCTCAGGTTCTTCCCCTCTGAAACAGGAATTGGTCTATGGAAATCAGAAAGGAGACACCACGGAATACATAAACAGTGACACTGTGGATGGGACAGAAAAGCATCTGGAGGGCTTTCAGCCCTGCATGAAGTCAGTGTCTTTTCCTTTGGCACAAATCTCCTGGTCGGTGTGGCCCTCAAAGGAGTCCCATGGCCTGAGATTCACTCGATGGCCATCACAAAGACAGGTCTGAACCTAGAGAGAGATTCATTTAGGGAGAGCTCCAAGTGCCTATACTTTTAATGGTGCTGTGGGTTCCCAGAATTATCTGGGGTGTTTACATTGGGCCTTTGGAGACCCAGCACTTTCAGAAGATCAATGGGACTCCCTTGATTATCTGTAGTGGTACCAAGCACCTGAGCTTAGGGCCCTGAATTGATCCTGGAAATGGCACTTGGATATATCTAGAGTCTCCAAGGACAACTCAGCCCATCCAAAAATATCTGTAGAAAGTAGAAGTGTGAGGGGTTTGGAGGAAATTCCACACCTTGTGCTTGAATTTGCCTGTTATTGCAAATTTATGACACAGTCCTCACATGGGGTTGGTCAGTACCTTCCAGCCTTAGGCTCTGATCCTGCTGCTGAACTGGTGCAGATGGGAAGGATGACACAAAACAGGGACCATAAGACTGTTGTGCTAAAGAGCAAAACTGGGGCACTTTTGAAATCATCATAAGGGAAAATGGGAAGAAACATAGAAACATCCCATTCACTTTTAATTGTGTTAATGTAAAATTAAATATTCCCTGAGCATTGAGGACATGTTTTCACCCTCATAGACCATGATTCAAACTTGCTACAAAACCTCAGGCTTCAATATTTTGTTATGTTTTTCTGTCAGATTTTCTTGCTCATAGCTACAAGCACCTAGAGATCCCAGCAGCATCAGCAAAGCACTGTGCTGTCCTCATGCTCAAGAGAGTGTAAGAGGAGCTGGCTGAAGATTGTGTTGACTGGACCACAACAGCCCCAGCACATTTAACTTAAAAACACGGTCGAGTGCTGTGTCAGCTCCCCTGCACAGGGAGAGCTGCACTGGCTGCCAGCTGTGCTCCTGGGAAGGAGGTATGGAACCAACATCTCTGCCATGTGATCTGGATGTTTTACTCATGATAATTAGGCCATGAAAAATGTTTCTGCCCTTCCCAGTTCCACAGAGCTGCTGCTGTGTCGTACCCTGCCATGCAGAGGTGTGATAAAAGGTGATAATGGAAGAGGGGGTTTTTTGACTTATCTTGTTGAAATCCCTTGGTCTGTGGGCTGTGTTTAAATTCCAGATTTCATCTGGATTCACCTTGTGGGGATTTCATTAGATCTGCACAAGGAATGAGACACTGAAAAATGCAGAGAGAGGCAGGAGAAGGAGGATCAGCTTTACAATTACATTTGGCCTGAAGGACAAAGCTAACACATTCTTGGTGGTTCAGGTTTTGGATATCATGAAGATCTCACACAGGACAGGCTTTTTGGCTCTTTTTCACAGTGTACATGATGAGGATATATATTTATTTTAGATAAACACTTAGCCAGAAGGAAGACAACATGTGGTGTAAGGTAAATTATGCAGATAATGTTCTATTATGTGCACAGAGTAAGAAGTACAAGGGACATGAATTTCCCCAGGGAAACACCTCTGAGAGGGGAGGCTGGGACAACACACAAAATAAAATAGAGAAGGAAGAAGAAAAAAATAAATTAGAAATAGTCAGTTCTGGCAGATTTTGCTTGAAGGAGACAGAAGACTGAATGAGCAAAAGATTGTACTGGAGGCAATTCCTTCCAAAGAAAGGACTTTGTATTGACTGTCACTTATCCAGGTCACTGCTCCAACTCCTGAGGACAGGGTTCTGACCCTGCAGGTATTTATGAAGCTTGGAGTGAGCTTTGGAAAGTGTGAAAAGAATCTATTTAGAAAAACAAGTTGGAGCATCTCTTCCCTCCAGACTTTCCCTTTGTTTCAAGGTGGGGAATGCAGTGATTTTTTGTAGTTCTGGCCTGTTCTACATGGTCTGCCGAGGTCTGGCTGGAGCAATTCCTGTGGATTGTGTGGCACTGCAAGATCAGATAGAGCAGAGAAAGCAGCCCCTGGGCTGAGATGGGCACAAAGGCACTGCTGAGGGTGGAGTAATAATTGTATTCGAACAGCAGAACGCAGGGAGAGTCTCAGTGGGCAGTAACACTTCATTTCATCAGCAAGAGCAAAACAGGCTTCTCTACAGTCTCTCTTGCTTCACTCCCATAGCTGTACCTGGTAGCAGCAGGTCTCAAAGCTGGTGTTTTGGATCAGCCCCTGTTCCTGCCTGCACTGATGCTCAGCTCCACTGCAGCTGCAGCCCTGAGGGGTGTGTGTGTGTTCTCCTGCACAGTGGAGCGGGCTGAACTGTGCTCAAGTGGAAAAATTGAGAGAATAAAATAGGCTGGGGGCTTTCCAATCCTTGTAATAGGTCCATAAGGTGTTAATCTCCTCCAGGTTTTCCTCAGTGTGCTCAGCCTCAAACTCTCTGACCTGGCTTTTGAGACTTTGGGATTCAGGATTTCACAGGATGTGCTGCAGCCACTGACAGAGATATAATTGTCTCTTCCCATGTGGCTGCCAACACAGGCTTCACTGCAGATAAAAGAATGGCAAAACAAATCTAAGCACTGGAACCCTGTGGCTCTGCCTTCACATGAATGTTTGGGGTGACCACTGTGCTGTGTATTGACCTCCTGCAAGCAGCTGCTGGAAGAATCACTCCCATTCCCTGAGCTCACCAGGTACAGTCCCACATTAAGGAAACAAGCTTGTCAGTCTTCTGCATTTGCATGGACACCTGCAGGTTCAGAGACTTTTTGTTTGTTTTCCCTGTTCTCCTCAGTGTATAATTGGCCAGATTGCATTTGCTTTTTCTCTCTCTTGCACTAATCACGACTGCAGACTGGAGTAATTTGCTGATGCTGTACAAGGAATTGTCTCTCCTGGAGACCTGGCTGGTGTGATCAGAACTCACATATGGTTCCAGAACAAAGGGCCCTTCAGGCAAGTGGTTCTGTTTATTTTGGCTCAGGTTAATGTTGCTCCCTTTTCCTGGTGTCTTCTCCTCCCTGTGTGCTGTGCACATCTTTTTCCCTCTGACTTTGGAGCTGCTGGCTCCTTGCTGTCAGATCTAGGGCGGCCTGGCTTTTGCAGCATCAGCACCACTGATTTGAGGGATGTGGGAGAAAAGTGTCCAACATACTGCTCGTGGTTAACAGGTTCCCATGCCTTGCTTCCCTTTTCTCCTACTTCCTTTCCACAGCTTGGAGGCCAAGCAAATAAACAAGTCTAAGGCTTCCTCTCTGCTCATTTTCTGGTTAAAGACACTGTGAGTGGTTTGGTGTGGACTCTTGTTTTTCATAGACACTGTTGGTTCCACCATCTATGAATTAGTCTAATCCAAACAGCAGTTATTTGCCTTGACTTATTCCTTGTTTCCCTTGTAACAGCTGCTGGCAAAGCTGCTGCTCTCCTGATGGATTTTGTTGGTCTGATTTTTGATAGCATACTAACAGCTCAGGCCGACAGCCTGCTAAAACAGTGCCATCTCTGCATTTAATACTTCTCTGCCCCCAGCCCTCGTTTCGTCTAAGTATTAAACATCACTCACAATGTTGCAAAAAGCAGTTGCAGTTTGCAGTATTAGGAGGAAAAAATCGCAGGAAGTAGTGGATGAAAAGGTAAGTACTGAACATCAGAATCTTTGGTGGTTGTGTACTGATAAAGCATAAAATAGCTGCTGTCTCATATCCCCCTCCTGAGGCTTTCCCTTCTTGACAAAGGGGCATATGTAATGAGTAATGTCTCTCTAGCATCAGTATCCTGTCTGTGGGCTCACAGATTTCTTGTATTTGTGCAGTTATTTACAAGTAAAAGGTGTCCAGGTTTTATTCTTGGCCCTTCCTGTATTGTGTGTAA
This sequence comes from Orthonyx spaldingii, assembly GCA_013397795.1. NCBI lineage: Eukaryota > Metazoa > Chordata > Aves > Passeriformes > Orthonychidae > Orthonyx > Orthonyx spaldingii. The sequence goes on along the minus strand of VZTJ01000996.1, from coordinate 3,529,440 downwards.
ATGTATCTTCCTCTGTCATTTAGCAGTGCTTTAGCAAACAGCTGGTGCCCCCAGGGTAAGCCTTGAAACAGTGTCTTACTCTGACAAAATTCTGCTTTATCAGCAAACCATGTCGTGCATATTTTTCTCATTGTTTTGCAAATTGCTGTTACAAAGAGCTTTTGCATTTAAACAGGTTCCCTCTGACCTAAGAGATAGTAAAAATTACGTTAGAGATGCCATAGTAACTTGTCACTCTGACCTGCCCTCAATAGCCGGACTTATTTCACTTGGATAAATCATTTATTTGTAACGACCTATTATATCATCAGAATTCTGCAGCAGAGATGCTTCAGCTCCAACTTACATGAATATTCTTTTGAAGGGCTAATCAGAAGAGATATACCATCAGGATTATGTGCTTTAAAAATACAGCTCTAGACAGCACTGCCCGAACTGGGAAGTAATGATTAATCTGTTCTGATTACTGTGATCATGTAGATCCTTGCTGCTCACCCGTTCTCCATGATCTCAGTTAGAAAGAGCTCTAATTCTTAGTTCCTTTTTTCCCTAGAGCTGCATTTCCATGACCAAATTTGCAATTAGAGCCCAGTGCTTCCACATTTCCTTTGATAACTTAAGAGAACAGCGTGGTGCAAAATTTTATCTTTGCCTCTCCCTTTTAACAGACTTTAGTGCCACATTGTCTGTTAGGAGCATCTCTGTCTGCTTTGGATATGTACATGGCGCTTCCTGAACCTCAGAATTCCCTTTGTGCAATTCTGCTAATGAAAACCAGCCACAGAAGATATTTTGTCCTTGTAAATCCACGGCACAGGGAGGATATTCCTGTATTGCTTCCTGTCTGCTGCCACCGAGGTCACGGTTCTGGCACAGAGCGAGCCATGAACAGCTGCAGAAATCCAGGGATGGCCCTACTGCTGCTTCCTGGAGGGATGAATGTGGAAATAAGTGTCAGGAAAAGGAAATTGCCAGTCATGTTCTCTGTCCTGGCCCTGTGCTTGTGGGAAAGGGTTGGCAGGTGGCCCCTATTCCTTCCATGGAGGATGGGAGTAGGTTTTTTTCCTTTTATCTGCTAACCATCTGTGTAAAAAAAAACTGTCACAAAACATTTTCACACATGATTATTGATCTCAGGTCCAGCTCAGGTCTGGTCTTTATGTGACACCAGTCCTTCTGCTGATTTTGAGGACTCTCTCCAGAAACTGCATTGAGAAACCATTTCTGCTCTGCTCGTGAGGAAATAAAGACACAAAGGAAGTGCCTCACAAACCAGGACATTAGGGAATGACCACTCCCCCTGGCCCTGACCGTGCCCTGTGTCCACTGTGCACCTAAACACGTCTGAAAATGTTCATATCATGTAGAGAAATCATGAATGCAAGGGAATGTTCTTGACCTGAAAAATGGTGTGTACATGTGTGAATTTTTTATTGTGTGGGCTGCCCGGGTGGGCACTGACTCTGGCAAATTTCTGTGGGCAAAATGGTCTTCAAAGAGCAGTGAAAAGCCAGCAGGTTATTACAGGCACTGGGGAGAGGATGAAGGTGATTGCCTATCACCAGCTGTTCTGAGTGGGAGCCAGGGAGCTGGGCCAGGAGTGACAGCACTTGCACAGTGCCTGTGGGCCCCTGGAAGGATTGCTTTTAAAAGCTCTGTCTTCACACCTTTACAGTCCAAGTAAAGTGGAGAAATAAATCATTGTGCACAGTTGTCATTTTTCCCCTCTAAGCACCAGCCAAAGAGTTTAAATATAGCTAAACCACTGTATTTCCTCAGAATAAACACTCAGATACTCCAAATAAGTTGCTGGTATAAAGGTCCTGGTATCAAAGGAATGATTTATAACCCAATTATACTGGGAATTTTATTCTCTATTGTTTCACTGATAGGTTATGGGTCAATTAGGTGTTTTACTCCTGTAGGAACACATTCTCATTCCACCATAAAGTGTTTGAACTTGGCACACTGGGATCTGCTCTGTCCATCTTGTAAACCACACCCAGTTTGTGGAAAAAATTTGAGAATCATTCTGCCAAGGGCCAGGTCGGTAATTTTTGTAGCATTTTGTCTCTGTTTACTGCTTAGGGCATTAGCAGGAATGCAGAGAGTTCCTTTGTGGTGAATAATCTTCACCATCTTCTGTTTTCTCATCAGACTTGCAATGTATAGAAGATGTTCATGGTGCAGCTGAATCCATAAGGTCACTGGGGAATGGATATTTTTCAGCCTTCAGAGAAGGCTGACAGCATCAGTAATGGTTCTTCAGCAGGGGCCATAAGCAGACACCAGGTGAAGGATAAGAATGGAAAAATTTGTTTATTCTTCCTCCATAACATTTTTACTCTCTGGGTATAGTCAGCTGAAGATTTCCTAAGATTAATGTGATTCTCAGTAAGCTGCCCCGGGTTCCTCTTGCAGCTGCTTGTCCATTCTGCCCTTGAACATCCACAATTGTAGAACCACTGTGGAAAAGTCACATTGCTTTTCGAACAAAACCTGTTATCCCCTACAATGGTACAAACCCGTACTCACTCTAAAGCCTTTAGTTGAGTAATTTTTATCAGTGAAATCTGAACAAGGGAGAGGATTTGACCAAGTTAATGAATGTAAAAGAGGAAACTCGGGGAGGGGGAAACCGTTTTATGGTTATGCCTCTTAAATCTTGCATTATCTTAGCAATGCAAATTCAACAGTGCATTTTAATTCCCATGTTAATATGGACTTTTCCAGTCCTGCATGTTATCTACGTCAGTATAAGCCAGAAAGGGAATCCAGCCCAAGGGTTTTGTATCATCCTCCATTTGCTCCTCCTCCTTTTTTTTTACAAATTAGAATAACAATAAAATTTTGCTTTTCTATTCCTTTAAACTGCATATTTTAGCCACATATTCTTTACCCACAGGGAGATTGAATCTAAAAGAGAAATAAAACCCAACCCCAGTCACATTTCTACAGTGAGCCCCCAGGCAGATGACAGCTTTGGTATTCTCATGCCCAGGCTTTTTTGTTTCCTGGACGTGGCTCTTGGCATCCTGGAGTTGTTTGTAGTAAATGGTGTTCACTGAGCAAGCCTGTCCCTCAAAACGCCTGACTCTCCTTGTTGCTCCTCTCCCCACATCTCGATTATCTAACACATTAATACAACAAGCACTGCAATAATTAGGGCACCATATGGCACTCACAATTACAGAGCAATTCCAGCATTGGTGGATTGGCTGAGCAGTCAGAAAGAATAAAACAAGCAAGGCTGCTGGTGTGAGCAGAAGATGACTAAAGCCAGTGTACTCACACGGCAGAGAAGCACTCACTAAGTTACCTGTGGTGCCACCTGGACTTGGGGAACTTTTTTAGTTTTGTTCTCATCCAGGATGAAATGGCACCACGGGATAGAAGGGTGCACTGAACTGCTGTAGAGAGATAAGTGCCCTTCATGGCACATCTCTCTGAAGATGATCTTTACTACACTTGGCTTCCCTCAGGTCGGTGAGTTCTCCAATATTTGCCTGCCTGGGATTGTATTACCATTTACCAGTTACAACGGGTATTTAGTGTTTTCAATTATTTGCTACTTCATTGAGAGCACAACAGTCATTGGAGCCATTGTGGGATTCTTAGTTAATCCACTAAATAATGAAAGGAATCAGGGAGCATGTATAAGCTGTGAGATTTTCCTGGCCTGGCTGTCAGCTGGGAATGTGAGCAAATCATGCCCACGAGCCATCATAGTCACGCTAACAAAAGCTCTGGGGCACATGCAAAAATACAGATTGTGAAGTATTCTTGGGTTGTATCTCTGGAGAAATGTTATAACTGGGCTTGACGAAGAGTCTTGTGGCGATGTAAAATGCGTGTCCTTTATGGATGGTTGCTCATATGTGCAGAGTGTCAAGAATTTTGGTGTAGAAAACCCCATTTGGTATTTTCTCCCTGCTAAAACTTCTTCTTCCGACTGAAACGCTTCAGCTACTTGAATAAAGATTGTCTTTCGAGCTAAACAGTTGCTTTCATAGTTGCACTAAAGATTTTCTAACAACGTGGAAGAGAGTGATGGATGCCACAGAAGGAAGGACACATTCCCGGGGAAGGTTAGTGGGTGACCTCCCAGGGTGTCAGCTTCTCCTCAAGAAGCCCCAGGACATCCTTTCCTTTGTTTCTACAGAGCAGATGCAAAGCAACCAACCCCATTTTTTCCTGAGGACAAATCACTTCCAAGTACATCTGGATGAGCATGAAGAATGAGAATATGAATACAGACAATTATGATGGAGTAGAGGCCTTGTAAATTTATACCCAAACTTACCCCCTGGTAACTCATTCATCTGCGTGTCTTGACAGAATGCATGTGAAATAGTGGGACAATAAAGGCTTTTGTTATGCTGAAAGATGTTAATAGCTGGCCTCAGGGTGAGCTGGGTTTCCAAGACAATCACAGATAACACAGATAACACAGCAGAAACTCAGGAGAATGAACACTGAAGCCTTTATTTTGTAAAACACAGAGACTGGGGCTATGTCAGAGTGGGGGTTGTCTAAAGGTACAGGTTTTACGGGATCTTATTTTTATGGAGAAGTACTTTCTGGGACAGCGGGGTAGCTGAACTGCTCGTTACACGTATGGAAATATCCAGAAAAACATCATTATAGACTGCTGTGCCTCAGTGGGTGAGGGTCTAAGGATGTGTCAGAGAGCACTGGGTATGGGCCCTTGTGCCCCTCCAGCCTCTCTGGCCGACTCCAGCACCACGCTGGGAACAAAAGGAGATGCTCAGCAAATAAATATCGCAGGGAACTACCCCGGCAGCCTTTGGATGGTCGGAGATGTTTCAGAAAAAGTTTCTTATAATTCAGTCTTTCAGGAAGGGAGGTTATAATGCAGATCTGTCCTCACCACTGGTACACAGTGAAGCTCCTTCTCTCATCTCCTTTCTGTATCTTTTCACCGTTGTCTCTACACAAACTGCTGTCCCACAGGGAAGGCACCATCACAATCACAGCGAGCGTAAGGAATGTGGATGTTTCCTTATAGTTCATGAGTTTAAATCTGGACTGACTTGGTTCTGTCTGAAAACAGTGTCCTTTCCAAGGTGATGCTTTTGTGTAAAAATTCAGGAATAAACAGCTAGAATGGGTCCGCTCCTGTGTATGTAGGGCAACATACACAGGTGTTTTGAGTGTATTCCCCTGGCCTAAATGTAATGCCTAAAAGTTGGTTTCTAATCTAAATAAGTGTATGGGTTTGCTCTGTGGTTGGTAGGAAGAGAATGAGACTTTCAGAAACTGATCCCATTTCTCTTGGACAGTCAGCTCAGGGTGAGACAAATGGTCCTTGGGAATCTCTCCAGTGACTGCAATAGAAACAAAGACATCCTGCAGGTCACCTGCCCAGGCTCAGCTGAGAAGATTCCAAGCCAGAGTTCAGGAGCTCTGGCTGGTTTGCTCCATGTACCCCTGTATCTTGGCTAAAAAAACCTTTCCAGAGCCTTCACCACAGCTGTAAAACAAAACCCCACTACTGTTCTCTCCCAGAGGAAGAAAGCAAAAATATTCTAAGGGAAAATGCACAGAAGATCCTGGGAAGTGCATACTTTTACCTCAGTTTGGACATGTGACTAGTAACAAAATGACAGGTGAGTAAGCAAGAAATTTGAACTTTTTAAGGCAATGCCAGTTGTTATAGATGAGATCCACTTATGTCATGGGGCAAACTGGTAACAACTTACCAGAAACTTTGAGAGGATGAACACACTCCAGAAATGCCAGCCCCAAAAGTTAAACAAGTGACTGAGAGATCTGAAACAGAGCACATTTTGCTCCTGGTTTCCGTAATATAACTAGAGTCATTTATTTATTTTAGCTTTCATCTTCTTCTGACTCTTCTGTCCTCAAAAGAGAGAGTTTGGATCAAGTCACTTAAGTCCACACTGCAACAAAACGTACCTTTGTGATTGATACCTATGAAAACTCAGAGTGACAAGGTAATAAAACTGTAAAGGGTTCCTTCAGGGAAATCCAGTTGTGCTCACTTTGCTGTCAAAATAATGGGGTGTCTGTTTTGTGGTCATAGAGTTAATGCATTTGATGCAGGTAGGATGATTTTCAAGTCATAGGGACCTCTTTGGAAGGAAACATTAAGTAAAACTTTTTAAAAATTGCTGTTTCTTGTATACATGCACATGGCACACCATTATAGACTGTCTGTAAAATGTTGATGCTCTGTAAACCGCAAACTATGTCTGAGAAAAACCAAATCATTCCATGGCTCCTGGTGAGCTGCTGGGACCAGGCTGGTGCTGCTTTGGAAGAGGATGGGTTCACATTTTTGAACAAAGCAGTGGTGAAGCTGGACAAACACAAATGTACTGAGGGTTGATGTTTCAGGTCGGGGGGCGGGAGGATTTCAGGAAATTCACTTAATGTTTCTTGTGCTTCAGTTCATCCAGAGGGACAACTTAAGCAAAAAGCAGCAGTCACACTGAGAAACAGATGCCAGCTCTTGGAGCAGGGCAAGCAAAGGACAGCAAAATGATGCGAGGCAGGGAACATGGAAGGGGTGATGGAGAGTTGCTTTCGGGATGGGCGGGTGTGTAGTGTCTCTAAAGCCATGCTCAGTCACGAGTGGGCTCTTCCCCTTGCTGAGCAACATGAGCATCAGTGCTGCCGTGTTCTGCCATCCAGAGAAGGAGGCATTACAATATTCACACATCTCAAACAAGCGTGAGATGCATTGCAAAATCAGGGACTTCAGTAGCTGAAAATGCAGCTACTCCCAGGGTACAGTGAAGTGCTGTTGTATCTCCCTTGTGAGCTGAGGGAAGGTCCCTGTGACAAAACTGGGGGTCCTGTAGCTTGTTGTTGTCCTGATCCTCCCTTTCCCTCTTCCCTGAGCATTTACTGTCAGATCTGAGGCAAGGATGACGTTCCACTGGATTTAGGAGAGGGATATATCTCATTGCAGGCAGTGAGAGAACCGTGGCTGGAATTGCAGAAGGAAGGGAGGTCAGATGTGTGGAGCCCACTGAGGAGAGGCTGACACGCACAAAGAGGCTGAAGAATTCAAGATTATGTTGTAAACAACCGTGGTGAGATTGCTCTCCCCTCACTCCAGGTATCTAATCATCTGGCCTGATTTAGATTTTTACATGAGGTTAAGATGAATCATGGTGTGAGAACAGCCCTCTCTCTCCACTGGCTGCAGACAGTGTCTCGTGCAGATGAAGTTGTCTGAGCTGGAGCTCTCTGTGTCTGCTGAGCTGGATCTGGCCCCATATGAGGGAGAGTAATTTTGCCTGTGCAAATCCCAGTTTGAGCATTGGGAAATTGCTTCCTCTTTCAGTGCAACCTGCCTGTACAGCCATTTCTACACTCCCAGCAGACTAATTATTACAAAAATTCTCTGTCATTGCTTTGCAACGGTCCACAGCTTAACTAATTTAAAAATGCAAATGAATGCTAAATTGCAGTTGAATTTGAACCGTCTCCTTCTCCCTCTCTCTCTCCTCCTTTCTTTTTTTCTTCTCTGCTGGGAAAAGAAAGATACAGCAGACATTAAATGCTGATGGTGAAAATCAATCTTTCAGATTTGAGGTAATTTTAAATTAGGTCCCAGTGCCAGGGATAGTGACATCACCAGAGTTGCTTGATTGATCCATGATTTGAGGAGAAACAGCTTGGACTCGATCCTCCCTTTGTCCTTACAGAGAGAAATGAATGTTGCAGTCTTCAGCTCTTTTCCCTGGGAAGCTTTGCTACTCGAATGGTCTCAGATGTTAGGGAGAGGCATTCAGGGAGAACAGGAGCAAATGCCTGAGCTCAGACGCATCCCCTTGTGCTGCCATTGTCCTCGGGCATTAGGCTGGGGCTCTGTGGCTGTGAAGAATCAGCTGAAGGGCTGTTCCCTCTGTAGCATCTCTGACCAGCTGGGTGACACTGAGTTAAGCTGTGGGAACATTCAGACTCTGTAAGATCAGTCAAGATTGTCTCATCCTGGTGCCCCTCCTCTCCCTACCTGCTGACATTTCTCTGGGACAGCAATTCCTTAGAGGAAGAGTCTATAGCTACATGTTTGAGAGGGACTTGGGTAAGGTCTAGCACCATGGTTAATGGTTGTTAGCTGCAGGATCACACAGACAGCCTAAACAGCCATTCACAGACAGTCTTGTTGCTTTTATAATGCCAGCACTGTGCTGTAGCACTAACTCTGAGATGGAACGCTCAGGATTGGAACTCTTGAGCATTTAGAGAGCCAGTGATGGGCTCAGAGTTAGGTATTGGGATTACATCCCTCCCTCCATGGCAGGAGAGCCTGGTAAACCAAACCTTCCCTCTCTCTTGACTGTAGATCTCTGTGCCATGTAGATGAGTCAGGTACCCAGAGAGGAATATCCAAACCAAAACTCCTCTGTGCTTCAGGGCTGAGGACAACAGACCTTCTTAACTGTTCATCCTCAGCTTATATATTGATGATAGTCTTCATGATAAATGGCATCTTGCTGAGTGAAATATAGCAAATTACAAGAATCACCCCAGAGGGCAGCTGCTGGCAGCTGTATACACAGGACTATATTGCTGCTCATGAAGCATCTTTTCTATTTTGCAAATTGATGCAGCGATGAAATTTCATGAGTGTTTGTTGACACTCACATACAGCAGGCAGATTTCTAAATGGGCTCTGCAGAGATGATTGAAATTCCGACCCCTGTTCCTCACTGTGTCCATTGGTTTTGTAAAATCCCACGCTGTTTGCTGGGCTGATGTGTGGTGAGAGGTAAACATGGTTTTTTGCAGCTGTGAACCCTTTTGTTGCCCCAAAGCAGATGCTAGACACACACACACCCCTCACAGACACACACACACCCCTCACAGACACGTACACCCCTCATGGACACACACACCCCTCATGGACACACACACCTCTCCTCCCAGGCCCCAAACCAGTAATGTGCACGGGAGAGACTGATTTTCAATTAGAATTCAAAGGTCACAATGATAGAGTTCTTCTAATCCTTTAACAAAGATGTGCAAGGTTAAATCAAACTGTAATGCCTCAGGCTCTGGGTAGTTTTGTTGACCATCAGCTTAGTGCCAGATCTCCTGGGATATTTTCATGGATTCAGTATGTGCAGGGGGTGCTTCCAGCCCTTTCTCTTGGCTGTCAGGCAGATGTAGCTGTTGCATTCCCTAATGTGACCTCTTAATAACCATGTGAGGAAGAGGAGCCCTTGGCCTTCTGTTCCATGCAGAAAAGCTTTAAGGGCAATAGTTTGGTTGTAAATGTGTCTGTGAGAAAGCACAGGTAGTTTTCTGTGTGGACTGACTGCATTCAAAGAGGGAGGAAGGGAGGAAGAGAAACAAGAGAGTGTTTCCTGCCTTTTTGCCGAGGGAGTTTATTCCTCTATCCTGGGTTCCCCCAGGGACTGTAGCTGGAGCTGGCTGTGCCAGCCCAAGGTTTGCTGGCTCCCTGTTTCCTGTGAGAACGGCAGCCCACGCTCACAGAAAGAATTCTCTGGTGGAGATGTGCTTTAGTTACCCTCAGTTCTCCAGTGGAGATGTGCTTTAGTGCTGCTCCGTTACCCTGAGCTCCTGAGGGAGAGGAGAAGGCATTGCTGAATAACCTGGATCTCTCTAGCAACAGGCTGACAGCTTCAGTGATCTAAGCAAGAACCTTCTTGAGGTTTCTCCGTGTGTGCATTAAAGCCCTCAGGCGGATTGTGGCAACTGGGGATCACCAGCACAGGGTGAAGGATAGCAGGAGAATTTTCCCGACATTTCTGTGGCCTCATGTCCAGAGGGAAGGCGACAGAGGAGCTTTTATGCAGACTGGAACTGCAGGAGTCCTAATGGCCTGTCAGGCTGGCTGTGCTAGAGATTTGCATTGTTGGTGATGTTTTTGTAGGAGCTTTAGTGCCACAAGTGACAGCCTTAACTTTGGATGTGTGTGTGCAAGGCCAAATCCTCGTCTTGGTGACACCAGTGTGAAACTGAAATTTATTATTATTTTAATTTCAGAGTAAGCTCTAGGCTTACTCTGGGAATGGAATCTGACCAATGACCACCTTTGCAGTGGAAAGGGATGAGAAGGAAAACCTTGTAAGCCACAGTCCCTCAGGGTATGGCACAGAATGCTGTAGATTTGTGTTTGTCCTCTCCACGTGTGCTCCAAATCAATCCCTTCAGCCTGAAAGATCATGTCCCTCCTGCCTCAGAGTGTGTTTGGGGGAGGAAGACTAAAACTGGATCTCCCCTGTGGGCATGTTTCAGAATTCCATATATATCTTTGTGTAAACACACACACAGAAATATATGTGTCTATAATGTATTTTTGTGTTTCCATATCACCTAGGGGTGGTTTTTTTCCTGTGATTCTCTTCTAGTAGGCACCAAAGCAAATCGAAGATTAATTCCATTTAATTTTAGTGATAAAGAACATTGCAGTCACAAGAGGTTTGCCATCAACATTGGAGGACATTAAGTATTTGGGGTTTTTTTAGTTGCAAGATAATAATGTTCTGGTGTAAATGTTTTATAATTATCTCATGAATTATTCATGGCTAACTTGTTAACCCGGCGTTTTATGGGATATGGTCTCTGGAGTGCAAGGAGAAATTTAAAGATAAATAAATGTGAAGACAGGACCCAGCTGCAACAATGAAAATGCATTGAGGCCTCTGATTTATTTTTTGTCTGCACTGAAGGGTGGTTTCATTCTTTTATTTATATTTTTGTGGTGATGAGCCACAGAACTTGAGTAAACGGATGAGGTTGTTTTCTATATATAGAGAAGGAAAAGGAAAACTGGGAAATAAATCAAACTCCCTTCACTGTTTTTTAATCTGAAAGTGGTGCTTGAATTATTTCACCTATTGTTCTGCAGCTCAGAGGTTCTATTATTGTTGATACTGTCTCCATCTGGTGAAGCATTAATGAAAAATGGAAACCAGCATGTATTTTTGTTTATGCATATTACTGGGCCTTCTTTCTGTCTTCACCCTTCCTTCTACTTCCCCTTCTTCTCTCTTCTTTCATCCTTATTCTCGTTTCAGTTCTTTAATAATTTAACTTCCTTTTTTTTTAAAAAAAATATTCTCTCTTTCCTTTTCCATTCTTCTCTCTGTTCCTCTGGGCTTGTATTTTTCTCCTCACCTTCCTCTGATTCTTTCACCTGTTAATGTTTTTTATTGTCTGCAACTCCCTCTTTGCTCTCTCTGTTGCTTACAGGATCTTTGTGGTATCTGCTGAAGTCCATGAGCCTTAACCCCAACCATCTGAAGAAAGAATCAGACCTGGAGAAAAATTCTTGCAACTCAGGAAATTCCTGTAACTCAAAACAATTTCAACAAAGAAACCAAGTGGCAGCTTCTGGATAAAGAATGTTGAAATTCAAACCTGGACTTCCAACCTGAATGTCCATCAGGTCTTGATAACCAAAATGCACCAGGAAGACATGGAATAACTTCATTGCCATGTGCCAGAGATCAATGGACAAAATACCCAGCAAGGGCCTGAGAAGGCTCCCAGCTCGCCTGATATCCATGAATCCAAATGGAAAAGAGAACGTGGCAAATCACATTTAATCCCAATGTGAGCAAAGGCTGTCCTTGCACCCAGAGAAACAAGTGACAGCTACAACAGGACTGAGATCTCCAGGGATCTCTGCAGGAGCAAAGTCTCCTCTGAGGAAGATTAAAGCTTAGTGCAAACTCCAAGGTCAGCTCTGTATAAGCAGTAGGCAGGGAACAATATAAAACTTGGGATCACCTGAGCTCGCTGGCATCCAGCTGCTCAGCAGTGCTGAGGTTTATTTCACTGGAGTTTCCACAAAGAGTTTTCATCCATCAGGAATGCAGGTGCTTTTTCAAAGAAGCTCTGGGTTCTGCAGAGTCTGATGGATGTCCTTAAAAATTTTGAAGTGGCAGTTTGGAGGGTAGCTGGCAAAACACGAGCCAGCAGGACATTGTAGAAAGATGAATTCACAAGCAGAAATTTTTAGAGGGTGTATTTGAGAAAGAAAGAGTGATTCCACCACCCTGCATCACTCATGTATTTAAATTTATGCTATAAAATGGACAGCAGAGGAAGTCAAAACTTGCCCTGATTATTTTTCTTTCCCTTCCCCCTCCTGCCCCCAGTCTTTTATTTATTAAACTGCTCTGGGTGCACCTTTCAAAGGACTTTTTTTGGCTTACTGTTTATTATATCTTCATCAGCCTTGGGAGCTGCAGGCAGCTTGATAAATGGATTGAAAAGCTGCTTCTGCCACAGTCAAACTAACAAAACCCCCTCAGTATCCACAAGCCTTTTTGTTTTAGCATTTCTAAAACAAGAACTATTTCCCTCAGAGCATCACTGAAGAGTGATGCACCAGTACCCCTGAGTGTTCCAACAAAGGGATTTTTTTATCCAGTGACGCCCAGGGCAGAAGTTCCTCACTGGGTCATGAACACGACTGAGCCTGCAGCTCTGGAGAGCAAGGGCAGAGAAAGAGAGAAAGAGAGAGATGGTCTTAGTAAGGCCGAGCAAATCTTGACTCCAAAATGTGCTGGGCAGATCAATGGGGTAAATGAGGCAAAATGTATGAGGTTGGGTCCTGCTCACAGAGACTGGCAGCTGTCCTGCTTCCATACAGCTATTTTTTACCCAGCTACTTTCTAAACTCTTCCTTTCCTCCCAATCCTTCTTTAAATATGAACAGCTCAATATATCCCTTATTCAAACCTTTTGTCCTTAGCACGCTTAAAGTCCACAGTTGGTCCAACCTGGCAGTAAACAAGGGCTTAGCTGCTGTGGTTTAGTGACAGTGGTAAATGGTTCAGTCCTATCTGTGAATGTATAAAACATCCACAAGAAAATAAATACCCCATAAAAAAGTGCTAAGAAACCATTGGTTGCAAAGCTCCCAAACAGCCAGGTGAAAACCTGTGATGTTATCTGCTGTAGCTTACAGCACAAATGTTGCAGCAAAGGAAGTGGGAGGGGGGAAAATCCACCACCACCGCCACAAAAAAAAAAAAAAAAAAACCACAAACAAACAAACAAAAACAAACCAAAAAACCCCCCCAAAACCAAAAAGGAACGAAAACGTGTGACTTGTGAGAGGAAGGAAAAGCTCTAGCGGTGAAAGCTGCAGGCAGAATGACAGAGGCTTGTGCTCTCTTCCTCACTGAGATTGTTTCAGCTCTACATGCAAAGGTGATGAGCAGGCAAAGCAAAGGATGTGAATGTCCCCTTGGCCTGAGCTCACTGCTGTGGAATTTGCCCCTGTGGATGACACTGACAGCCCCGCATCCCACTCTCCTAACACAGTTCCCGGCACCCAGTGAGGTGGCAGCACTGCAAGGGACACCTGATGGGCCTGGCCAAAGTCAAAAGATGTTTGTCTCTGTCCTTACCCATGGCCTGCCTGGGTTCTGACTGTCTCTGACAGTCTCTGGCTGTCTCTGACTGTCTGTGTCACCAAGGTCCTGGCTGCTTAGGGGCACATCTTCCCAGCAGTGATTCCAGTGCCATGGCCATGCTGTGGGTTTTCTTTCCTAATTGTGGGGAGCTACTATCACTGAGTTATTGCAGTAACACCACCCTGCCTCCTTTTTTCTGTCAGCTCCAGTCCCTCTTCAGAACTACCTGGAGTCAGGAAGAGCTCTGCTGTTCCTGGAGGCAGGAGGTGACTGTGGGACAGAGAGATGGATGCTGCTTTTCACTTCCTGGAAAGATGTGGCGCGCCCGAGGCCATGCAGACAGGAATGTTCATGGGAATAAGAGGTAAGAGAGCAGAAGGCACTCACACCCTTGTGGTTCTCTGGTTATTTAGAATGCACATTCACAGTTTGATTAACACCAAAGGATAACTGATCATTCACAGGAAAGAAGCCAGCGGTGGAGATCAGCATTTCTATTGATATGCTAGAAAAACAGCAGACAAGGAATGGCTCTTTAATTGTTGCAGCAGAGCAGAGGAAGTCTGTGCTTAAGGCTGTTTGTAGCATGGGCCAGCAGAGGGTTTGTGCAATGCTGGCTCTCATTTCAGACTTGAGCTTCAGTGAATGAGTGTGGATGATGTACCCAGCACTCCAGATGTGGCCTGGCTGGAGACAGGGCAGAGAACAGCTCTGCCATCCTTGATCTAGAGAGAGAAATTAAGTCACCCTGAAAGTGAAATAAGGAACATGTGTGGGATAGTAACTCGAGCAAATCTCAGCTGAGCATTTCAGTCTCCATTTTCTGTGTAGACCACACAGATGCATGTTTTTTATACAGGCATAAGAGTTACTGAGAGGTGACTTTGCTTGGCACAGCCAGAACTGGGTTTGCACTGGCACCTGTGGGATCCTGTAGTAAAAGCACAGGGTTTGGTGTTTTGGTGGGGGTTTTTTAGTTTGTTTGGGTTTTTTTGGTTTTGTTTTTTTTTTTTTTGGTTATTTGTTTTGTCATTGTTTGTTGTTGTTGTTGAGGGGGGGAAATCTGTTTTACCAAAATGTTTAGGTGAAGGTTTTTGTTTCCAATTAAATATTGGTTGAGCCCTTCGTGGAGAGTCTTGCAGAAAGAGTAGGAAGAAGTGACTCTTTGAATGGGATTCTGTGTAGGAATTCTTTATTATAGGCACTGGCAAGGAATATGGCTCTGAATTAGATATATCTGAGCTTGTACTGGTTTTGGTCATAAATCAATGTCCTGATTTCTCACCCAGAGCGTGCAACTTGTATATAATTATTCTGCCATGCCCTGTGAAACAAAAGACTGAGAATTGTCCCAAAACAAGAGGGTTTTTCAAGTCGGTTTGGCTGAGGTGGCCAAGCCTGACTCACCATCTGTGTTCCTGCTGCTCTCCCTGGCTGGGACCTGAGGAGCAGCCTGGCGTTCTGTGAGCCTGTGCTGACTGAACACGCGTGAATCCCTTCCTGAGCTTAGCCAGCAACAGACCACTGAGTAGTTTGGAGCAGGGGAAAAAAAGAAATGGAAACATGAAGAATCTCTGCATCATAAATCAACAGCGGGGGAGCTGGAACAGGTTTTTCCCTTGGGGTGTCTTGAGTACCACAAAAGCAGGCTTAGTGCCCTAGGGAATCAGGGCACCCCAGCGCTCACTCCACACAGGTTTCCACGGCACAAGACTGACCTCCAGTGGCACTGATTAGTGTGGTTGGGCTGTAAATCGGGGGAAGATGTGTACAAATGCTCTTTAGAGGCCACATATTCAGATTTCAGGGTAGATATTTGCTCCTTGCCTTCTTCAGACCTTCCCAGCATAAACACATGCATTGGGACAATCTCCTGCTGAGCTGGCAAAGGCGACGTGGTTCATCTGAAGTAGGAAATGCTGAAAATGTTCTCATGAAATGGGAAGGAAGTTTCCTACCTATGGCTTCTCTCCCTACAGACTAAAGTGGTGAGCAAGAAAGAGGCAAAAGTGAAAGGGAAGAATCTGAAGCTTTTGGGGAAGAGTAAATTTCATTCTGCAAACGAAATTCTGCTGTCTATGTTTGAGGTATTTAACCCCAGGATACTGCATGATTTGCAGCTCTACCTCTGCAGGGTGAGGGGGAAAACCCATCCCAATTTAACCTGTGGTTCTACTTTTCAGGGTGACAAGCTGCTGGGAAGAAGTGCTCACCTGGATGAGAAGGAACCATCTGCATCCTCACTCAGGCTTTCCTTCCTTTCCAGAAACTGTACATGTCCTCTTCTAATGGTGGAATTACAGCTCTCTGATTCCTCGAAAATTGACCAGAGACCCCCCTTTTTTATTGCTGGTGGGAGTTTAGTTCCCCCTATGCCTTTGTAGAGGGTTTCCTTGTGTTTCCTATGCCCCCCACACAGTTCTTTTCTCTGACAACACTTTCCTCGTGGTGTGAATACAGATCTCTCCTCATCCACAGTGCAGCACCCAGCTTCTACCAGTAAGGAATCACTTGGTGGATGTAGGAAGAGGTGTCCTGGCTGGGTAATAGCTACTAGACCTCCAAGAGAAGGGAGAAGAAATTTCCTCTGCCAGTGGAGAACTTCTGTGAATGGTAAGACACAGCAATGCAGCAATAATTATTTATCTGTGAGCAGGTAAGGAACCCGTCAGCTGCTAGAGATGGATCCTGCTCCTGATTTCCAAAGGAAACCTGGCATCACAGGCTAAGGACGGGATAAGGTATGAGGGGCTGCCCTGGATCTGGTTGAGCTGGTGCATTTTTACCTCAGAGGGGATTTTCAAGGGGGGAGCTGCCATTGGTGTATGACTTTTGGGTAACCAGAGCTGCATTAACCAAGAGAGATCTTTGACGTCCCAGTTGTGTAAGTAATCAGAGATCATCCTGGACCAAGTACATCCAATGTTCAGACTGAATATGGCTCAGATTTAGCTCAGATTTGTACCCAGGACAGATTCCAATCACAGACTTTGAACTGAGGCATTTTTCCCTGTCAGAATACGGAACGAGGAGGTGGAGAGGCTGCAGTGCCCTTGGCATCTGCATAAGAGAAGCATTCACCTGGTGATTTATACTGATGGCTGTTGAGGAGCTCAGGGGTTGTGGTGAACTTGGACAGGCTGCAAAATGGAGAGATGAAATGCCTGACTGAAAAGGAACAGCAGGAGCTGGGAGCAACCAGGAGAGGTCTCTGGAGGGAGCAGGGCAGGCACAGCTGAGCTGCCTTTCCCAAAGCCTGCTTAGCATAGGCCAAGGCCCTCATTTACTATTGACTGGAGGGATGTTTTACAAGTGCCCCTTCTGGTTTAGAGAGATATGAAATCTGTCTGTAATTAAGTTAATTTGGAGTTGAACATGGGCAAAGATAATGAGCTGGAAATAACAAAAGAAGAAAGATGGGAAGGTGTTGCTAAGGAACAGGTCTTTTGCATTAAATCCTCTCCCCTCTCCAGTCAAATAAACCACTTTTAGGGTCTGGATGGCTGAGTGATGGGGCAGACAGAGCACAGGCATGGAAATGATTTCTAGATCAAAAGCTCAGAAGAATAAAGGAGGCAAGAGGAGGGGTGTGACTTGGAGAATTGAGAAAGGCAAAAAGGGTGACAGCTGTGGCCACTGCAATTCAGTGGCAGAGAAATGGCTTCGGGATCAGCAGAGTGGTGTCCTGTGCCTGACTTACCCCTCGTTTGAGGGAACCGCCCCAGTGCCACGAGCCTCCACTGGAAGTGCTCTGAGATATGGACATAAGGACTGGCCACCACCACATCTTGCTCATCAAAGATCAGCAAACAGCCCCTCCCAAAGCACAAGGCTTTTAACTCCTCCAGTATTCGACCCTGGTGAGAATTCCCAGTGGAGTCAGGCACCAGGGTGAAGGCTTAAGATTGCTTCTCCTTGGCTTTTAGAAATGGTGTGAAATGCAGTATGTTCAAGCCAAAAGGAGGATGGAAGAGAGATCCGCAGAAAGGACCAGAATATTTAACAGCCAGCAAAGCACAAGTAAATAGACAAGTTATTATCAATGAGTTTGTTTGAATTTGACAGAGCTTTCCTGCAAACATGGGGGAGGGAAGGGGGGTGAAGAATTCCCCGCCAGTGTGAGCTGTAATAAAGGACCTGCTGTTTTCTGATTCTCACTCTCTGTGAAAATTGAAAAGGTTAGCCAGGTAATTGAAATCGGGACTGGAATACAAATAACGGTGTGAGAACCCTACAGCCGGCAAATAAAGTTGCAGAGAAAAGACTCAATCCTCAGTGGAATCTCTTAGCAGCAAGAAGACTGGATGGATGGTGGGGAAGAGATGATTTTCAATATACCTGTTCCTCCTGGGAGGGAAGATAGGGAATGAAATGAGAGCGGAAGGAGCCAGACTGAGACTAACACTTACATGAGTGTTCCTTGCTGTTAATGCAAGAGCCACAGGAAAACCGGAGTGTGCTGAGGCTGAATCATGTTTGGCAGTCCTTGCTGCCTCTTGGAGGAGTGCAGTGGGTTTGCTGGGATCTGGGAGGCTGCCATGTGAGCCCCAGCTTTGGGACTGTTTGGTGTTTCAGCAGAGAGAGCCAGCTCCACATGAGTCAGCCCCTCATCCTGGGCCTGGGATACGTAACCAAAGCAGAAGGATCTGGGCCAGTGTCAACTGCCTGCTCGTCTGTGTTACATGCAGGATCACAAACTGCTGTGCACCATTTTAAGCTAAGAGAGTGCTGCCTGTGTCTCAGTTCCAATGGAGGGTTGTTCCAGTGCTACTGAAATGGAAATTTATACGTGCTGCTCTTCCTGTGGTTTGTTTTTCTGCAGGAGCAGATAAGTTGAGCTGGGAGGAAACAGTG
Organism: Orthonyx spaldingii; assembly: GCA_013397795.1. Taxonomy (NCBI): domain Eukaryota; kingdom Metazoa; phylum Chordata; class Aves; order Passeriformes; family Orthonychidae; genus Orthonyx; species Orthonyx spaldingii. Next base: position 3,511,192 of record VZTJ01000996.1, on the reverse strand, counting down.
GTGCAGGGCTTAGGGGAAGTTGAGTTTTGTGGTGCTAACCAGGTTTGTTCACATTCAAAAAACCCTTCTTCATGCAAGATTTCCCTAACACCAAGCTAACAAACCCCAGTGTGTACATGGTTAAATAAACATGGTTAAATATATCTCCAAGTTCCTGTGTTAGTGCTTTGTTTCCTTGCTCACAGAGAGTCTGGTGAGTTTTTCTGTTTCCCAAAACTGTGGCTCTTGTACTTTTTTGCTGCAGTTGCTCTGTGCTGCCCAACCCACCTGCACTGCAGTCAACAGCAGCATGAAAAAACTTCTTTTTGGAGACTTTCCATTGAGTTCAGGCAGCTGTTTAGCACATTCTCTGGCAGGATGGATCTTGTTCCTGCCCTTGCCATCTCCTCCAGAAGTAAAGGACAGAAAACTGCAAGGTTGCAAACACGTGCTGCAAATTCTACACGTGCTAGAGCTTTGCAGGAATTTCTCTGCCTTTTGAGTGTAGCCCAGGTGTCCCAGAGGCACCAGCCCCAGATGAATGAACAAAGTGGTAGGTGAGCCCCTGAGGATGCTGTTCTCCCACTGTTTAGTGGTGATTTAGCCGTGAGCCATTTGCTTTGCTCATTTGGAGCATGTGAGTCATTTCTAAAGGAGTCTCTTGGGTTCTGAAGAAACGAAACAAATTGAAAGGGTCTGATAAACATACCTGCTCTGCAACAAACAACACACAGCTCTCCAAGGTGACTTGTTCCTTGTTGCCTGGCTGTGTTTTTCAGCTGCAGAAGATATGCATATAAACTACCTGTAAAACACCTAAAGTAGATGACTGAAGCAGGTCAAATAAATTTATTTTAGCACAGCTTTTTCCCCCCTCATTTGACTAGAAAAGGAAGGCAGATTTCCTCTGATGGAGATCATGTTGTAGACATCTGAGTGAAAGGGTCTTCAGGAATTCCCATCTCTAGCCAAAAAAATTGAACAAAAGCCTGTTCCTCTGGGAAGGAACTTGCTGCAATTCATAAGATAATGTAAGCTGAAGATGAAAGAAAAAAGTTATTTGGGCTTTTACAATAAAGCACCTCAGTATTTCATTCATGAATTAGCTATCCCAGTGGGAAGCAAATTATTCCAACTGCTCCCATACTCCTAAAATTAATAATTCTTTGAAAATTAAGTGGACTTAGCATAATTTGCCTTAAAAACATCAGCTGCAGGGTTTCACAAATCTAGACAGTAATAGAAAGTCTTCTACTTCTAGTGGCAAATGAGCTTAGCTCTGTGTCTGGGTATGACCAAGGCAGGTTGTTGGCTACACAGAATGCAAATGGAAAGAAATGTGGAAGAAAATCAACAACCCTTGATTCTTCTGGAGAGGTTCTTACATCTTGGTCCATTTTTTACACGGCAAATTCCTTTTTCAGAGTCAGGGAATCGTGCACAAGATGTTCACTGTATTTTGATGCATGATGACCTACCCTAACAACCTCAAAAGTGCTTTTCCCAGGCAGGGAAACATGCAAGGCCCAGACTGGGCAATGTTCTGCAGTTTCTTTGCAAACTCCTTTAGTCCTCAGCCCACTCTGAAGAACATTTGCCATCACCGCATCAACTTGGACTAAATTCTAAACCCAAATTTTAATCCTTGCAAGAGCTTGTTTGATTTCTTGTTCTTTCCCTTTATTCTTCCTCACTTTAGATACAGAAAGAAAAACTCCAGATTATCATTCTGCTTTCATTATCATATTTCTCCTTACATTAATATCAATTTGATACAGAAATCCCACAGTTCAGCAATTTGCTAGTTTGTGGAAAAAAAACCTCAGAGGGGAAAATACTAGCAAGTGTCATAATGAACAGCAGAGAAAATGAGAAAGGAACTGTGGAAAAAGAGAGAGGGAGAGCAGACCTGGCTGTTCCACAGGCTGGGGAGCAGCAGTTTTTGCTCTGGGACCCTCTTCTGGCTATGACAATTGTGCTGCCCAGTTTTTACCCTCTTGTCCTGTTGGAGCAGTTGTGCAGAAATCTTGGATGCCACAAGTCCTGGTTTTGTGCAAATATACCAGCTGAAATAGCTTTTTTTTTCTAAAGTACTGAGACTTGTAATGAGTCCTTAGTGTCCTGCACTTGGAGCTGGCTGAACGTCTGGGGAATCTCCATCTTCTGCTGCTCACGTGAAATCAAAGGGAGAAACAAGAAGCAAGAGGATTTCTGGAGGATGGACCAGGCTTAGGAAGACAGACTTTCATACATTTATTTTCATGTTACATACAGATACAGATAACCATCTCTGCAGCTGAAGTGTACATTTAGTTTTGCTGATAAGCTGTGGTTTAAACACTTCAAAACACAGTGGTGTTCAAAAACTTTTAATATAAACTTAACAGAACTGTCCACCTGCTGTCACTGTGTTTTTCCAGCTGAATCTGGCATTAGATCTGAGCATCACTCACTGGCAAAGAACACAATTCTTCTCTCCTCTGAGTGTTTCCTTGCAGCACATTTCAGACCCTCCACGTTTTGTTCACAGTGCTGGAGCACTGCCCCTGCTCTCCACACTTTCTGCTCACACACTTGCACATTTCCCAGAGGGAAACAGAAGCAGAGAAATAAATCAATAGACAGTTCTGTCTATGAAGTCACGCTTGGTTTCAAATAAATACAATTTTATCACACTAGACCACTTCAGGGGAAAGAGAGTTGTTCTCCATTTTCGTGCAACAGAAGTTTTTTCTCAGCCAGTTGCCAACATTTTTCAGCACTTGGCTATGAAAGCTCCTTAATGCATAAATAAAGGAACAGCATCAGCTTTCATGACATCTCTATCCATCTTCCTGTTTTTTTCATCTTTGGATCCAGCTTTCAAAACGCAGGAGGTAAATATCAGAGCAGAGTGATAAATAACTCAAGCACTGACCTTTTGGGAAGAAAAGCCTCCAGTGGACCTCGACTACATTTAGGGACAAAGTGCATCAACTATTTTCTAGAGATCCTCTCCTCCCTCAGGAACGAGGGGGTACCGAGCTGTGCAGTCACAGGGAACTTAACTTGGAGTCTCCAGTTAGTCCACATTTTTTTCACTTCATTTATTTTATTCTTAGCAGAATTCAGAGGAAATTTGGCATGTCTCTCCCAATAACACTTTCACAGAAGGTTTGGTTTGGTGCAAGACTAAATGTTTTCAGCTTCGATTTTGATATTTGGCCAAAAAAGCTCAGTAATTCTTGCTTATGAGTATCACTCCTTTTGACTGACAACAAATTAAATGTGATAAAAACTGCTTTTAGGATTAAAAAAAAAGTTCAGAACTAGGTGAGTTCCTGATGATTTTCTTCTCACTATTTCTCTTCTAGAATGTCTTCATCCATGCACATTCCTCCCACCTCTGCTTCCCCTTCCTCACAAAACCCTTTTGTCTTCCCTTGGGACAAAAATGTGGTTGCTTGGTTTAAGATCACATGAAATCTTCACCCTCCAGCTTCACCCCCCAACCCTTGTCTGCAGGTCTGTGTGCTCATCTGCAAGTCAAGGGATGCATTTATCAACCCCGAGTTTTGCAGCCCAAGGCTGGGATTCTCCCATGAAGAGAATTGTGGGTTCACTCTGTGTCACTCATGGATGGCTCTCTGTGCACCAACACAAGACACTGTCTCGTCCTAAATGCAAAACAGGGGTTGAAAAAGCCACAAAACCTCGCAGAGGAATGTCTCCACCCCATGCTGGATGTGTGAGTGTGTCAAACTTCACCGTCTCCTCACCCCTTTGGCTGGTGTCTAGGACAGCTTTCATGCAACTGGGACAGGGAGGAAAACCCCCAGGGATCAGTCAGGGATCTGCCCAAGGGAGGCACAGGGTGAGGGAGGAAATCCAGCACAGCCACTGCCCAGGTGGTCCTCAGGTGGTGCCCAGGTCCTCGGTGGGATCACAGAGCTCGGAGCCCTGCACAGGCAGGAGAACAGGGACAGGGACAGGGGCAGCCCACAGGCAGCAAGGCACCACTGGCATGGCCTGTCCTGAGGGAAAACACACTGGAATGTCTGCCAGAGCGAAAAAAATATAATGTAAAACTGGTTAGAAATGTAAATGTCACTGACAGGTTGTGAGTGTCCGCTTGGGGGTGGCAAAGCATTTCAGCTGTGTCTTGAGGGAGCAGGAATGGCCTTTTCTCTGCAGGCCTTGAGTGTGGCTCTTCCCCTCTCCAAGGCTTGTTTCTCAAGACTGCAGGTGGTAAAAAGGGTCTGAAAAGATTCCCCTTATGCTCCAGGAGAAGGAGACTCTCCAGCTGCCGTGAGTCTCCCACCTTCAAGCCCCACAGTGAGAATCAAACAGAAAACTTTGGGGCAAACAAAGGAAGAGGCCCTGGTAAGCAGGAGTACAATCCCTTCCTCCTTGGTAGGAAATGTCATCTGGATCCCCAGTGGCCAGAATGGAAAATGTCTTTATGCATGCAGTGTATCATCTTTCAGGAAGTAATGTTCTTATTTGCTGTGATAACTCTGTGTTCTCTGGCTGTGTAAGTAACTGCCAGTCCCCTGACGCCACTCCTGGGATGATTTTCTGTGGCAGTGCGTGCCAAGCCCGAGCCCAGCGTGGGGGCTGGACCCAATGCTGCGTCAGGATGCACACGGGAGACATTTCCCTGAAACACAAGGAACAGGCTTTGAAACCTGTGAGACAGAGTTTTGCAAAATTCTTTATCACGTAATGGACTCCCCCTGAACTCCCTTGGCAGAATTCTATAGGGTCCTGTCCCTGTAGTCAGCAGAGCCCAGGAATTTGTCAGCTCGGATGTGAGTGTACTGCCTTCGGGATCTGTTTGCACTGCTGGGATGCAGGAAAGTTTTTCAGACCTTCTATTGTGCTCTGTGGCAAAACCTGAATTTAGTAGATACAATATCACTGCAAAACTCCCCTTTTTATTGCCCTTGTATCAGGTTTGTCCCAATTCCCTCCATTGTGAGTGCTGTCCAGGCTCCTTCCTGGCGATTGCTAGCCCATGTAGATCTCTGATTTCTGCAGCCCACCTGGTACAGGAGGGAAATCTGCTGAAGCACAACCATAGGGCTTCACTGGTGGAGACGACACATAAATATCTGAGGTTGAAGTAATGATAAGAAGCTCAAAAAGCACAGGTTTGCTTTACATTTATTTTACAATTATTGACTCCCTGGTTCTTCTGGCCCAGAAATAGCTGTTGCTGGTAGCTGGTGTTTATCAGCCCAGCTCTGAGCTGCTCTCATTCTTTCCTGTTTGCTAATGTTGACAGGAGAGGTTTGCAGCAGCCATACCTCAAGAAGGTCATAGCAGGGAGAAGTGGGACTGGCTTACCTAAAGCTGCAAGTGGGCAGAACAATCTGGGCACAAGGCTTATGCAGAAAGTTGTCCCATTTCAAAAGAAGTAAAAACAGATGTTTAGGTTGCTGCACAAAAAGTCATTTGGTAACACTTGGCTAAGCTGAGTCTCTCTCCTGTGCTGGCAATACTGGGAGTGTCTCTCACCTTTTAAAGCAGATCTTTGCTGGCACAGTTTGAAGTGAGCAGACTCAGATTTCCAGCCCTCCCATTAGCTCGAGGGGAATACAGTGCTTCTCAAACATGTCCTAAACAGAGTCTTCCCTAAATTCAGTGGGACACCTCCTGAGCAGTTCTTGCTGAAATCAGTCTTTTAGGAAGGTCTCTTCTGCTTTTGGTTTCTTAAAGTAATTTTCTTTAACTTCTCTCTCACCTGGATCACAACATGGAAAGTCACAGGCCAGTGGAGAGCTGAGAGCTGCTGACAGATGTCCTGTGTGTGCCAGGGAGACTTGTGTTTTCAGCAGAGTCCATGAGATTGTGATCCTCAACCACAAACATGCTCTTCTGGGAGGAAATCTTGCAAGTGGGGTGTTTAGGGGCACAGTGCTTGCAGCAAGGAGAAAGCACACTGAGAAAAGCCATCCTGAAGCGCTGGGACAACAGGTTGTAAATGATGGGGTTTGTGGCAGAGCTCAGGTAGAAGAAAACACCTGGGAGAACAAGGGTGGGGGGAACAGAAAGACTTTCATTTGTGTGTGAAACGATCTCAGTAGAGGAAAATCTCTTTGTTGCCTGTACAGCTCCACCAAGCTTGGGCATTAAGGTGGAGACAGCAGCAGGGGAGCTCTGCTGCCTTCCTGGCACAGGCAGAGGGATGTCTCACCACGGTTAGCTCAGGCACTGCAGCGAAAGCAAAGTGGGAGAGAATGTTAATTGGAGCTCACTCCCTCCAGCTGTTCAGGAATCAGCTCTCTCGAGCTGCCCTGACCTGCCTCAGGCACTGCCCTCATCCCCACAGCAGGATTTGCACAGCTGGGGCCCCATCAAAGCTGTCAGAGGAAAACTTCCAGCCAGGGGAAGCTAATTGCCTACAACTCACCAGGACAATTGCACAAGATTGGATTTGTCTGAGCTGCCTAATGGTCACATTCAGTGTTTTCCCATGACAGACTCAAAATAAGATTCCTCTTGGAAAAGCTCTTCATTTTATGGCTGGCAAGGCCATAAAGATTTCGTTTCATCACCCAGTTCTGAGCAGTATGTAAGGCTCTAGTCTTGCATTTGGTAAGGTTTCTTATTTGCCCCAGAGAGCCTGTGGAGGATGCTGCCTGCTCCTGTGCACTTCTTAAAAGCAGCTGAATGACAGCAGTGTTTACTTCTGAACATTCCCAAGAAAGAAAAGCACAGCTAGTAATGATGCATGTTATCATTTTTTTCCTCCTATTCTCTGTGAATATTCAGACACTGAATTAGACATGTCCAGATCTTGAAAGCTGCAGAAACTTCCCTGTAGTTCTTATTCAGCAATTATTCTCATCACTGCCCACCAAACCTCAGGAAGGTTTTCCATGCAAGTTTCATGTCCCCTACAAAATAAATGGCTACACACTTCAAGTAAAATCACTCACAAATACCCTTTTTTTTTTTTGCCAGTCCCTATGCAAGTGGAAGAAGAAAGCTTTACCTGACACCACATGAATTAAGTTGAATGTATTGGCTAAAGGCTCAGTCCATTCCACAACAAAGCTGAAGAAAAGTCGGTCTATATGGAATGGAGCCCAGCAGATGGCAAAAATGATCACGAGGACAACTGGCATGGAGAAAGGGGAGAAGAAAAGCAGGTGAGTAATAGGAGAATATGGTTCTCCAGCCTGCACAGTCAGAGAGTTCAAAAAGCTGGATGGAAGACTTAATATAAGTGGTTATTCATGTTTTTTCATGGTTTCAAAATTTTTGCCCTACTTTCTGTCTTACCATGACCAGCTAAAAGAACAATCTTTTCACTAATATCTGTATTGGATAACCCATGCATGTGCACACACTGACATTTAAACAGAGCAGGAAACAGCCAAGCAATGCTGGGACACGTATCCCCAGCCTAAATCCATCCTAGACTCAGAAAACCAGGCTGTCTCCAAAGTACAGTTTCCTGGTTCAGGCGCTTGAGTTAAGCTGCCAAAAAGAATAAAGTTGTTGCAGGAAATATTGAAGGTGATTTCTGTTTGCTGCATAAACACCATCTCAGTAGCAAGGTGATCTTTGCCTTAAAGACAGCCCAAAATCAGGAAGCGATGGGAGTGCTTTCAGGGTGATTGGAGCATAAATTCTCTCACATGTTGAACAATGTGCAAGTCTGCTTAGGTCCCTCTTTTCTTTGACGTGGTTAAGCCAGCAGTAGGTGATGGATGTGGCTTGGCAGGAGTGCCTCAAGAAAAGACAGCTGAGAGGGGACCTCCTCCCTGTCTGTCAGTGTCTGCAGGGAGGTGTCAGAGAATGCACCAGGCTCTGCTCCACGGGCCCAGCAATGGGACAGGAACTGATGCCCAGGAAGTTCCACCTGAACATGGGGAAGGACTCCTTACCTGTGCAGTGACCCCACACTGGAACAGATTGTCCAGAGAGAGTGTGGGCTTTCCCTCACTGCACACCTTCCAGAACAATCTGGACACAATCCTGTGCTCTGGGATGACCCTACTTGACAGGGAGGTTGGACCAGTGGTCCCACTGTGGTCCCTTCCAACCTGAACCATTCTGGGATTCCTGCTCACGAGCAGAGCTCCTGGTGTGATGCAAACCAGATGTACATTCAGTGAAAATGTACAAGACAGACTCTTTGCACTCTGAAAAAGGGGATCTTCCCTGGAGGGCTGCAAGGGCTGGTTTGGAGTGAGGGATGTTGGAGAATTCCCATGGAGGCATCTGCCATGTAAGTTTGCTCAACCTCCTCTTGTGCTGGGGAGGAAAACTTGCTTTCTGAGTCTTTTGGTGCTTCACTCCTGTAAGTCCAGACAAAACAGCAATAAGCTTTTTTAAAAATATAACAACTACTCATGGAATCACTCTTGTATCCCATGAACTTGCTCAATACCCTTCAGGATCTGGTAACCCTTCTGTCTGTGGTAAATAAAACACAGAAGGACTCACTACTTACACAACATCTTGGTGACTGATTTCCTGGATGGTCTCTGAACATTCACAGCCATTTCCTCCACTTCCAAAGATTCATCTCCTTTCAACTGGCAAAAGGAGGGAGACCAAAGGAGAGTTTAGACAAAAGATCACACCCCCACCAGATATAGCTTGTTTGACATTTTGAGAGTTGTAGTTTGAGAAAGCAAAACTAGGGGCCACTCAGGGCTCACTGAAAAAAAAAATAAATCTACATTTAAATTTTGTTTTTCATCTAGAAAATCATGGAAGCTTTAGGTTCGAAACAATCTGCAGATTTTATGCATCTGAACATTTAAAGCAAATTTATATTTCACTTCCCCACTTACCTTTTCTCAATGAGTCAATATTTGGTTCACAGTTTATGTTCAATTTCAATGGTATTTTGGTAGGCATTATTTTCTCTTCTAACAAAATATTGTTCGTTTGTTTATTTTCCTAAAAGCGTTCCCCACAATTAAGCACAAACCAATGATCCAAAAAATACTCACAGAGGTCTCAGTACAACACAGCTGTAATCATTGGAAAAAATCCTGTAGAATTCAAGGGAGTTTGTTTCATGGCTTGAGTATTGGGAGTAGTTGATATTCAACCCATCTAGTGAACAAACCCCAGAAATGCTGCCTTGCAGATGGGCAGGGTCCATGGCACACACAGATTTAGCCACACACTGCTCAGGTACAGCAAGGAGAGGGTTTTCTCCAGTAGGTTTTCCCAGACTTTTAAAAGAATGGGCATAAAGAGCAATAATCTGATCCTTCCACAGTCTGTCTATGATGAGTGCACTGGTGCTCTGGTGATGAAAAGATCAGGTCTAGATAAAGCAGGATAATTGATCTGAATACCAAAGAAGCCATATCTGGAAAGTCCATATTTGGTCTCAGCTTTCTGCAGTGGGAACTCCTGATTAGCCAACAGCTTTGGCTGTTTTTAACTGAGAGAAACTAGAAATAAAACTTTTAATTACACACGAGATGATATCAGGGATGAGGGAAGATAGAAATCACTCTGGATTTGTAGAAATGTCATGAAAACATGCTAGTGTGCCATTTGTTTTTGCCTTTTACACTGTGACTTTCTGATTTTTGATTAATAATACTTTTCTGTAGGGATGATGAAATGAACCCTTCTTTCAATGTTCTCTTTATTCTATTTATAAAAGGAAAAAACCCATGTAAATGGAATTATAGTCAATTATAGAGCAATTCAGCCTCTCATATTTTACATTATTTCCCCTGTAACTTTTAGTCATAGCCACAGTTACTTAAGTTGATTTGTAACACATCTGCTGATAAATGATCAGATTTATTAAAACTCCTGGGTTCCCTTCAGTGGTTTTCAGTCTCAACAGTAATCTATTCCAGGCATATTCCAAAGCCTCAGAGAGCACAGTGTGCTGATGCTGTAATAAACCAGAGGCACATGTATCTTTATTTTTCACCTTCCTTCTGTCATTTTGATGATGCTGTAAGGCTCCTCTTTAGCCTCAAGTGATGAAGGTGTAACTAGTAAGAATAACTCAGCAGGTGCAGTTTAGTAAAATAATGAATCATTACAAACAGGGAGGGGAAAAAAAAAAATAAATGAGTCCATGGCAAAGGCTGTAACTTGAGTTAATGCCCATGCTTTGAGAGAGGTAGAAGTCCACCCAAGGTAGTGGTTACTTTTACATCACTGTGATGTATGAGGCTGTGTAGGTTTGAGATGAATGCTACCCTTCCACTGCAAGAGAATTAAAAGTGACTGAAGCAAGAAACTGAAAATTGGATTTCCCCCCCAGATCCTTATTAGCTACAGCATTTCACACCAGAAATCATAAGGCAGAGTGAAATTAGGGTCTCACCTCTCCCCAGGCAAACCTAGTGAGGCCGCTCTGCAGAAGAATTGTTTTCTGTAATCAGCAAAAGCTGAACTGTTTTCTAGAAACTCTTTGGCCTGTCTGACAGTAGTGGTGACCAAAGTTTCTTTCCAGCTGATGGAAAAATTGATATTTAAACCCCAGAAGGCTTGTGCTAAAGCCTGCAGTGCTGCCTGCTTTGGAGATCTGGCTGAAGCAGTTGCTGCTGAGCTGCAGCCTTGGTGTGCCCTTGGCTCAGCCCCACAGCAAAGGAAAAGCTGCCAGTGGGGCCAAGGACTGCTGAAAATCCTCTATGGAGAGGGAACAGGCTCTGGAAGAGGTGTACTGGGTTCTGCAGGAATTAGCCAAAGGCAGTCACCGTCCACAGGTGATTCTGGTTTTAACAGCTGAGCATTTGGGGGGGCGAAAGAGATTTTGATGATAAAGTTTGGACCAGATGTGCATTGACAAGAATAAGTTGTCCTGCTTTAAAGACAGCTAAGATAAATTGCTAGTGTGTCCAAATTTATTATTGTTATTAATATTGCCAGTTACTGAGGGGATGAGAGACTAAGAGAAGAATTAGAACCTTGGGAGAAGAATCATCCAGCCTACTCTGTCAGAAACCCTTGTTAAATACAGCATGACTTTTAGACACGCAGTGATCAGCACCTATGCCTTTGTCCTTCAGAAATCAGTTTGAAAGAAATGGGCAGGGACTTTGTACTGAACCCTGCTGCAATGCAAACTTCTTCCCAAGCAATCCCATCCCATCTCAATCAGTGCCCCAGGGATGAACTTCCATGAGCAGCTACTTCCCAGTGTTCTCATCT
>VZTJ01000996.1:3476041-3499672 GCA_013397795.1 Orthonyx spaldingii | reverse complement strand
CTCTCCTCTCCTCTCCTCTCCTCTCCCTCCTCAGCTCTTTGGCTGTAGGTTGCAATCAGTAGCCCAACAGCTGAACTGGGTTTGAAGAGCCTGGATGATTTAGGGATTTATCCTAAAGTTGTTTGTGATGAGAACCCCACACAAGAGGCAGCAGGAAGCTTCCACGATCAAGTCTAATGAGTTTACAGTGCAATGATCAGTGTCCTCTTCTTTACACTGCTGCTGGAACAATCTATTGACCATAACATTGCAATATTAAACCATCGAGCCTTAAAATTATACCCAAGTAGATAATGAGTTAACCAGCCATTTCCCAGTGAAAAAGACAAATGCATTTTTACATTTTTCAAGGAATTAAATGATAAATTAACTCAGGTACCCTATGACCCATGTTTGCTGCCTTCTCACAGCTACTTGGCAGGTCACCTGTTCCCTTCTGCATTGCATCCTGAGACTGCCCTGCACTGGCAGAGCTTGAGGGAGAAACTGGTGAGGAAATGCCCTCTCTACTAAGCCTGGATGTGAAAAGGTTACGTCTCTGTTTGCTGAATCTGAGCTGTTGTACAACCTTTGGATCAACCCTGAGCTTTTCCACTACATTCTGTGAGTGATATGTGACACTCAGGAGACTGCAGAGTGTTGCTAAAGCTTCACAGATTTCATCCTCTGTGAGTAGATAAAAAGTGTCTCCTCTTGGAAAATTATATATATACATCATTCTTTTATCACTTCTGTTGAAGAAATGAAATCATCTTGCCCAGTGCAGCTTGGAGATAATGCAGATCTAGCCAGGATGGATCCTGTTAAAATTTGGAAGTCTGAGCTGGATATACAGAAAAACAGATGCACAAAAAATGAACATTACTGTCCTTAGGAAAGACAGCTTGAATAAAACTGTGAATTTGCAGAAATCCTGGGGGATCAGCCCTCATCTGGTACTGAGCTCCTGTTCTGGGATGGGGTATAAGGAATACCTGCTGCTGCAAATAGAAGTTATTGCACCCTTCAAGTCTTTTTTCTATTAATTCAGAGATTTCTCTTTTTTGTAACAACTCTATTTTCAACACTTTTCATTCCCTCCGGGTCTTATTTTGCAAAATATTCATTAAAACTATGTAAAGACCCCTCAACAGCCTCCAGACAGTGGGGCTAGTTTAACCCATTCACTGCCACGAAGACCTGCTCTGTGCTGTGGATTTCTGTCAGTTAATCCTTGGGTTTTTTTCCTGGGTAAGTAAGAATTGCTTCTGCATAATTTCAGGGTAACAGTAAATATCAGCCAGCCCAACAAGAGTATATACACACCAGCAGAGATTTGGTTGAGTTTCTTGCACATTATTTAATAAGTTCATTCCTCTCCCTTTCTTGCTATGGGATCAGATACATCTTCGTAAGCTTTAAGTTATATTCAGTGCAATAAAATGGGATTTATATTGTCTAAATATCTGTAGCTTATGAGAAGCAAGCAGTCATCAAGTTGCTGTGATTAGCAGTGCATTTCAGTGTTGTGCTACATAGTTTTATAACACTGTGATCCTGATTGTTTTATCCACACATTTACATGATGGATACTTGGCAAAAGTGTCACTTTCTGAAGATAGAGGGAATATAAGCTCTAAGGTAGCCTGGTGAGACAAGGCTGTAGTTATGTAAAGAAATGATTGCTGAATTTGCTGGCTGCAGCAATAAGGTAACATTTCACTTTATGAGAGCTTTGTGAGTTTTAACAAGTGAATATTATCACCAGCTCCAGGGAAGGAAAAGGAGAAAGTAATGCAATGGAAATTATACAGTCACAAGAAAAGGGAAAACAAATGGTACACAAGATTCAATCACTAGCCAGCTTCTTTTTATTCTTTGCACATTTTTCTTTTGGTCTTTATCTTTCTAGTCCCTATTGCAAAGGTGTAAATCTCTGAGAGGCTGGAATCAATCTACAATCTTGGGTGTTTCATTAACATTCAGATGTGAGCAGCAGTGACGGTAAGTTTTTATAAGAAGATTGGGGTAAATTATTCCCCAACACAGCAATATTAATTTCAGGTTGGAATTGCACCAAAGAAGGAGTTGGATCTACTCTTTTCAGAGGTTTGAACACACTTTTACTGTTTCGGGGGAAAAAACAGATGGGCAAGAAAGAGGTGCAGAAATCACTCAAAAACCACATACAGACACAAACACACAAGAATGAACCAAGGAAACACTGAGCACAGTTGGAGCAGGACTTACTCTTAGCCCCATCAGATAGTACAGCACACTTATCACCCCCATGGGCAGCACATAGAAGAGGAAAGAAGTGATCTGCACGATACAGTTGTAGATCCAGAGGGGCATGACCACCGTGCAGGTGGCCGAGCCGGGCACCAGGGTGCCGTTGGGGAAGTGCTGCAGCACGATGCCGTGGGTGCCCGTGTTGGGCAGGGCGAAGAGCACGGAGAGCACCCAGAGGGCCGCGATGGTCCTGCGGGCGCGGCGCCGCGTGCGCTCCAGCTTGGCGCGGAAGGGGTGCAGGACCGCGATGTAGCGCTCCACGCTCAGCGTGGTCACGCTCAGGATGGAGGCGAAGCACACGGTCTCGAAAAGCGCCGTCTTCAGGTAGCAGCCCACGGGCCCGAACGGGAAGGGGTAGTTGCTCCACATCTCGTACACCTCCAAGGGCATCCCGAAGAGCAGCACCAGCAGGTCGGAGACCGCCAGGCTGAACAGGTAGTAGTTGGTTGGGGTTTTCATGTTCCGGTGCTTGAGGATGACGAGGCAAACCAAGAAGTTCCCCACCACCCCGACAATGAAGATGACGGAGTACACCAAAGCCATGGGCAGGAACAGGTGGCTCCGCCTGGGCCCACACAGGAAGGTTAAATAATCCTCAGTGCTGTTTAAGTACCCCCTGAGGCGTTCTTCATGTAGAGCAAGGTGGCTTAACCAGGAGAAATTACTGACCCAGGCCATTTCGGGCTCTGCTGAAGTGTTTCACAGCTGAGGTTCTGTCTCCTTTCTGTTTCTCTCTGCAAGTTTGCTCACTTTTTGCAGAGAGAGAAGGAGGGGTGTAGTTGCCTTGCCAGCCCTGGATGCACAGATCCACTGAGGTTGTGAATGAGTGTGTTTGCCTGGCTCTGGGTAAGCTTTTGCTGCTCAACAGCTGTTCCCCTGCACGGAGCCCCTCAGCCAGAAAGCCCCTCCTTTCCCACATAGTCATTGGCTCGCTAAGTGCGTTAGATTATAGAGTAGGAAAAGAGGTTCCAGCCACTTGCATCAGCTCCCGTGGCTGATGCATTTACAGAGCCAGAAATGTGGGATTTAGGGAGCTGGAAATCTGAAAGATAGGATGCAAAACCAGCTGCAGGTTATTTGTTTCTGTCAGAGGGCGGGAAAGCAGACCAGAAACACCCCCAAAACTCACTCCAAAATGCTTTTACAAAGTGATAATAATGCTACATCCAGTTATGAGCCACAAGCAAAACAAAATAAAAGATTCTGGCACGATTTTGTTCTTCAAATCTCTGCTCATTTTTATTTTCTGTTGTCTATGGCAGCAAGTACTTGGAGACAGAGTTTGGTCAGTAGAAAGCCAAATCGTTTTTGTAGCCATTTATGTGGAATTATAATGTTTCAGCCTTTTTTAAACACTGTATTTGTTCTTCTTCTGAAATCTGACAAAAGATTTTAATTGCAATGCTTCTCGATATCAAAATATTTTCTCACTTTCCAAGTATGCTGGAATTTGATCCTATATTCTTAGAGAGCATTATTTTGGGAATATTTCTGTACAGCACATTATTCCATATTTATTGCCTATGGGGCATGAACTTTTATAAACTCTTGCTTCTTCATGAATGACAAGCATTCTGCAAACACTTTTTCTGAGCCAAAAAAATAGTGTCTCCTACAAGGATCATGGCTGTGCCAAAATAGATCATTTAGCTCCCTATGAATGCTTGATTCCTTACTGAATTTCTCTAAACCAAAAAAGGTTCCAAGTCTGTAGATGCAGTTTTCTGAGATTCAGAAAGCATTCAGCTGTTTGGGATTGAAGAGGTGCCAGATCTGAGGGTGAGTTTATGGGATTTTTGTCAGCTTGGTGTGTGATTTGTCTGCCCAGAACCCCTCACTAACTCTCACTTTTGAGTACCTGCCCAGTGCCCTTCTTGAAGCCATGTAAACCTTTTACATCCCTGACATCCTTTGGCGAGGAGCTCCTTGAATCTGCTATTTATGTCTGTATCTCTTTTCTCTGTTTGACCCTTTAGCTTGACCTCTCAAGAAAAAAAATGATTGTTTCAATAAGCACAGACTGCCTCCAAAATAGCCACAGTGTGTGAGCAACCAAGGGTTGGTCCCTTTGAGGCACATTCAGTCTGCGGAGCCTGGGAATTACTGTGCAGTCATTTAAAATGTGAAAAGCGTGGAAGGTACCACAACAACCATACTAAAAGGCAGAAGCAAATCTCTAGTGATGACTTTCAGACCTGCTGAAATTTTCTCTCACGTAAACCGTCTCTGTCAGAAGGACCCAACTCATTAAATTTCAGCGTTGCACAAAGGTATTCTGTTCAGCAGATCGAGAAGTTTTACTGGGTTACTGAATAACAAATGTGCCCTTTTGACCTATTGCTCTCTTCATTAAGGATTAATCTTATAGCTGTTCCCTGCATTCTAACAATGTTGAATTGGGTCTTGATCTGCTGCTGATGTAAGAGGTAGGAGCAGAGAAATCATTAGTCAGGTACCTGGCTGACATCAGGATTAACTCTTTTAGAGCATAGCAGAAGACAAGGATTAAGAGAATTTGTGCAGGACTAAACATTTTATACATCTCTGCTTAACTTCCAGGTTTGTTGGTTTGTGGTTTTTTTTTGGTTGGTTGGTGTTTTTTTGTTTGGGTTTTGGATTTTTTTTTGTTTGTTTGTGGTTTGGTTTTTGTTTTGTTTCTTTTTTTCCCCCCACATAATCTCTTAATCCTTAATACTCTTAATACTTAATTTCTTTCCATTTCTCCTTTTTCTTGCCCCAGTAAATTCCACCACTCCACACGCTGCAGCATACCTGAGGTGAGTAAACGCTTCTGAAGTAGCTCCCAAATTGGCTTCATTTTTCTTCTTGCACATTAACCTCTGTAAAGAAACTGAAGTGGAAGATTGAGTCTTTTCAGTTTGAAGCCAGTCTTACAGAAAAGGAAACCAAAAAGGATTGAGTTATTTACTGAAAAGCCTAAAGGGCAGTAACACCCACTGTGATCTCTACAAGAGGAAAGCAATGGGTTATAGAAACACATCAGGTCACCTGAAAGTGTGGATGTGCCAGACCCACCTGTGCCCACTTCCACTTGTTCTCAACCCTTTCTGATCCTACTGAGAGCAGATGCTGACAACCTGTAAGAATAGAAGCAGGAGAAAAACAGATACTCCATGGAATGGTGTTGCTATGACCACGATTGTTGCAGATGGAGAGGACAAAGAGAGTGGAAAAATATTTCAGTTCATTTCTCAAAGCTTTATTCGTGTTCTATATCATATCTGTCTCAATAAGGACAGAAGAATGTATCCAACCAAAGACTCACTCTGGCTCTCTATGAATGGAAATATTTTATTTTTACAACTGAGACAGAAAATAAAAACAGATTTTCCTTATGAAAGTAATATTAAAGCATTTGGTATTTTTCATTATCAAGCAAACTTCATTGGTGCTTGCTTTTATACATTTGAAGGGAGAGGGTGTGCTGCATGCTGGACTTGGAATTGTGCAGCTTTATGTAATGGTAAAGTAATGAATGTAATATCATATTTCCATTGATGTAGAGTAATATTGGCAACATTAACTCAGACAAGTTTTTTTGGCACTGTACAAGAGTCACAGTGAGGCACTGGCTATGTCCTCATGCTGGTGATGTCTCTTGTACCAGGTTTACATGGTGGAATATTCCCCTTTGCCAGGGTAATGTGCAGCAACACATCCCTGGGTTCCACTGTGAACAACAAAGTGCACTTTTAAGAAGGGCTGGGTTCAAGCACCTTCATGTTTGTCAAAGCCCTTGTAAGGGCACCCATTAACTACATTATATTAGTACCTAGTGAATAATTGGAAAATGGGAAAATTGGGCACATTAATCAAAAGAGGCAGAGGACTGTGGAAGCTATCCAGAGTATAGAAAATGGATAAATGCTCCACTGGCCGCACTGACAGAGGGGTGTGCTTTGAACTATGAGCCATTATGATGGACCCTTCTGAACATTTATCTCAGAATTCATGCAAAACAAGCTGGTTTTGGATATTTTTTTCTATGTGGTGAGACAAGGAGGTTTGTCATCAAGCTTCATAAGCTCTGCAAGTGGAACTGGAAGTGATAGAACTGTGTGAATGCCTTGGTGTGCCACATTAACCGATTCTGTTGGATTCTGTCAGTGCAATCCTGCACTGACACGTCCACTTGGCTCCCAGGACTGGAGCTGACATCTCTCAGCAGACCTGCAGGGGATGTTGCCCAGAGTTTGCAGGAAAATGCTGCACTGCTTACTGTGCACACACCCTTAGGAAGTCATCCTGCTTCACTGGAAGGGCTTGGAGACGTGCTGGGTTTGCCAGAATTCTTGGCAAGAAGGTCCAATACTTTTTATCTTCAGCAGGTGAAGCTTGGCTTTTTTCTCATTTTTAATTTCTGCTTGCAGATTCTGTTATTTCATTGGTTTCTCCCCAGCAGTTTGAGGATACTGAAGGCAGGGGCAAAAGCCTTTAGAGGTTCTGTGTGAGGGAGCTGCTCTTCAGCCTGTCTGAGCCTGCGTTCACTGCTCCTTTCATGAAGCTTTTCAGAGCTGCCCGTGGGGCCACACAGTGTTCTGAACTGCAGATTCAAACTCCCTGTTTTAATCCTTGGAGAACCTGGCAGTACCAAGTGTTTCTGTCCCAGAGGAACGCAAAGCAGAGGATGCAAATAAGAGGGTGCAGAGCTGGAAAGCAGAAATGTTAAGCCATACTACACTGGAGACATTAACACAATTTCCTAGAAAAATATAGCCCCATTCCCCTTATAAATTCCTGAGCTATAATTATAGATCATGGATTTGATTTGTTTCTTCTCCTTTGAAAGGTTTGTTTGAAATGTTCACTACAGCAGCTGGAATGTGAATCCTTGTTTTCCTAAGCACATTCAGCCTAAAATTCAATACCCCCCCAAACACACAGGTACATTCTGTACGTTTTCTGTCCCTCAAGGCTGGAGGAAGGAGCTGCACTATAACAAAAGCTGGATCTGCAGTAGCCTTTCCATGCCTCATTGTAAGTCATTTTGCAATTACCTTGGCTCTTTGCAGAGAGCTTTTCCATGGCTGTGCATGACATCTGAAGTCCCCAGGATATCAATCAACACGCATAAGAAGTGGATTTCATGACTACAGTATAAAATACCAAGAAGGGCACTGCTTTGCCTGGAGCAGCTGGCAACCTACACAGGCAGTGCAGACACAGGTCACCTCAAGAGTAGACTCATTTTGACTAACTTTAGTCATTAAAACCAACAAATGAGCCTTCACAGGTTTTCCAGGTTCCTACTTTAGTCACTAATGGAAAGAGGAACCTCCAGCAGGGATTTCTCCTAAGCCACAGCACGAGGTGAGATATATGAAATGGAGTAGCTTAATTTTTCTTATTGTCTGCAGAGGGGAAGTGGGTAATAACTTTAACAGCAAGCTTGTTAAACAGCTGAGATGAATTTAGGCCTCAGTTTTGTGCAGTCTTTTCCATCCCCTTCCCCTCAGGCTTTAGAGGGAGCCATGTAGAGACTTCATTTTTGAGAAGTTGTTTAGGACAGTTGAAAACAGGGCCAGAGCTGCAGCCAGCAGGTGCAGGGTGAGCACAGTCCAGTGCTGAAACTCACTCCCTACTCCTCTCTTATCCAGTGGGGTGGTCCCTATTGACACATCTTGCAACAATGGATTACTTTGCTAGTATTGATTCCAGAAATTGCTGGGAATTATGTCTTTCATTTTTAGAAAGCCTTTTGTGTGTTGTTTGTGTGTGTGTGTGTGCTCAAGCTTTGAAGAGATAGTCAGGGATGTGGTTCAGGGTTGAAATGCAGGGGAGCAGCAAAAGGAGCTGGAAAAGAACCCTGATACAGAAAATCTTGTCATACTGAATGTGTCTATCACATCAAAGAGACTTGATTTACATGGAGTAGGATGAAAGGATTGTCATGACAGAAAATATAGAAAGTCACAAGCAGGGTATGGGATGAGTCAGGTTGTCTGAGTCAGGAGGGGTCTGGTACTCCAGGACTCAGATTTACGTAGGAACAATCAGATGATTCAACACCTCTCTGTGGTTTCTGCACCCATTCCAGTATCAGCACTCCCCTGCCTCTCTTCCTCTCCTCGTTCCTCTCCTTGTTTCTCTGGAGAGCTCGACTCACTAGGTTGTCTGACCCAAAAGAGACTTCAATTCCCTGGCATATCAGAGTAAATTTTCAACTCGCATCCATTTGGCTTCTGTTCCACACTTGGGGTTTGGGCAAGGGTTTTTCTCCAATGAAAACAAAAAGCCATCCATATCATGGAGTCTGCATTGTGCCTGGATACGTGTGAGACACACACACTGATGAGACAGAAGGAACCACAGTGGCAATCTTTGATATTCAAAGAAAGGTAGTGATGCATCATATTGCTGGAGGTGGTAGACAGTTAGGAATTTTTAGAATACAACTGAACCCATCAATGAAAATGATCAATGGGACACATGGAATTACAAGCACGTATTATACATAAATCTAATACTAAGAGAAATATTAAGAGAATCCCTTTTCTGAATATTTTGTTCTTTATGGGTTGGTGTGGCGATAGCTTGCTGGAAGAAAGATAAAGATAATTGGAAAAGTTCTGTTCCCATTGGAATATTATATACACTTTCCCCCGAAATGCAGTGATGTGTTAATTTATGTTCTAGGAAACACTTTGTTCAGAGCTACTTAATAATAATAGTAATAATAATAGTATCACAATTTCTGAAAGTGGAAATTAGACAGCATTTTTTTCCTCTTCTTGGAATTTTGGAAAAGGCTTGTTTCAATTACCTATGCATGTTCAAACTTCTTGTCTCCCCTACAAGAATCATTCTACTGACACTTTGGCATAAACACTTGTCAAGTTTCCATTCCCTTCTGCCTCGACTGCTCTTCAGGTTACTTTTTAAGTTGTATTACAGTGATCACTTGTCTTTGTGTCACATTGAGAATCAATATTATTTGACTTGGAATTGAAACCATTTTTTATGAAGAAGGATGTGCATTAATTTAGAACATTAATATGCTGACAGATGATGTTCTCTTCCTGCTCTTTTCCCCATCAGAGTATCCCCAGGAGTCATATCCTGGTTAAGTTAAATGCAGTGAGGGATGGTAATGTTCTTTTGAATGTCTCCTGCTACAAGGTTAGAGAGAGAAAGAAAACTTGAGACACAACAGTGATGCAAAAATACGAGCCAGAGGCATAATTTACCATAGTTTTCAAATAACCTAATAGGCCTTACACATGGAAAGCAAACTGGATCAACTTATTAAAAAGCTTTCTTCAAATTGTGCTGGACACCATGAAAGCATTTTTGTGCTTTGCCACCCACTCAGTAGTGAGATGACCCCAGGCAGAACTGCAAAATAAGGCAAAATATCCCATTTATGACTTCTAGAGCTGAGGAGCAGAACCAGGAGCAGTCCCCATGCAGTGAGAACAGCTCTCCTGTACAGGACTGGGGGTGGGGTTTGATGGCCTGACTTTCCCTATGACCTGTGATTTGGGATTCAGTGACTTCATTAGGACAGTTCTTCTCCACCAGGATTTAGACCAGTCTGCCAGTTTGAGTCTGGAGCCTTATTCTCCTCACTGAAGCTGGAGGCGAGTGTGAGTCTCAGGAGCTTCCCACAAGCACCCTGTAAGCAGAGAAGGAGACGAAGGCTGTGCCCTCTTCATTTCAGATGCAGAACAATGCAATCTGGACACTTGTGATAGGACAAATGATAGGACAAGGGGGAATGGCTTCAAACTGAAAGAGAGAAGGTTTAGATTGGATATTAGGAAGAAATCCCTCCCTGTGAGGGTAGGGAGGCCCTGGCACCAGGTGCCCAGAGAAGCTGTGGCTGCCCCATCCCTGGAAGTGTCCAAGGCCAGGCTGGACAGGGCTTAGAGCAACCTGGGATAGTGGAAGGTGTTCCTGGGGTTGGAATGAGATGATGAACCCAGACATTTCTATGATTCTATGATTTTCCCATTCCAGGGGCACTGAGGCCGGAGCTGCTGCAGTGCATCTCTCTGTTCTTCCTCCAAGCTGGTTTAACTGCAGCTCTACACATCTGGACTGGTCCTCCTCCCTTTACTGGGACACCAACCCAGCATCCAGACTGTCAGATATTTTACCTAGCCAGGACACCTTCATTATCTGCAAATTTGCAGACCCTGGTCAGTAATTAGATCTGAGCTGACCCAGAACTCTATCGATCTGCTGTGATTCTCCTAAATGCTAAACACATCTTGTATTGACCAACATCTGAATGTATTCTGCAGGACCTTTAATGAAAGAAATTTCTGCACCAGACAGAAATGACTCAAATCTGAGTCAAGTTGTTGTCCTCTCAATACAGGAAGTTGTATTTAAATGAGTAGTAAACTCAGATGGTATCAGAAATACATTAAGGAAAACAGAACTAGGTAGTCTGATGTTTTATTTTTCAATTCTATTTAGAGATCAATGGCTAAAGATTTATGTTGCTTGAAACAAGAAAAGCTTGATGATGGCTGGCAGGACAAAGAAGGGAAATAAAATGGAGGAGGAGAGCTAACAACCTTGCAACAATAACCTGATAGGACGATAAACAAAGAAACATGGAGGATTAGGAGTAAAAAAGGACAAAATGGATTTTAGACATGAAAATGAATAGAATACATCAAGTGAAAAACATACAAAAAGGTAAAGACAAAGAAGGAAGGAAGGAAGGAAGGAAGGAAGGAAGGAAGGAAGGAAGGAAGGAAGGAAGGACAGGTACAGAAATAGGATCACAGGATAACAGGCTAATGACGCCTGGGAGGGACCTCTAGAGGCCTTCACTCCAACCTCCTGCTTAGATCAGGGTCTGCTGTAGAGTCAGACCATGGGGTGACCTCCCAGGTGCTGCAGAGGCTGCTCTGGGGTCCCTTGAAGCCTTTGCTTTCCCAGTTCTCTCAGCGCCCCTTCAAGGGTCAGAGCTCCAGACCCAAACCCCTTGTTGACCTCTCCTAAACTCGCTCCAGTTTGTCAGTGTCATTCCCAGTTCTGGGGAGCCAGAATTGGATGCAGTGCTCCAGATATGAGCCTGTGAGTGCTGATCTGGGTGGGGCAAACACCTCCCTCAGCCTGCAGGCTCACAGCTGGATCCTGTCCAGACTGAGATCTACCAACACCCCCAGGTCCTTCCCAACAGAGCTGCTCCCCACCCAGCTTCACTCTGGTGTGCACTTGCCTGCCTTTCCCAGCACTCCTCTGCGTGGAAGCTGCTACCTCTAAAATTTAAGGAATGGCCCTTTAGCATTGCTATTTCCAAGACAACGCTGTGTATAAACCTGATTAACCCCACATTGTTATTCATTATTCTCTCTTCTGCTTCAATATCACTCAATCATCCCAGAAGTGAAAGGGAGCAGCATCCACAGACTCGATTTATGAGGTGTCTGGGAGCCTAAGTCTCTCTGGTAGTAATGAGATTTTGAATCTTAAAGGCTGTTCAGAGCTTTGGTTCCCAGGCTTATGTAAGCAGTAACAGAAGAGAATATTGTAACACAAATTTTCCCAGAATTGAGAATGTCTTGCTTAAATACCCACCTTGCCATTTTCCTGGAAGATATAATGCATACCAAGCTGGTACTGGATAGTCTGCTAGCACCAATAAAAACATTTAGGATTCTTTTCTTAAGGTATAAAAGAGTTCCAGAGTTAGAACAAAGCTCTTCACCCCAAGCCTTGTTGATTGCCCTTGCACTGCCTTTGCAGTGTTGACCTGCAAGTCCCCCAAAACTTCTAGGTGTCCCTCACCTGCCAAACCCTGCAGCATCACTGTGGTTTCCCTTCATCTCATCAGAAGATGCTGATTTTGCTTTCTTTGGGTTATCTTACACAACAGCCATATAAATTGAAGTGATGTAACAGCAAACAGAACTGGAAGGGAAGAGGTGCAGGTAGCTCTTTGTGTGACTTTCATATTTGCTGTTGGTTTTATAGGGCCCTGAGAATCTGTGGAAAATATGTGCTTATGGAAAACCAGTGAATTTCCTCATATTTGTGAAGGCACAAGGTTTAAAGGATATCCCATTGCCAGATAGAAAAAAAGAAGAGCCTCTCTTAGTGGCTAGGAGGAAAAATGTTCAATCTGCACATCTCTGGTCCCTTTTGAGGAACATTTATTCACAGCCCTAAATGAGACTTCTGATGGTGAGTGTGCAGCTCCCACCCTGGCTCTGAGCTGAACAGGTGCTTTTCAGGTGAAGTGTTCAGGCCATGATTTTGTCTCCAAGACGTGAGAATCAAGGCCTGTGCACTTTGCCAGTGATTCAAAAGCATTCTACAGAGCAATGCAGATGGTACTCCACAGGTTAAAAAGACTGTGCTTGATGGGGAAAAAGCTCATTTTCCTGAGCATATCCACCCTTGCTTTCCTATAAAATTGCCATGTGATTATCAAGTGCTTTATAGATAACCCAGTCCTTCAAAGAAAGATGGTCCCGCTTTCCCAGAGAGACACAGAGGAAGTCTAAAGTTCTAAAAAAAATTGTAGTGATTTCAACTTCGTAGCATTTGGTCCTGTGCTGTACCAGCAACCCACTGGAGGAAGTTGATGAGGCATTTTTGCCTCTTTCCACATGAAATGCTGTTTTTTCTTTCACCCTTTCTGGAGCATTATGTAGATTCTGCTCTGAGAGACATTATGTCCTTCCTGACAACAATTGCCATAATGTCAAGAGCCCTGGAGATCTTAAAAGCCCATTTGAGTCTGCTGCATGATAATTTGAATATTTTTGAACTGCTAACAGATTTTGGATGCATTAGCTTGAAGGCTTTTACTTCAGACCTATTGATTGTGAAGTGAGTGCTTTTCCTATCTGCTCTTGGTTTTTAAAAAGTCCAGGCCATGAAAGGGGTTCTCTTCCTGCACCTTCACATTAAAGAAAAGGGTAAAAACAGGAAAATATGTAGTTTCCATGTAACAGCCAGGCTGCTGCAGGTGTGTTGCTCTGTTGCAGCTAAACTTCTGAGATCTGAAGTCAACTGCAAAATGAAAAGTGGGCCCAAAAAACAAGGCTCAAAATTAAATATGCTCTTTGAGTAAAACAACCCTCTCTTTTGAATAGTTCTGTATTTCACTGCAAAGACAGATTACCTTGAGTATGTTAAAATACATGTTCTGCATTGTTCAGATAGAAAGTGCACAAATTTGAATCACAAACAACTGTCATGGGAGCATGTGAAAGCACCTCCTGAGGGGCAGAATGAAAAAACCCACACCCAAATCCGAAGAGCTGTGCAGCCAAATGCGCTTTTGACACCACGGTATTTTCTGACAGCACCTACATTCGTCCTGGCTCTTTTCCCAGTTACCTGGCCAAAAGAAGTTTCTACTTTTCCACTTAAATGTCAAAGTTTTGCTACAATGCTAATCTCTGCTAATCTCTAATCTCTGCTGGGACACTCAAGGTAAAGAAAGGAACAAACCTCTTCAGGTGAACGTGCAGTGTCACAAAAGTGCTGTAAAGAGCTGTTTCTCTTTCCCACTCCTGATGGAGAGGGGGCCCAGTGCTCGGAGGACGTGCTGCAGCCCATCAGAGCTGCCTCCATTTGTAGCTTTAGCAGGACTGGAATGAGTTGTCTGGGCACTGCTCTTTTTTTTTAGGTAGCATCAATCTGACACATCCACGTGTCCAAATTGCTGGTCAAGGTGTTGCTGTAGGTTGTTGTAAGTCTGTGTGGATCTGGAATCAGACACTGGGAATATTTCATCCTTTTCCAATGCAATGAAGACATTTGCTTCTACCTGCTTTGTCTTTCTTTGTTGTTCTCTTTCCAAACCTTGCCGACAGCACCGGAGCTCTTCCTGCACATTTCACTGGTTGGTCCTGACCCTTTTGAATCCATCTTAAGTTTACAAATGGATGTAGAGAAGCCAAAATAATGAAATTCTGGGTAGGAACAAACTCTAGTTGCAATCTTCTGGTTAAGCCAGCTTTCTTCTGGGAAATAATATTTTGATGAAAACCAGAAGGTGCCTCATGAGGAGTTACTGATTTTAATGAGATCACTTCCTTCCAGAAAACTTCTGAAAGTAAAAACTGATCTCCTTTGGAACTGTCAAAATAAAGTTTTTATTATAAAAATATTGTTATGCTCTTTTATTTATAGTAGTTTCAATATTTCTATATCGTGTTCAGGTATGTCATGAATGTTGCTCCATAAGTTTGGTTAGGAATGTGTCAAGTTACAGTGTGAGATAAAGCCAGAAAAAGCACAACACTTACATGTTTTCTGACCTTTTCAATAAGTTTTAAGTACAGTTACTATTGAGTAGAGATTGAACTGGAAAAGCACCATGAAGCCTTTCAGAGTGTTTCTCATTTAATCAAGAAGAAAAGAGCAGCACTGGAAGCACGACCCAGGGAATAGCTGGTTTCGATAGTCTGGTGTTTACCTGGAATACTTTTTTAATATATATAAAATTACTTTATAAAAACTATTGGAATTTTAGTCTTTTTTTTTTTTCCCACAGCAGCAGATTTCAGTATTTCAGTTACTCCTCCTCATTCAGAAAGAAAATAACTCTTCAAGCTTGAGTGTTTCCAATGAACCCAAAATCCCGATAAATCCTAATGACCATCAGTTTTCTTTCTCTTAGATTGGTTGTGTGCATATCTGACATCTGAAATGTTCCACAGTCACCTTTGCAAATAGGATCTGGAGACCTTAGGAAGGCAGGACTGTATTTACACACAGAGCAGACAAGCTTTTAAGGGGTGCATCATCATCAGACTTCTCATTTCATGCCAAACCAACAAACTCAGAGGCAGGGCCTCAGTTATCCACAGAGGAGAGGGCAGGAAAGGCAGGGCTCAGTTCACAGAGAACCTGTTGAATGCTAACAAGATAAATCCAGGACATTCTGGACTTCTCTATGTATGTGTGTAAAGGGTAGATATGAAAGTACATATATGGAGAGTTTTTCCTTTCATGTGGTCTAAACATAAAATAAGTCTTTAAATAAATGAAAATATAAAGATAACCTGACCATTATGACAAAGTGTATTAGTCTATATTTTGAAAGACAGAAACACGAGTCGTGCTTCTGACAGTGTTTTAAAACTTTTATATTAGTCCAAAAAGGTCAAAGTGTGTCTGAAAGAAAATCAGTGCTTCTTATTCACTGTCTGCATTTCCTTTGCATTTTTAAGTGTTTGAAGCGACATGAGATTTTGTGGGGATTTATCTGCCCAGGTTTGACTGAATACAGCTCATAATTTCTAATGATTTTGGGAATAGCATTTTAAGCACAGCTATTGAAGAGCTCACAATATCCACTCCTTAAGATTGAGGTCTTAAACTTATTCAGTGTAGATTAAAAAAAGGAATTCTTCCTTATGCTGCTTCAGTGCAGGCAAATACAAAAACTTTCCCCCCTAATGGATTTTTTTAGCTCAGTGGGATCCTGGCTGGAGGTTTTGAAATAATTTTGCAGTTTTGTATAGGTAGTATTGCAGAGTAGTGAGGGGAAGGGAAGGGACACAGAATGCATTAGGCTTAATTATGCAATTAATTCAACTGTAATCTTTTTTTCAGTAGGAAGCAAGCTGTCATCAGAAAATGTCAAGTTGTTGCACTCAAAATCTTTCCTGGGAATGCACTTGCATTGAACACTCAGAGACAGATTTGTTCCGTGTCAGGGTGGGTTTCTAAGAGGGACAGTGGAGGACTTTGCCCCTTTCCAAGAAGAGCCAAGAGCTCGGTGCTCTGGGTACGGACACAGCAGGTGCAGCTCTCCATTCCTACATGCCTGTTAAATTAAATCCAAAGTAGCCAAAGGTCTGGCACTTAAACTCTTCCTGTGGTGAACAGATTCAGGCATTTGATCTGGAGCTGTCAGAGCCTGACCCAGCTCTGGGTTTTCCCAGGGTAATGTTCCTGTACAGATTTTGTTTTATCTAAAAACTGACCCTGAGGTATTGATGTGGTAGAGGAGGCATTTCTTCTCAGGACCTGAAATTTATTTCAAAGGTAGCTGAGACTCAGGGAGATTCTGGTGAGGACAACAGAGGAAATTCTGGTGAGGATACGTCCCCACCAAGGATGAGCAGATGCAGTAAACAGGGGGGGCTTTGAAAATTTTCCCAAGAATAAGCAAAAATTCTTTTCTTCCTTTCTTCTGCCTTATATGACGAACAAAGGTCATTAATAATGACAAGCAAATTGTAAAAACTTCTGTGACTTTCCTCAGGCTGGAAAATGGGTCAGTAATTCAACTCTATAAGAATTCAATGTTTATGGCTCCCAGACACCTCTTTGCCTCCCTACATTGTGTTGTTTGTTTCCCTTATATATTGAAAATGCCTTGAAGTATAAAAAGGAACATTTAAGAACATGTATTTACATAATGACAAAAATTGGATTGTTTAGAAGAGTTTTGAAGTTATTAACTGATAGATAAAGATTATCTTCTAAATGCTAGGGTGTTCAGAAGTAGTTCAGAAATGTACCTTCAGCAATGAAACCCCTGCAGCCTGGAAAGGGAAAATGTAAACAGGTAGGCACTTTAAAGCAAATAAAAAAGCAGTGGCACCTAATTTACATCTTATTTACACACAAACAAACCAAAATATTATACATAATAATTGTTTTTTGCATTTATAAAAAGGTGTTCTAGTAATTTTACTTTGAAATTTACTTGCAGCAATGACATATTGTACTAATACCTGGTATCTATATAATTTTCAGCACAACTGCTTTCATTTTTAAAAACAATCATCATCTTAACGGCTTTAATGTAAGGGGAACATAAAAGCCCAATTCATGAAAATAGACTTGCACTTGTTTCAAGATGCTTACATCAAAGTCAGGCTGGTATTTAAGAATTTCTTTGGACTAGATTTTTCCTGTGTATAGTTCAGGATGCAGATTTCTAGAAGGAAAAAGAGAAGTTTAGTAAGAGAAGTCCAGTGAAATGAGAGTGATAAGTAACCAAACTTCTGCAGACAAGACTCTGATTTTGTTTTGCCTCTAACTGTATTCAGAAGCTGGACTCCTTCATTTTCCTCTGAACTCCATGACAAGTGCCTTGATTTAATCATTCTATTGACCTGTTTATTACAGCAAAAGTGACAAAACCCCAAATCCAACCATCTATGAAAAATCACAACGTACTTAACTGCATTTGTAAAGTGTCAGCATGGGAGATGCTCAGGAAGCTCTTCCTGCCTGCAGGGAGAAGAGGATGGCTGGGTTTGCCTGCACTGTGCAGTCCTTTGCCAGTGTTCCAGTTGCTGGGCTCTGCAGCAGGGAAGTGTCTCACCACTCCCAAGTTATCCATTCCTATATCACTTTTTCCTGGATGCATGGCTGACATTTGCTCAGCCTTTCTCAGGTGCTGCTAAGAATCAAACAGCACCTGCCACAAGAAGTGTGTTAAGTGTGTTATTAAGTTCATTCACATGGAGATCCACCTCCCATGAACCTCATCTGACTTACACGAGTGTGTGTGAACATGTTATAAACCCAAGGGATTGAAACTGGCACTTTATATGTTCTGATAAATTAAGAGACAAAGAAAGTGGAGCCTGAGACCTAAAGATACTGATCTGCCGTTGCTAAAACATTAACATCCCAATCCTTGTTCCCTCAGAGCTGGCCTTCTCCTCACCTTCTGAGCATTCAACTCTCATTTGCATATTTTTGTGCAGATGCCTTCCATGATTTGAGAAGAATGCATGTGGTGTTTATTATTGATGTGCCTTGGAAATGCAGACCAGCATGAAGAGCACGAGTACTTTGTTTACTACTTAATGGCAAAGTGGTTCAATTCTAAAAAGGGCACTGCTGTTATTATTTAAAGATGAGCAGAAAGCAGGCAGCAAAGAGAACCAACCTACTCAGAATTCTGTGCTGCCACAAGGCAGCAATAACCTTCTGCCATGGAAGAGAAATAGAGGTAATTAAGGCCTTTAAACTCCAATTAGTAACAGCATCCATTTCTTTCCACTGCTGTCACTGTTTAATATCACAAGGTGATACCTTAGCAGGAGGAATGGCAGGCCCTGGGACAATTTCCCAGGAAAGGTAAAGGAATTGCTTTCAGAGGTAAAGTTCTGAAGATGCAAACCAAATGTCTGTGGGAGCAAAATGCCAACTCATCCTGAGCCCACAATGGCTCATTTAGTGGTTCCTCAGCTTTGTGGATAGAAAGGATCTGACTTCTGTGGGGAAAAAAAGAAAAAAAAAAAACAACAACCATGCAGCAAGTACAGAGATAAGGAAACGCAAGAGCTTTTCGAAAACCAAGTCTTTGCAAACACTTTATCTGTGAAATCTATTAAGTTCTTATTGCAGCAAATGCTCTTAGGAAGAGTGCCTCAATTTCATATAATCCTATAAATAAGGACCGTTACTGCTCAGTGAATTTCTCCCTCTGGTGGGAACAATGTGATAAACAAAAGCTAACATTTCAATCAGAAGATAATCTTTCTATTAGCCAGAAAAATAAGGCCTGGAAAATCCCATTGCTCAATGAGCTTCCCAGTGTGAGGCTGAATGCTCCAGAACTCAGGGGCAGAGAGCTCTCAGCCTCTGTGTGAACAAACCCTGCAGGCATCTCCTTTCCTAAACACTTCCAGGAATACAGGGCTCACTTTCCCACCCTAACTGAAGCCAAAAATGAGAACGTATTCCTTCTCAAAACAAAACCAAAACCTAAACAAAACCCACCACCAACAAAAAGGAACAATGCCACAGTTTCTCTTTCTTTCTTTGAGCTTTCTTTAATTTTGTCTGAACAAAGTGACATTTTTGTTCAGTTTTGGGGCACGAATTCAATGTGACTGCCTTGTGACCATTTAAATGACAAGAAGGAGCAGTGCATGAACTGGTGATAATCTGAGGATTTCTTGACCAATGTAATAAGGTTTTTCATATAAAATCTCAAAATAAAAAAGTTGATGACTACCAGTTATCACCACAAATATTATATAACTCCTGTCCCCAAAATTCCACCTAAAATTAGAGACAGAGAGAAGGGGAAAAAAAGGAACAAAAAGTTATAGTCAGTAAGGAAAGTATTCCAGTGATTTTTAGAAGTGGCATCAGAGAAGACAGGAAATAAGGATGTTAATGACACACTTTGGCCTGCTTCAAATTTCCTGTCTAGGTAAGTCTAAGTAATCAACTTTCACACCATTCATAAAGTCTTTGGCAATGAATTCATACTGTGATAAAAGCACCATAAACAAACTCCCAGAAAAATTATTTGTTTCCACAGAGGGTCAGACCAGGGGGAAATGTCAGAAAATGAGATGAAGAGAGGGCCTGAACTCCAACAGGCAGAAAATTCTCCCAAATTGGCTCTCTGTGCCAACAATAAATTCAGCTGCTGTTTAAATATGACAGGATTGATCCAGCCAGCGCTAATCCCCCAAATCCCTTCTTCTTCTGCAAACTGCATGACAGCTTAGTGGCTCCAAGTCACTTCTTGGCCAGCGAGACTCAGCGAGCGACTCTTTCATTGCAGCAAGGTAAAATACCCTGAATTGTTCATGGCTGGTTTCCCTGCAGCCAGCAGGGCTGTGACAGTCACAGGGTGCCTTCAAGGCTGTCCTGTCACCCGTGTCCCCCTCCCTGTCACCCCTGTGCCTCTCCCCTGTGCCAGACTGACAGCACAGTCTGTTATCTGGAAGGTTTGGGGGATGTTTTCGTAGTTTGCCTTGGGAGTGGAGTGTTACTTCAAATGTGTGAGGGAAGGTACAGTGAGTTGGCTCTGAGGTTCACCCCTTCTTCAGCCTAAATTTCTCTGTGTCCTCCAACAGACACATTATCCTCCAAATACAGCTTAGTGCCTCCCACCAACCTAAAGCATAACCAGGAATAGCCACCAGAAATAACATTAATTGTTCTAAAATTTAATTGTTCTTTGAAGAAGATCTTCAGTGAAGAATCCCAAATGTGACTTGACATTGTCAAAAGCTGGACCTTCTTTAGTCAAGTTTTTTTTCTTAATATCTCAGTTACAGCTCTTTGGTTTCATATTAAACTCCAGATTTGTGAACATAGTGAAACACAGATCACTGCCCATGTAAAATACCCACTTTTTATCATGCTTGCAGCTTATCAGACTTTCCCTGTAACTTTCCTTTTGTAGAAAAAACAAATTAATCTCTTTCTACTTTATGCAGCAGCTTATCTTCCCCTAAACTCTACCATTTTCATAGTTTTTAGCACTTAATGGCTATTCTGTAATTTTTGCAATTTAGAAACTGCTCCATGACAATCACCCCCAGTGTATTAACAGAGGGCAGTTATGTGCACTCTTGATTAAAATTTAAAAAATATTTCAGAGGACCATCTGCAGACAGCTGTATCAGAGTAGAAGAGATTGTGATTTCATCATTAAAAATTTTTAAAATTGTTTATGAATCTCTTTCATGACTAAATAATAACAGATGTTGTGATGGCAACAGAGGAGAAGGTGTTAGTTGCCAGTAAGGACACAGATGACATGGATGACATGGATGACATGGATGACATGGATGACACTGTCCAATTTCACAGCCTGCTCAGAGATCATGAGGTGGAGCTGGCACAGGGGATGCCCACACCCTCCTGATCATCTTTGCCCTGGGTGGGAAGGATAGATCCACAAGGATTTGGGATGTCCTCGTTTTCATCCATCATACAAAGGAACAAATCAACCTCTGTATCCACATAATGCCCTCCAGAAAAGCAAGAACTGTCTCAGGATGCCCGGCACCCTAAAAAAGGCATTGGCAAATGTTTCTGTTCTTTTACAAATCTTAATTGATTCCCAAGAGCCTGCCCAAATTCAGAATAAATATAACCCCAAACAAATGGGGAAAAAAACCAAACAAAAAAATCTCAAAACTCAGAAAAGTTGGGAAACAACTTCAGCTGTTTTTAGAGCTGAAAACATTTGCTAATTCCTGCACAGGTCTGCTATCAATACCTGTAGGCGAGACATCTTTCCCAGAGCTGTGCTGCCTCAGTCTTTGGTCACACTCGACTGATCCTTCCATGTATCAAGCTCCCCTGAGAACTGAGGATCTCCAGGAAGAATAACAGAAATATATATGTGAGTGTTCCCGACTGTCTTCAGATGGAAATAAAATGTGCCTTAAGATGCAGCTAAACGAGTTCTTTAAAAAACAAAATCAAAGCTCAACACTGACAAAAACTGCAGAAAGTTGAGGCAGTGACTCAGCCCTGATGAGCAGGGTTGGGGTGAGCACGCAGGGGGTTGTGGCCCAGCACATTCCCCCATGGTCAGTCACAGTGGGGATCCTCTGCATCACTGGTGCTGGAATTACAGCACATCCAGCCTGGGGCAAGGGATGGGGAAATTAATTGCTAATGGGCAGATTGCTCGGAATCACTCTGGGGCAAACAGACTGGAAACGTGGCCAGCTGAGGCTCCCCGAGTGGGCACAGAGATTGCTCACTGTGTGGGGAGGGAGGGCAAGGCAGAGAGGAACACAACTGCAATAGGTTT
Source organism: Orthonyx spaldingii (assembly GCA_013397795.1). Lineage (NCBI taxonomy): Eukaryota > Metazoa > Chordata > Aves > Passeriformes > Orthonychidae > Orthonyx > Orthonyx spaldingii. The sequence continues at coordinate 3,477,921 of VZTJ01000996.1, read as the reverse complement.
TGGGGGATCTTTTCCATCCTGGAAGGCACTGTGTGATTTAAAGTGTATTGGCAAAATTTTAAGGAAGGAAATAGTATTTTTAAAAAAATTAAAAACAGGCTAAAATATTCAGACAGAGAGTTATTTGGGAATATATCTATTAATTGTGCAACTACTATGAAATGGGTGTTTCCAGATGAGACAGTGTCCTACAGCCAACACAATGTGTCTGTCTGTGGTGCAACAGCACTTGCAGGAAATATTAGCTGGGCTGCTGCTGTGAAGCTCAGACTTTTTAATCAGCAAATCATTTTCTTCCAGTCGTGTGCCACTGTGCTAAATTGCAGTGCTGAATCCAGAGAGAATTCTTGTGGCACTACATGTATGGATTGGAAATTGAAGGCTTCCAGTTCCAGTAATTTCTTGATAGTCTGTGGTACTTCTCAACAGACAAAAACCAGGATAGCAGAAACCTGTGACAGCACAGAACCTCTTTCTCATGAGAAAATCTTTCTGTTTATGGTAAACAGAAGATAAGGTGTTCAGAGCTTCTTTGGGAACAGGCGGGAATACCTGTGGCCAATCAGCCCCAGGGGGCGGAGGGCTGTGGCCAATCCCAGCGAGCATTCATTTTGTATATAAAAGCTGCATTTAAATAAATAATTCCTTTTTCTGAGCAATCTCTCTCGTGTGCCTCTTGTTTCGACATCGGCTCAACAGCGACAGAAAGCTGTGGTGGTTTAGAGTTGGTACAGTTCCTGTTCAAGTGCAATACCCCCAGAATTACCCACCCAACCCAGGGCAGGTTGTTGACTATTTTGTTCATAAAAATTGTCCTATCACAAAGATGGGCATTTGCCATTAGAGCTCAGCCATACAGTGTGGTTTGCTGACAATGTAATTGCATTTTTCTGGCTACTCCTCTCACTGTTACTGGACATGCAAATTGGCAGATACACAATTGTCCAGGGATCACTGCTTTACAAGATGGTACAAGTATGGTTTTGTTTGATTCAAACTGAAATAAATACTTCTGTCTCACTAGAAGGAGCAATTGAAAGAGGTTTTTCATATTTTCTAATTTTAGAGGTTTGGAAAACCAACAGTAGGAGCTAAAAACAAAGCATCACCTCCATAATCAAATCCAGTGGGAGCAGCTCTTCTTTCCTTCAAGTTAACAGCTCAATACAGAGGGTCTTTTCTTAGCTCAGCTCAATTCCCACATCATCCTGAGACAGTCTGCCCCAACAGCTCCTGCTTCCACAGGCTGTGAAATACTCTTTAATGAGGGTTTTCCAGTCTAACCTGTTAAAAACCTCCCATTTTTCCATGGGTTATTGAAACATTATTTATAGCAAGAGCAGGTGCTCTCAATATTTCCTTTTTTTTCTTTGACTATACAGGCAAAAGCACTTTAAAAACTAAAACAAAACCCAATAAATATTTATTTAAACTAATAATTCATAGAGCAACCCGTGTTTTTAGATTATCAAATGGACATAAGAATCCCAGTTTAACAGGAAAAACAAATCAAAAATATTCACATCACTTACTTACCAGAAAAAAGAAACACATTCTGGTTTTTTGAGGCTAAGAGAAGAGAACTTCTTGGCAGATCCAGTTCACTGTCAGAGCTCTGTTAATAAATCAGATTCCTGAGTGTCTAAGGCAACACATCCCCTTCCTTTTCCCTGCTTGATTCTCACACCCTCACAGAAGGTTCACTTACTGCTTTTTCAGAGCCTTCAGTTAGGTTGTTATTTTGCTCTTCTAAAGCTGAAAGTTCAGGTTCTGGAGGTGCCTGTTCATGGCCACTTCCAACCTGAACACAATCAGGGTATTTTTTTTGCTATGGACAATCAGAACTTTCCCCTGTTCAGGAACATTTCCCCGCCCCCCCC
>VZTJ01000996.1:3402001-3476029 GCA_013397795.1 Orthonyx spaldingii | reverse complement strand
CCCCCCCTTATTTATTTGACAACAAATATAATTTGTCCTTAAAACTAAATTTTCCTAACTCAGGTATTTCTTAGCTAAGCAATATTAACCCATAGTGACAACTGTAGCAGCAAAGCAAACCTTGCATTTCTCAGAAGAAACATCTTCTTTTTAAAATTTTCCCCAAAGGCTCAAAATTTGCTGGCAAAGAAATATTTTAAGTGTTTTGTCCTATGAAAATGGAACTTCTTCACTGTCTTCTTAAGTCATAAACCCAGGACTGCAGCGGGGCCATTCACAGCTTCTCAGCAGACCTCCCACCTACACCTTCAGACTGTGAATTAATTTCAGGTTGCTGCTGAAGGTGAGAATGCAGCTGGAACAGTGATGCAGGAAGGGCTGGAGGCTTTGCCCAGGCTTTGTGCAAGTAAGGGTTGAGTTTTGGTATGGTACTCACAAAGTACCATAAATAAATAAATCTCCATTTCCTCCATTTCTCCTGTTTGGAGAGGGGCAATGACCACACCAGGTAGCTCAGCTGCTCCAGCTTGGCTCAACACAAGCACAGAAGAGTGTAAATAAATTCAATCCACAGGGGGTAAGTGATTGCTTGGACTGCTTGGGGCTGCTGCTGGCTTTTCTTTCTCCAGCAGCACTCCAGTCTGTTATCAGTGTTTTCTGATTATTTCTCACCATTCCTGCTAAAACCTTTCATTCCTACCCACTTCTTTTTGGACATAGTTTGAAAAGTAGTAGAATGGCTTTTAAAAACTGTATTTCAAGCATTTAACTTTCTGGAAGGCTGAGAGCAGCGAGGCCATTGTGCAGTGGCAGCACCAGGGAGCAGATGGTGACACTGATGCCAGTTACTGAGAGGGATGAGGCTCTTGCTAAGTGATGTCTGTGGAGATGAGTGATTTTACACACAAAAAAATCTCCCTATACAATCTGTTACCCTTCTGCATATTCATTTCATTCTACACAATATCCAACCACTTTTGCTGTAGCTTTCTGACTCTTTTTGCCATTATAAAAATTTTATTTATATCATCTCGTGCCTGTCACTCATTTCAGCACTTATCTGGCTGGTGAAGGAGAACGAGCTGAAAGTGCAGCTCGAGTTATTTCAGTAGCACTGACATGAAGTGCCAGGGGTACTGGGCTAGGAGGGACAGTGAAGTCACATCTGCTCTGTCTCTGTCAGAAACTGCTGCCCTGGTACAAGGTGCTGCAGAAATGAACATGTGCTGCTCCCTGAGCTGACACAAACTCTCTCCAGTGAGGGCTGGAGCTGGAGCTGGTCCTGCAGAGCCAAATGTGCAGAGGGGACACATATCCAACTCTACCATCCCCCCACAAAGACAACCTCAGGCAGAGGGAAAGGTGGGAAAGCTGCTTTAAGGTGACAGGGCTGAGCTGTCAGAGCCTTAACCCTGCTCTGGGTCTCGGGACACTGCAGGAAATGAAATGTCACCCTGAGAAACCATCTGGGAGACAGGCAGGGACAGGGAAACACCACACATTCCAATCAATGTGGTTTTCCAGCTGTCTTGCATCAAGTCATGTATTCCCTCAAGGGGGGAGGAGAACAGGCAAGTTCAATCAAGGCAACTCCCCTTCAAGAAAAATGAAAACACACTCGGACCAGATTTTAGACCATTAAGTACGTTTTCACTGGTCTGTAAAGGAAATATTTGATCTCAAGTGGCTTGGCCCAATTAGGTCAAATTTTAATGGAAGAACTAAATCTTTTAAAAAGCACAAGAGAACAAAACTCACAGGTTTTGATGTTGAAGCAAAACACTCAGGCATTTGCTGGTGAAACATCCTAATGCTCCCCTCCCCAACCAGCAGACAGATGGTAGAGCTGGGTTATGGCATCTTATGCATCATTGATGTTCACACATTTAGAGTGTTAAACCATGAGGGAAATGAGTTCAGATCCTGATACCTCAGTGACATGAAACCACTGCAAATAAACAAGAGCAAACATGAGAGTGAAGTAGATAAAGATTATAAAGATTTTGAGATGCTGAGCAGGGAACCGGCGGTGCATCCTGAGCAGCCAGGGATTTCAGCAGAAATCACAGATATTCTCTCAGTGCCAGTAATGAGAAGAAACAGTAGGTTAAAGGGTACAAAGATATTAAGAAATTATTTTCGATGTGTGAGTCAACAAGCCATGGAGTATTAACCATGTATGATCCTCATGGGCTGGCTCTGGGCTCCATCTCTGGGGGGAGGAATAAAAAGCCCATAATTGCTGGTCCTGGCAGGGAAACAAAGGGGAAAGAGCTGCAGCAGCAGCAGCAGAGCTATAGGGGTCCCAAATGTGTGCATATACCTTCTCTGGGGGGAGCCTGCACAATCCTAGAGCATAAACAGCAACAGCTGCTGCATCCTCATACTGCTCTGGCAAGTGGGAGATCCTTCTTACCCTAGGAGAAAGATTGAAAAGTATATATACACACTTTTCAAAATATTTTTAAATGGGATATGTATATATATATATATATATAGAGAGAGAGATACCATTTTCCCCAGAAGTTTCCAAGTTTTTAAAAGGCCACAGGGAAAAATACCCCACATAAAACACAACCAAAATACTCTTAATCTTTTATAAAAACACATATTTTCCAAAAATCCCACAAGTTGTTTGTAATATCTTGAAGTGAAAAAAAAAAATTTTTGTAGCAAATAAGTCAGTACTGAGCACCACTGGTGGTTCCCAGTGTTAAGCACTGAACTTCCAAAGCAAAAACCCTTGAGGATCTCGTGAGAGGATATAAAAATGAAGCATTTGGTTTGAAGAGAAACTGACACAATTTTAATTAATAAGGCTGTGTTTGAATATGCTGGGTATCAGACAGCAACCCAGGCCAGGACAGCTGGACCCTGACTGTATCACTGAGACCTTTACAGACCAAGCTCAGCAGTTCTCTGCTATTTCCCCCAAGAAACACGGCAATATTTGACACCAAGAGCTGCCAGGGCTTAGCTGTTACCTTGCTGTGTCATTTTAACATGGACCAAACTCCATGAAATTCATTCATGTTACTCCTTCCACATCAACCAGTTTTAAAACATCTCCATGTCTTGCTGTTGCCTGAAAAATTTTTCCTTGGGCATTTCCATGAGGACCTGGCTTCTCCTCGAACAGGGCCAGCTCCCCAGAAAGGTAAAACTCACGAAAGAGGAGCACTGAGTTGCCTGCAGGTTCTGAAAGGAGCTTTTGGCAGCGAGAGTTTGAGAAGCCAGGCATGGCTTGGGTTCCACCTGGTGGCCAGGAGACCACCTGTGATAGCCACGGACACCCAAGTGTCCACCTCGATGGCCACGGGTCTTGCACAACATCCAAGGAGGTCCATGAGGGTGGGAGCAGCAGTGAGGAGAACCCCCAGGGCTGCCCTGCACATTTTCCTGGATTAGGCAAATAATGGGCATCACCAGCTCCTGAGTGGGCACCAGGCTGCTGCCAGGAGCAGGGAGTGGGTCTCAGTTTTCTCTCAGAACCCCAGTGAATTATTGCCATGGGAATATTGACCCTCTGGCAACTCCTGGCAGGATACTTCTACAAGAACCTCCTGTCAAAGAAAACAACCACCAGATGTCATTGCAGGATAAATTGTTTGAGAAATGTTACTAAAACTGCACAAACAAAGCTTAGATTATTTCACTGCTTCTCCAGCAATCCCATGCAGGGCATCATTGGGACCATATGTCCTATTTTCCTTCACTCATAATGAGAGGAACTGGAGAACTTGGATCAAAGTTATAGGCTGGATTTCACAGAACGTTAAAAGAACCACACATCTCACAGCCCCAACTGTACAGCTTCTTTTCCAATGTGATCTTTTTAAATTTACTCATTTCCACTTGCACTGGTTGCTCTGTGAAACATTGCCCGGGTGTAGAGACATTTTGGTTCACATCCTGATCCTGCTGGGTTTTTAGCACCACTGTCACTCTCAGAAAAACATACATTGGTGTAAATCAACAAATGACATTTAACAATAGTTATTGATTCATTAACAAAACCTGGGCCAAAATAACTTGAGCTGTCAATTTTGACCTTCCAGCCGTATCCCACAGGATCAGAATTGATGGGGACATACTGAATCTCCACCCCTGACATCCCTGCCGTGGGACACCGACATGGAGCAGCCCTTTCTGCTGATTCCAACCACCTGGAGAGCAGGGCTGAGCTACAGACCACCTTTCAGGCACAAACCACCTTTCAGGCACAAACCACCTTTCTACCCGTGGTGCCTCATTGTTCTCAGCTCAGAGCTCCCTCCCTGCCAAGACCAGGGCTGCTGCACTCTGTTCCTAGGCTGTGGTTTCCCCAGTAACACAGAAACCTGCTTTATTGTGTGAAGTGAAGGAGCATACATAATTAAAAACACAAGTGGGGAGCATCTCTGCTTTATAAGAGCCTCCTTTATTGGCTCTGCTGGCAATATTCCTGCTCCAAATGGGAATTTGAGTTACTGACCACCAGAGGTCCTCTCCAGCCAACATTTCTCTTGTTCTACTATTTTTTTTTAATATTTGTTCCCCTCGTTGTTCAGGGAAAGAAACTGGGAAGCTAGGAATATTATTTTTTGGCAGAGACTAGGAATTTTAATATTTAGGATTTTATGCATGGTATTTTGGATTCCTTTGCAGGTTGAAACCTGTTAACAAGAAGAGTGTCAGAGATAGCAAGTATCAATATTCATCTCCAGTTACGTAAGTGAAGGGAAAATGCTACAGAAGATGTGTCTGGCCTTCATGTCCAACAATTTTCTCTGAGAGTTAGTGGGGGCAAAAGAAGGGAGAGGGTGTTTATAAAGGTGCTGCAGGCACATGAAGAGAACAAAGGAACAATAAGGAACGCAATTGCGTATTAAAAAAAAATTATTGCCATTGATCTTCGAGCTGTCCTTACAACTGAGTTTAGGCCAGGCACTACCTGTCCAGGAGTTCTGTTGGGTGCCACTCCAACAGTTCCCACTTAGGCTGCACAGGACAATCTTTCCAATTTTCTTTTGACCTGCAAAACATAAGCACAGCACAGGCTTATCCTCAAGCCAACAGGGCCTTTCCCAATAAATAAAAATGCCTTTGTTTAGCAGGTTACAGGACACAATTTTTCTCTCCTACAAGGCACAGGACAAGCCCCTGGTTTTCTATGAATCACAGTCTCACTTGGTGTCTGCAGAATTCCGTGGAGCACTGCGGGTATGAGAGAGCATCTGTCTCCTGAACTCCAAACCCAGACCTGATAGTGACATGTCGTACACGTGTTGATGTGTTGGTTCCTTTTATCAGGAGGCAATATGCTCTACACAAACCCTTCCTGCTGACAGTTCCTTGCAGCTCATCCCCTCCACCAGGGATCTGGGATGAGGCAGTGGCATCTTTTCTGAAATTTCCCAGATGGTGACACACCACGGCATTCAAGGAATAAAAATATGCCCTCTCCATTTTTGCTGCCTGGGATCTGGCCTGATCTTATGACATTCATATTTGCATTCCTAAGGTGGAAGCAGCTTCGAAATAAACATTGTGATAAATGAACAACACAGCTAAGATGTAATTACACACAGAGCCAAACAAAATTAGGGTTGCAAAACTGAGCCCTGCAAAGCAAGGAAAGGTGTCCCTAAATCAGCTCTTTTGGATCACACTGATAGGCATCATCATTAATTGCATGATCCTATAATGATTCTTTCACTGTCTCACCAGCTCACAGTAGGCAGCTGTTCCATGTGGTGTTTTCTCTCCATTTTTCAGTTTGTTGCCCTGTGTGTTGTTTATTACAATGAATTACTGATGTGTTCTGAGATGAAGGTTATTCCTTTTTTTTACCTGAGATCACAGAGGCTAAGAACTCCTAGAATTAAACAATCCTCTCCTTTCCTACCTTCCCTCTAGGAGCAAATAATCCAACAATTCTACTGCCCTGCACTCTCTCCTGTCTCCCAAAACTGTTTCATTATTTCATTATCTGCACAAATCTCTAACTTATCTCGTCTCCTGGTTGAGACTGTAAATGGCTTGGGATGAAATACCCTCGTGTGCTTTGAGCTGGCCAAAACCAAGCAGTTCTTCAGCAACTTGTGATGCTTTTAGCCTTTTCTGCTGACAAATATTTTGTCTTCCTTCTTGCAGGACATTCTTTAGGCTTTTCAGTGAGCTCAGGGGGGCACAGACTTGTCAGCAGGAAATTACAGTGAAGGATGATTTAGGAAACTCGGAGGTGGATCAGCTTTAATGGAGTCACACTAAGATGCAGCAGGCATGGGGAGCCCAAATCATCCTGGCATCAAACAGAATTTCTCAAAGGACACCATCACAGAGCTCAGAACCCTCGCCCTGTTGCTCTCTTCTTCTCTCTCTGATTCCTGCAGTCATTATATTTATACAAATGGATTGGCCAAACTGGAAACAAAATGAGTAACAAACCCCTCCAATTCCCTCCACAAACCACAACAACAATTTCAAAGAGCCTTATCCTCCTGTGAATAAGGAAGCTTGAGGAACAGAGATAATAAGCAGCCAGACCATCCTTTAGCTCCGTCTGTAGGGACACATTCACACAAAGTTGCTGTCTCAAACTAATTGCCTGTGCTGACTCATTCACAGAATCATGTTGGCCACAGACTGTAATTATCATGTCATAATTATCACTTCAATAGCACAAAGAGTGCACTCTTATCTGATATGATAAAATAGTTCAATTAATTTTAAACAGAGGGAAACACAAGTACATCCTTAGAGCCTGGCCACAGAGAGGAAGCAGGCTGTCAGAATCAGATTATTGATTTCATGTTCTCTCCTGGCTTTATTAATTTTTGTTCAGGCATTACAGTCACCACTTTTCATGCACTTATGAGATTTTAATTTGGCGTAATACAGGAGCAAAAGAGTAAGATTAGATATAAATTCAGGAGAGAGACAGCGGTAATGGAGAGAGGTAAAGTGTGTATAATATTTACAGTGGAGGTAGTGGCGATTTCAGCAAGCAGGAATCCTATCCCACTGGGAGAAAGGGTAACAAGGCAAAAAAGTGGAGAGGAATTGCCCAGTCCTCCAGATGTTTCCTCATCCGTGGTGACAATATTCCCCAATGTGGCCAAAAAGGATGGAGATTTTCCTTGGCCCTCCTTTTGTTGTTAAAGTATTTATGAAAACACTTTATATTATCTGTATTTGTATGGGAAGCAATGGATCTACAATGGATCAGAACAAAAGCACCTTTTAATGATGATAATTCCAATTTTTCCAGCTTGATAGCTTTCAAAAGCAGATTCCTTTGGGCTTTTTCCTGTCATGTGATCCAGGGGCAAATGCTGTGTGTCAGAGTGATTCTCTGCAATGTTACCTGATCATTCAACAGCTTCTGTGCACTCAAACAAAAAGCATTGGAATATCATAGGAAACCTAATGGGCGAGCTTGTGGCAAAATGATTTTTTTAATATCAGAAAACTTTCCAATCAGTACAACATTGTGTTACCATGGTTGCAAGACATTTCACTATTCCAGAACCATCGCCTGTCAGCACTGCTCAAAATAAAATAGAGCAGTCTAAAATAAATAGTTCTGAAAGAAATTGGGGTTAAAAAGCTAAGCTTGGGGTTAAATTTAGGGTCAGCAATTTTCCTGCTTTTTAATGAGGAAGTTAGAAAAAGCTTTGTGAGGTGGAAACTCCATTTATGATCCTCAAAACCCAGAAGATCCCAGGATACATCTGCAGTGCAGACCTTGCCAGCTCCAGGAGGGAGAAGCCTGGAGCTTCTGGGCAGCATCTGCTCCTGCCTGTGCTGTGCTGATCCCAGAGCTGCAGCCACCTCGCTGGGCTCCAGGACTTCTGGCAGCACAGAAAGTCAGAACTGCTGGGAAGGTGGCAGAGCACTTTGATAGCAGCAGCATCACCCTCAGGGGTTCTGCAAACCCAAACTATGGTGCCCTCCTCTGCTGGGATGGAGGACTGGACTGCGAGGGTGGCTGAAGAGATTGTTTGTGGAGTAGGTGTGAGATTTCAGAATTACAACCCAAGGAAACTTCTGTGGTGACTGCACCGACCAGAGGACTTTCAACTGAGCGCAGTCAAACTGTGTGAGGAAATTAGTTTTGGTCGTGAAATGAACAGTTAGGTTGTACCCTGAACCTGCAGTTTATTTTCTCAGGGATCTTAGAAGGTGATCCAAAACCATCCAAATGCCTGGGGCAAGCTCTGCTAAACGAGGTGTCAGCAGGTCTTGGGACAATGAACTCCAGGAACTCCAGCATTTCCTTCAGAACACAACACACTTTGCAGTGGTTTGACTTCCCTCAACACCTTCACCTTCCACACCTTCCACACTATACCTTACAGTCTTTATTTCAATTCTCCTTATACCACACCTTAGGTGGGCTAATCCTTGTTTTTACAGGTTTTTTTTATCTACAGGCTGCAGAGACAGCTTACAGCAATTAGGCTCCTCAGACACCCCAGTTGAACAGGCCAAGTCTTCTGGGAAAGGAGCCAGGTCAGATGGACCTAACAGAGCACACCTGAACTTCTCTAATACAGGGACTTTAACTAAATTTCCCAAAACTCTAGTTTACTATCATCTCTGTCTTAGAGGTTTACCTAGAGACCTAATGCTGCTCCAGCCCACACGGGTAAGTGTGTATTTCCCTTTGGAATCAAAAACTTTTGGATGATGCAGTCAATGAAGTAAAGAAAATTTATCTGAGACATCAGTCTCATCACTTTCTGCTGCTGGAGACTCATGTCCTGCAGTATTACAGGTGCTGGCAGTAATTCCTCCTGGCTCTTCCCTTCAGGGAGAGCTGACAGCAAGGCCAAGAGCTGCCTTCAGCTAGAACACAAACCTGTGGTTTGGGGCTGTCAGGGATGCTTGTCAGGTGTGTAGCCAATGGCAATGGAATTAATCATGGCTAATGCTCAGCTTATTAAGAATTCTTTGTTTCCAGAAGGGTAAAAAGACCTCAGTATTTTTTAGTTTGTACTGGGACTTCTACAAATTTAGACTATAAGGCAATGTCTAGCAAGTGTCAGGAAAACAAATGATTTCAGAAGCAGGTTGGCCATGCCAGCAGGCAGCCTGTGCAGCCAGTAGCTGGTTTCACGAGCAAACCCTCTCCTTGTAATACAAGCTCTGGAAAATTGAGCTCTGCCCTCTCTCCGTTGACATTTTTTGTACAGCATAATCTGTATTAGAGGCAAGGAACAGGGGTTATGTGTTGTAACACAGCATCACAGGACTGAATGTGGCCCCTGAAGGCAAAAGGAGTCGGTAGGGCTCTCCATCACCCAGACTGATATCAAAGTTACCCCCACAGGAATCCTGTGAAGCCTTAGTACACAGCCTGCAGAGGCAGGTATTCATTGTAGCCTTCTCTGACCAGCTGGAGAATCAGGGAGGTGCCACAAAAAAGTGGGGATGAATATCCAGATAAGAGGGCTCTGGAGTTATCAGTCAGTCAGACCATGGAACAATTCACCCGAGCAAACATCTGGGAGTCAGAGAGGACCCAGCTAGATCCCAGTATTTCCCAGTGTTCTCCATCATGGGATACACTGATTGCAGGGACCTCTCACAGGGTGCAGCACCTCTGGGACCACCGAGTGTCCTCCTTTGGTGGAGGCTGCTGAATATTGCTACGGGAGACCAGGACACAGGCAATTCAGCACAACAAACAACTTCATTCCAGTTCCCTTATTGTGCCAGCTACTCACTCCAAGGGTAAGGGAAAGGGCATCCTCCATGGAGGTGCTCTGGTGTTAAGGCAGGCAGGAGGGAGCACTGATTGCAGCCTGGGAAGTCCAGGCATTCAGTTCACCTGCAGTGACTTGTTCAGTGAAGGCAACTCAACAATATTTACTCAGTGTCCACACTGAGGAGAGAAAAGAACACTGATTTCTGCTGCTCTGCTGCTGCTTTCTTGTCCACACAATACAGATTTCACTGGGTTTTTACTCCACATATCTCACACACCATGGGGTACCTGATTACCTCACACCCTGAGAAGTGGGTGATTCTTGCTGCAGGTTTTGGTTACTGAGGTTGATGGCTTTTCAAAGATGACATCAAAACAAAGCAGAAAAATCTAAATCGTGCTGGCAGTTCTAGCAAATTCTCTTAGGCAGAAGCTAGCAGCTAAAAGCAGCAAGCAGAGATAATAAACATTGTTTCTGCCTAGATGTGAGCACCCACCCAATCGATTACTCCTTGGTACATCGCTGTTTGAGAGTGAACATCATTTAATTAATACAGTAACTGCAGCTACAAGGGTATTTATATATTCATGGAAAAATGACCTTTTTTTTCCAAAAGTAGGGATGTAAAATGCATAAATGTATTTATGAACACCTCACTTACATAAAAAGGGCTTAGAGTACCAGTTGATGCTAATAGCAAGCTTTCACTGACTGCATTGAGGCATAAATTTTTAACACATATACACAAATCAGGTAATGCATTTGCATAACAAGCAGGGGGTTTGAGTTCCAGCTTTCTGGGGCAGAAACTGCCTTTAATTGTGTGTGATGCATAGCACCGGGAGGCTGACAGCACTAATCGAAAGTTAACAAGCAGGAGGGATTTGTTCTTTGAGAGCTGAAATTTCCAAGTAATCCTTTACATCTAATCCAGCTTGAGCTAAGGAGTGGGAGAAGAATTGCAACCGGACTTTTGTGACCTCCTCAAATGTTTTGTCAGCTGAGTTTCTGCCCTTCCAGAGAGATGGACACAGCTTTAGCCTGGCTGGGAGGATAAACAAGGGGGAAAACAATGCACAAAAGCAAACCAGGAAAAAAGTTTAATTACATTTCTCTAACTTGACATTTTGAGTTGGGTGACTGCCAGATACATGCCAATGCTTCTCTGCATATTGTTTGGGATTTGCTGGTTTCAGCACTAAAACGAACAGCAATGGAAGCTTTCAGTGTGCTTGAAGATTAATTTCACATAATCACAACAAAGCTGAAGTCAACAAGATGAATTTAATTACTACCCTGACAGCTGGGAGGCAATTAATGCCCTTAAACTTTCAGGCACTCTCTCACTTGTATTTTTCCCCTTGCCTTATTCCTACTAATTGGAAACAAGCTTCAGGGTAAAGCTGACCATGGTGTTACATCACCACCTTGCCATCAGAAGCACAGAAACTTCCCAGCTGGACACCAACACTTTCCCCAGAACAGGAGCCAGGGCTGCCTCAGGGTGGTGAGAGCTGCAGAGCACTTTTCCGTGTCTGTCTCACAGGATCAAGTCCCACTCCATAAATCCTCTGGGGTGTGTAAGTAAAGGAATATCCCACACTGACTGTGGCAGGAATTTTTTATCACCTTATAGCCTTTCAGATTTCTAGGTAATAAAGTGTAAGACAACCTTTGCAACAGGACATTAGTGTGCTGGCAAATTTAGATTGGAATTTAAAGATCACCTCCTGTGAAGCTTAATAAACCCCATCTTGCACCTGAACAGAGTGGGGCTGTATATCTCCAGGGAAAGAGAGCATTAAAAAATTCCCTGTTGTAATGGCACCATTAAAAGGGAGAGCTACACCACATGTGGCATCAGGACCATTATGTTTTTGCTCTGAAACTGGAAAAAATGCACTGATGCAACAGAGTACAATTTGGAATTTCATCCCCAGATAAAATTCTGGTGTTTAGGTTTATTGTGAATCAGGGAAAAGATGAATTTCCCACAGGATCAGAGATTTTGAAGGGTGCTTAGGCATTTCCCCTATTTCAAAAGCAAAATGTTTTGTTTTGCATTGCTGGACTGATGTAAACATCTTTATTTCTGTCAACATTAAACCTCATTTTCCTACTCCAGCAGCTTTCCCAATGCACTTTAAGTTGTTGCTGACTACTGAGGGGTCAATGAACCTTATGAAACTATATATGTGCATGCAGGTACTGTCCATTAGGTAGCTAGAGGGATCAAAACAACTTTATGTGCAAAATAGATCCCCCAAAACAGACCCAATATGACAATGCAGTTTAGCACTTTACTGAAGAGAATATTTCAGCCAAATGAGATATTTTGGTTTGGTTCTCCCCTTATGTAAAAATGATACTCCCCCAGAACAGTTACATTTGTGAAATCCTTAAGTAGTGTAAAACATGCATTTTTAAAGGTTCAAATCAGAATACATCTGGTTTTGTTTGAAAACTGCTTTTATTGAACCAAGAGATCAGTCAAGGGAGTACTGAGAGAACAGAACTGGGAGAGTTTGGGGTTGTTCAGCCTGGGGAAGAGAAGTCACTGGGGATTCCTTATTGTGGCCTTTAACTGCTTGAAGGGGGCTATAAGAAAAATGGGGAGAGACTTCTTAGTAGGGCCTGTAGCAATAGGACAAGGGGTGATGGTTTTGATCTAAGAGTGTTGATTTACATTAGCAATAAAGAAGTTTTATTATGATGAGGGTGGTAACACCCTGACACAGGATGTCCCATTGCTGGAAACATTCAAGGTCAGGTTGGACAGGGCTCTGAGCAGCCTGAGGTAATTGAAATATCCCTGCCCGTGGCAGGGGTGTGGGATTAAGTGGCCTTTAAAGGTCTCTTACAACTCAAACTATTTTCTGATTCCATGATTCTACTGCTGGGACTGGAAACCTCTGTGGCTTCCTTCTCCTAAGGCTTTCTACTGGCAAATCACGGCTATTTCTGTGTGTGCTCAGTCTTACTGCTGTCAGCAGAACAGAAGCTGGAAAAGAAACTCTGCCCAATAGTTTTGCTTTATGTCTACACTGCAGCGAGTACCGGCAATTAATGATCTGTTGGCAAATTAACACTGCACATGGCAATTGACTGTGGTAATGAAGTTCTAGAGTCTTCTTTATGGTTTATTAGCACAATAATAAACCACACTCAGCGTGTAATAATGGCACACAGTTAAATTAAAGACTTGCTGATGCCTTATAAACCATTTTGAGAAACACTCTTGCAGCAATCGGTAATAGTCTTCTCTGTGAGCACGGGCAGGCTTTGCTCTGCACTGTGCAGATACAGTTCTGTCAATATATTTTTTCTATTACTCTTGCATTGCTAACAAAGCAGGCTGGGTGGTGGAACATTTACTTCCAGTTGAACTAATTTTTAAGCGCTTTGGGTGAAAAATACGTCTTGGCTTCTTCAGGCTGCACCTATTTCTTCTCCTACGGAGAAATATAACGCCGGAGTTGTTCGTCCCTTTCCTCTCAGACAGAGCCACCAGCTGAATTTTACAGTGTTTCTCAACACTTGGCAACTTGAACTGACTATGGCTCTTTAAAAACTGACAGAGGCTAAATCTACCCTTCCCCCTCAGACAGCTGAAATGTGCTGCTGTGACCTAAGCTTTAGGAAGAACTTCCCTTAAACTTTCTGCTTCTTGTATGTGACCAAGATCCTTCCTGTTTAGAGATGGGGACTCATTTCAAACTCCCTGCCCATCCACTGTTTGATCCTAAAGTGGGGAGGCGTTCACACGGAGCCAGAGCTCTGTGCCTGCACACCTACTAAGCTCAAAGCACCCAGAGGAAGCCTGGCACCACGGTCCCTTCAGATCTGCTTTACAGCCCCTACGGAAACGGAGGAGCATTATCTCTCTCCTTCTTGCAGGCAAGGCAAGTGCCTGGCTTTATTCAGTGTTGCAATGTAGGATTCACGCTGGGAGCGATCAGGCTCTCAGAGAGGCCCGTAATGGCAACTGTATGCTGAATTTAACAGCAGACAAAAATATCTGGAACTCTCCAGACTTCTCTCTGCAGGAAGCCAAAGCAATGCTTAGGGAAGCTATTATCAGCTTCTTTCCAGAAAGCTGAGTTTCTTTCCTGCAGCTCCACTAGAGGACATCCCAGCCCTGGCCAGCTGCTGGCCCTGGTCACAGAAGCCACGGCTGACACCAAGGTCCTCATCTCCCTCAGCCCAATATTAAAGTTGATGGGGTTTTAGGTCAGTGGAGGTTTTCTTTTTTATGTCTGACAGAATGAATAGAGGGATAGAGGAGGAAAGCAGTCTTTTTCCTACCCTTAATCTATCGTGTCTGCTTAAACTGAGAACTTGTTAGGCAGTGGCTAAGTCAGTTGTGAGGTTTGGCTACATTACCCATCTGTCTGATGTGAGGTTTTCTCTTGGTTGAGGTGCTGAAGCAGGGTATATAATGCACTGCCTTAAGCAGAGCCCAGACTCATAGCACAGAAGCCTTAAACCAGCACTGGAGATGTTTGCAGTTCAAGGAGAAGCCAGGTCATGCTCCTGGGCTGAACAGGAACAGTGGTCATTTTGCTGATACAGACAGGATTACCAGGGCTTCACAGGGAAATTTGCATCTCTCTCCTCTGGTCATGAAAGAGGAGGCACAAAAGGAATGAGTCTGTCTGAAATCCCTGAAACTTTAAAATTTTCTTTCTATAAAAACTAGAGTACAGACAAGAAGAAAGTGACTGCTGCCTTCTCCCAGCAGTCATCTAAAGAGGAGGACAGTCCATAAGAATATGAGATTACACTGGGTAATGTGTATAAAACTTCACTTTGGCCAGTGCAAGGATGCTCAACAGGGGCTGAACTTCTCTCCATTGCCTGCAGTGAGACACTCTTCTTCCCAAACCAAGGCTGAGGCTTCGTCACTCTCCTGCAGACAGAGCAGTTTAGTGCATCTTTTTGTGCCTGCACAGAACTGCCAGGATCTAAAACTTCCTTTGTGATCAGCATCTGTAAATCTCCCATCACCTCCTGCTCACCAGCATTCTGCAGCTCCCCACCAGGGCACTGTGGTTTGCAGCAGGTCCATTTTGTTGCCAACCCTCCCTTTGTCTCCTCCATCAGACAAGCTGAGTCAGCATTATGTAAGTTCTCTGCAACAGAAGGCTTTTCTCCTTGTGAACACTTTTATAATATCACCCTCTTTAAGACTGCTCCCATTAAGGAGCTTAAAATCTTCTTGAAGTCTCCAGGCTGACACAGCCTTAAGACTGACAGTGTTTTCCAGCCACCTCTGGAACTGTCATTTCCTTGTGTTGCCAAATTCCCCCTCTCCCCCCTGTTGTTACAGGCACTACCAGGACTTTCTGAAGCAAATGAAAGAATACCTGACAGCTTCTGCTGAAGCTGGATATCCTCACAGGGAAATGGAGAAGTCAGAAGGAAGATGGAGAGCGTGCAGCTGTGTGCTGCTGTCATCAGGCAGTCGGGTTCAATTTTCATTCAGCTACTCCTAGCTGGTCACTTCCATGCCTGGCTTCAAAACGCTAATCCAGAGCTTTTGATTAATTAATGAGCTTTGCCCAGGGGGAATCTGCTTACTGGAGGGTATCTGTGCCTGAGGTGAGCAGCTTCTCTGGAAGTCTAATATCCCAAGACGAAGACGCTCAGTAATCTCAAATGTGTGCACTAATTAATATGGAACAAATACACCTCATAATGCCAATGCTGAAAGACTGCCTCACAAATGCTGACTGGACTTAAGGAGCTGTAACAATTTATAATGAGCAGTTATGGCGATGACTTTCTTTCTCCTTGGTGCTTTGGAAGGTGTCTATCTAATGACAATGCAAATAAAGACTTGAGGGAGCAACTGGAGCAGCTCAACCAGTTCCTCCTCTCCACCAGCCACCCTAGGGATGGAAGGATTTCTGTTGTAGCCAGAATCAATCGTGCTTTTTGTGGCTTGTCATGCCCTGGTCCCGCTGACACTGGTGGCACAATATTTCATAGGACAGTGAGTCACCACTAGGTAGCAACATCTTTCCTTCTTTCGCAGTATGGGAGGAATTTCAGCTGTGTTAAGGTTCAGATCATATTCTCAGTAAGAGGTAATCCAAGTTCTTTCACTCTATTGCTGTAGAAACTATTGTCACACTCTCTGACCTTTATGAGGACAGGAGGCTCCTGAGATGGTACTTTCTGTGCATGTCAGAAGAACCCAATCACTGTCAGTAAAATAACCTAGAAAGCACCTCTTCTCACTGATTCTTTGAGCAGAACCCTTGAGGTGTTCAGTGACATCAAACTGGGGAACTTTGCAACCTCTGCTCAAAAGAGGGAACGGATCTGTGTCCAAGGGCAGGCAGGTGAATTAAAGACTCTCTTGACATCTTTATAAATACGAATCTATGGGGCTATAAGCAGAGCAGATGTGAGTAACAGAAAGGTATGAATTTAGAAGGTGTTTGGGGTCAAGAATACTGATTGCCTTTATTGTAACTCACTGCTTTGGAGATTATCTGTCAGGTTTAAGACTGGGACAGGCAGACTTCAAAGCACACCTCTTGTTGTAGAAAAACAGACATCTGGAACTTCTGTTTCTCTTTGAAGGCAGAAGGTAACCAGCCTCACTTTCTTAGCACAAGTGATACACTTGACTGGAGAGAGCTCAAATCTGATTTCAGAGCCACCCTTACGTTTTTGATTTAATTACCTGATAAGCCTGTCAGGATTTCTGATTATTGATTGCCACACTTAAAATACAGTGACAGAGGCTCAGTGCTAAGACCTATCCATACTGGTAAGATTGAAAAAGACAGATTTGTGTGTTAAAAGGATAACATCATCAGCATCAAGAAGCAGTTTGTGATCCTCTGTGTCCACCATGGCCAAAGACCTGAACTCTCTGATGGGCCCAGCAATTAGCCCAGCCACAGGGATACGTAGACTTTGAATAATGATGCAAAAGGATTTTTTCTTCCAAGATGTTTTCCCAGCTCTTTATACCAGTCAGGAGTTTCTGGCTTAGTCAACTCTTTGCAGTCTGACAGCAAATCCTCATAGACCAAGACTTTTCATAAGGTTTCATCCCAGAAGCATGACATAGGCTTATTTTGCAGTGAGAGAGATTCAGATACGTACCAGTGAGGTGATACTGATCAGTTCCTAACCAGCTTTTAAAGGAGAAAGAAAAATGAACAGGTTGGAAGCCACTCCTCATCTGCAGCCAACTGAGACTCCAGCCAGGCTTAGCTCTGGCTGCAAATCGATTCTCGATTACCACATCCAGTGAGAGCTTCGCTATTCAGGTTACTGATGGTGATAAAGTAGGTCGTTAACAATGAGCCAGCACAAAGCAAGTAATTTTAATAGTTGAAATGTTATCCTCTTTAAAGGAGCCATAATAATAATGCAATATTATTGAGCCTTTCTAGTCTGCAGGCATCTGTCATCTGTCTGCCTGAAACTGATAGGAGAGAGTGCATTTGAATTTATTCTGCCAGAAAGGAATGATAAAGCTTTATGGCTGCTCTCTTTTTTTCCCTGACTTTGCTGCCCATACCTGCCAATAGCTGCATTTTGTCACTTCTCTTCTTTTGCTGTTATTTTTTAAATATCTTGCAACACATGGGAACTCACTGCTGCACAGGACAGTACAGACCTGTTACTGTGCACATACTGGTGAAGGTGACACAAGTGGAGGGTGACCATGATTACACAGAGATATTCTCATACTGGAACTAATGAAAGAAGTTTTCCTGCTTAGTGCTTTTTATTCATTTATTTGCCTGTGAGCAGTCCACAGCAGAAGGTCCCATTCCTGAGGTGTGTGAAGGTGGGAAGTGTTCCCCCCACAATCGCTCAGGTGAGTGGTCTGGGATGGAAGTGCCAGAACCACCTCCTTTCCTGTACAAGGGGGCAGAAGATATGCAGCTTCCCCAGATTTCAGCAGGATCCCTGAATGTCCAGCATGTCAGAAACACTGGCAAACAGTACAAACAGTAATTCTGTATGTGGTTACCTACCTGAACTGGCACCATGGGTTTTCATAATGCTGGAACTTGAAATGATACTGCAAGATTTGATAACCCCTGCTCTGAAACGCAACAGCAATGACATTAATACATCACACAGATAACAGAGGGTCTGGGTGACTCGGGACACTGAGCACATCTAATCTCTAGGTCATTGGGGATTTAGATCTCAATGATTCCTGAATCTAAAGCAACACAAAATGCAGCTCTAACTGTTTCATGCATGTTGATTTAGAACGGACAACCTTCCTATCAATCTTTACACCTACCTAAGATGTATTTATTCATGACTTTTTAACGAGGTATCATCTCTTACTTTGTAGATATAGACCTGCAATATTAGAAACATGAGTGAACTAATCATGAGAGAACATGATTAAAATCCTGATGCTTCACCCAGAAAGATATTGCCTGGGTCTTTACAAAAGAAAGGGCTAGTTAATGTTAATGTATGCAAATACTTATCCAGCCATCTAATTCGATCTGCTTTGGAACTTAACACAGCCTCCATCATCAGACCCTCTGAGTGACTTTTGTTTAATCACCTTCCACTGCTTAATGAGCGGGGTGATTAACACACAAGCAGAGGATTTGATGTGCAGTATGTCCAGTGGTAGTGGAGGACAAGACTTAATAGGATTTCTCCTCTCTACTTTTCTCCCTTCCCCAAAATGTGAGGTTTGTCATATGCTAAGCACAGTCCCCAACCCACTATCAATTAGCTTGCTCTCAGTAAGGCATTATGGAATTGCTGTATCTATTGCCCTACAGGAACACACCAGTCCAGGAACACGATCACATGTGATTATGAAATACATGTGTACTCCCCCTGCCATGAAAACAGCTGAAGAACCTTAACAAACTCATGTCTTTCCCACTCAGATGCTTCTGAGTATCAAGACCTGAATCAAATCACCTCATCTTTTCTTCAGGTACCTACTTTTCTTTGAACAACTACAGCACGAAAGTGCTGGATAGTAAAATACCAGCATGATTGCAGGAGTTCCTGCATGTTGCCCACTGCACACAAGTGCTCAGAAATCACCTGCATAATTATCATTTTGTGCAGTGGCCAACACAGTGACTCTTCCAAGGCATCAGGATAGGGATAGCTGGGTGGGTACAGGATTCTGAATTAAAATGAACTGATGCACCAGATGTTGAAGACATCTGTAAGCCAGGTCTGCTGTTTTTATGGAGACTAAACATTATTCTGCAAGTGACTGAATCCCACCCACTACAGAGTGAGCACAAGGAGTGTCTGGGCAGACCAGCTCCCAGTTCAGGAACCAATCATCAAATCATCTTCAAAATGACTCAATGCAACCTTCTCAAACAGTCGTGGTTTTGGAAGATCCAATCCAGACACGCACGAAATCCTGCAAACTGCCCCTCATATCAACTGAAGTTGCAGTGATCAGCTCATGTTCAGCTCATCTCAGCCTTGTGTCTAATCTTACAATAAATACAATGATTAATAGCTCTCTTTGCCAAAGAAATGCCTATAAACCTCTTACTCACATCCTCTAAATGTAAATTGGAGTTGTTCTTGTGTCAGCTCATGAACGAGGTGCTTCTTTGCATGACCTCATGCTTGCTGAGCCAAACCTAACCTTTAAGAACTCTCTGTAGCTTCTAATAGGAAAAAAAAATAAAAATGCCTGGTCATCATGTAAGAATTGAGATTTTTGTTGAGTTACTCATATGCCCTTCTATAGAGCAGAACACTTATGCCATGAATTCAATGCCTTCCAAGAGCAGGTACCTGGCAGAGATGAGCTATTGTGACATGAAGAACTGAGACTTGCTCTCTATTAATGGGAAGCAGGAAAATTAGACTTGCTATTTCTCCTCCTCTTGAGGAGATTCAAGACCTTCCATGTCCCCTAATGGTGATTTTGAAACTCTGTAACCCAGAATGCCTGAAACTCTGGCACTTACCTTGAATTGAATGTTTTTATCAGGGTTATCCCCTGTTATTTTTTTGTTTTCTTTGTACATGTAGTGCCTTTATTGTTCTTGAACTAAGTGGGGTTCCTGTGACCTTTGTACGTGATCCTAGCCTGTCCTCAGCTCTGACTATAATTACTGGGGTTGGTTAAAGCAAATACTTTTAAACAAAGGGTCTGTCAAACCCCTTTTCCCATGAGGTAATATCTAAATAACATGCTATTTCCAAAGCCTGGAGGCAGCTGATTGCATCTGAAGAAATGCTCTCCAAACGAGTTTGACATCTGCATTCCTTGGGGAAGAATTCACTCATACAAAGTTATCCCTGCTCATGGATGTTTATCTTCCCAGACCTGGGCACAATCGGCTTTGGACTGTGATCACCTTTCCTGCCAGGTTTGTGCCAATGCCTCTCCCACACAAGAGCCTTTTTGGAACTGCTCTGACTTTCTCTGAAGTGCATATTTTGAAGCTGTGTTATCATTACTCCTCATTTCCCCCTCCTACATGGCACGAAATCCTAACACGCAATCAAGCAACCAACCCCAGGACCACTAAGTTTAATGTTCTCCTAATGCCTATCATTAAGAAGTATAAATGCCAGCGAGCTGTCTGGGTGCTTTATAAAATAAATATATCCATCTGTGGGGACAAATTATACCAGCTCTCCAAAAGTAAGAGAGGCTGCACAGCAGGGACATTCACAAGGAAACTTTGGCCAAGACCAGCACGATGCTCTGAAATGCCCATGCAGGAAAGTGCTTTTATTCTACAGCAGGACTGAAATACCTCCCATGCAGTGAACTGCTCAATAATTCATTTATCTATCACATCTTGCAAAGGTACAGGACTGAGTTAAGTCTGCCAAGATTTTCAATACAAGAGGTTAATATAAACCCAACACATTTCTTCCAAGGCCTATTGTACCCAACAACAAGAAATAACAGCTTGTCTGCTTCCTGTACAGTAGAAGCAAAGAAATAGCAGGGCCTTTAGAAGGAGAACGTGAATGCAAGCCAATCATCCTCCTTCTGGCTCCTGCTGGCTCTTGTCTCCAATTACAAAGGAATAATTCACTATCCGAGCTATTTCTACATTTCAAACTGGGCACTGAAGTATCAAAAGTTATTGTTAGCCCGCTGTGCTCTTGAGAAGGGAAATAAGAGGGAGATAATAGAAAGACATAAATGACCCAAATCAGTGAGATATTCTTTATGGTTTATCACAAAGGAGTTTCCCAAGAGACCTTCATGTCATGCCCTGTGCCCACGCACACACACAACCCAGAAGGATAATGAGGGAGGGAAAGCTGCATCAGTACGGACACTGGTTTCATTTGGGACATTTATTCCCCTAAAAAATATATTCCCTTTATATCTCGGTGTGCATGGCCATGCTTTCTCCTCTAGATGACACTGTGTCTGCTTGGAATCCAGAGCTGAATACCAGGAGCCCTTCAGCACCGGCAAAGTCGTGTGGAAGAAAACTGCACCTGCACCTGCACACAGTAGTCTTGTCACCAATGGTTTCTGCACAATTTAGAGTTGTTGCTTAAGGACCTGAAGCCACTGAATCTCAATATCTCAGCAGCAGCCAATATTAAACCCGTGCAATTAAACCTGTGAGCAATGTTGCAGAAAAGATTTGCATATGTGTATGTCTATATATATAGAGTTACCTCTTGGTTTGCCTCTCTGTTTACAAATACCCTGATGTTTACAAATATCCAGGCTGCAAAGGAAGATGCAATTTCAGGGAAATTTATTTACCACCGGGTAAAATTCCAGGCAGGAGTGGACTGGTAATATGACAGACTGGAAAAGTAAAACAAATGGGACCAGGACACTGAGCAAGGAGTCTGATCCCTAGGCTTTGAACTGTCCTGGATCCTCTGGGGGAGAGAAATTTCACTGAGGAGAAAGCTTTTGGAAATTATGATTTCATCTGAACTCCCCAGCACACCTCTGATCTCCCCAAGTTTACTCATGATTTATTGGGAAGTAATTTGGATCAGATTCAAACCCGTGACATCCAAATGTATAAATAGTAAAAATAACAACAAAGCAGGAAGTAAATGCAATGACTCTAAGGGAATTAACAGAAATGCCACTACTTTTAGTTTGTGCCTCAAAAGCTCATAGTTCCTAAATTTCTTTCCTGTTTCACCAGCAGCAGGATATAAGTTTACATACTCCTCTTCATAAGAGGGCTCCAAAGGATCAGGTCAAATTTGGGATGACAGGCATCTAAGACAATGATAACAAGGTTTGGGGATATTTTCCAGCTGACAGCAGTGTGCCATTAGTCATTCCCCGATAAGGAATATCTTGCAGACAAGACAGATCACAGGGCCAGCACAGGCAGGGAGGAGGGGGTTGACACAGAAGTACAGGAAGAGTTACTTACCTTCAGGAATTTGGAAAGACTCCCCCAGAAGTGGGATGGAGAAGGTGAATTCTGAAGAAGGTTCCTTGATGACTCATCACTCACCCCAAAAAAAGAAAGAGACACCTTAAAATTGATTCCTTACTTTTTTGTTTGTCTGGAAGATGGAAGTCAGATTTCTTAGCTTGCTCTGAACGTGGGCTGCTGGTTTCACACTGTAGTGTCAGAAAGCTGATACCAGCCCAGGTGTCTACAGATTGACTCACCATTTTACTCTGTTTAATGAATAAACAAACTTTCCTCTGTAAGATTGAATTAATTTGGATTTATTTGTCTAGGTATAGACACTGCAGATGTTTTAATTTAGGCAGTTTGCACTGTCAGAGTGGCTGGGCTGGGCTGAACCTTCAATTTCTGTCCATGCAGGTAGAATTCAGAGCGGCTGTTGCAGGTTTTTTGACCATGGGAAGGACAATTCCAGCTGAATATCACCAAGGGAAAAGAAGTTAAGTGAAGTTTCACAAAAGTGCCCGGAGTGGTTGCCATAGCAAAAGTGATGGAGCCTCTTTGCTTTAGCTGCTGAGAGAAGGACTGACAAATGCATGTGATTCTGCACTCCCAGGAACATTTCCGCAGCTGGGATGAACATCTCCTCCAATTTCCACTTTCCTGATCAAAAAATGAATTGGGAGAGAAAGGGAGAATTGAGGAAGAAAACTTTCCCCTGCAGAAAAGGGACACCAACTCTGCAGGCCCCAGGGGAAAGGGGAGAGGTTGTGGATTTAAGGGGAAGTTACCAGATGTCTCCCTCCACCTGAGTTCCAAGTGCAATGATCCAGTTAAGTGCTCTTTATTTTGCCCCAAGAGTTGCTTGCCAGCGGATGTGCTGACCCAGTCTCTCTGTGATTCTGTTTTCAGCTTCTTGCCTCAGTGAGGACTCAGATTCCAGGACCAAAGGCTGCTGTTGGTTTACAACTCTCAGCTGAACACTGAGCTTGGCCCATGAGGTCTAATTCCATTCTGATGTGTTTCTTCTGTCTTTAGCTGACACAGGGGACTTCGAACCATTTGTTTCTGTCCCACGGAGGAAAAAGCACCAAAAAAAAAAAAGGCTTATAAACTTCCACTCCAATGCTCAATTCTGATATTCCGTCACTTCCTCAAGGATTTTGTTTTCTCAGATCGCATCCCATCAGAGACTCTAGTTTGTGGGTGAGTAATAGGTTGTTCTCTGTCCTCTCATCATCCACCCACACAAACACTCCTGCCTGGATCCCAGTGCCATACCATCCTCACACTGTGGGTGGATATGCTGCAGCTTCTGCAGATCGGTAGTAACTGGAAAAAATCCAAAGTTGTGGTCTTGTCTGGGCAGTCCCTGAGGCGAGGAGTTTGGGGAGAGCACGGTGCAGACAATGCAGGGGGACACAGAAGGCACTCCTAAGTCACAAAGAACCAGCTACAGGTAACTGTGCCACATCATACTCTTGCAAAACCTTTAAGCTTCATCTTACAAATTAATACCCATTTAATGTGTTCCCTTTATTCCTAATCAATATTGCAGAGTGTTGCTGCTCTGGGAGAGCTTTCCAGTAAACAAACAGACTATTTCCTCCTTCTCTTGCTAAAGATGGTTTTCAAGGCTAGCACATTGTGGGCTCCTAGCGCTGTTCCCAATCTGGCATCTCCACTAAAAAATATACTTTGGGGGAAAATAAGTTGCAAGACTGTCTGGAGACAGGTGTCGTGTAAACCCTTCTTCTTACAGGTCACACTTCTAGTTTTCACCAGCCTCTTTATCAACCTCTCTCGTATGCAAATAACCAATTCTAGCCTCTTAAACATGCATCTGATCTCTCATTCTGTTTCAGCCCATCTCCACAGAAAGCCAGAAACCAAGAGGTGGCCTTGAGCTTTACTCTTTCAAAGCCTTTCCTTACCCTCCACCGACTTCTCTCTTGCCACTTTAATTCTGTTACTACAGCAACCTTGTATTTCTTGCCTTGGCAAAGTTGACATGTGAGCACGGGGACACACACAAGGCCTCTCTAACCAGCACTTATGTGGTCTAAAACATTTAGCTCATCTGCTCAGAAGACTTATTAAAATGTTCGACCCATCTGCTGTGGGAGGCTCCAGAGAAACCAAAGCCAACATTTTCCCACTCGGTTTCCTGTCATGCAGCCTGACCAAAGCCTCTCTTTTCAGCAGCACACAGCAAGGGTGTCTCTGCCATAAGGCACAACACTTGCTCACATGTGCTCTTTGGACAAGCTTGAAAGGGTGTCAGCTCAGTCTTCTGCAGTGGCTGTTGGAGAAAACACTATGCTGACATTTGCCTTTCAGAGTGCTAAACGCTAGAGAAATCACTTGAGTGCAGCACAAGGAATTCAGAACATCTTTCAGAGTGCTTCCTTTGCCCTCAGATGCTTGCAGGGAGACGTTTATGGCAGCCGGTTTCCAAAGAACTGGCTCAAGGGATGGGACCAGCCCCGTGGGGGACCTGCAAGGGAACCACATAACCCATCTGGCAAGCTGAGATCCCCTTTTCCTGCTTTTAATCATCTAATTCTCTGGAGAGCTGTACAACTTGCTTTTGTTGCTCCCAGAGGAAACACCACAATTTCCTTTAATTCCCTCTCCATCATCTGGTATTGTTCAGTCTGCCCATAGGTGATCTGTGTCATGTTCCTAAACCTGCATCTTTCCTGAGGGAGTTGGAGGCAGCAGGGATTTTTTAAGATGTATGGCTGCCATCATCTGACCAACCATAGCTATATGTGTGTCTATAATCATTTATTCACAAAAGAATTCCTCTCCAGCTTGCTGTGAGTGTTGGACTAACAGCAAAATGTGAAATTCTCTATTATCTTCACTCAGCAGTTCTGCAATCCCTCCTGGTCATGGCCACTACATTAAGAAGTAGAAGGTTTGATGCTTATTTGTCCTAAGACTCACCTGCAACAGAGATGTCCTTGAAGGGAATAGCAGCAAATCAGAAACAGGATACAGGCTGTGGAGGGAAGCTATAGGGTGAAAATTTGGCCAGTGAAAGATGGATGAGTACTATCTAAAAACGTAACTGCAGCAAGAATGAGCAGCAAACAGAAATACTTTCAGCTCAGTGTCTGGGCAATCACTGTAAATCAGCGAAGGCATCTCCCAGAGAAGGTTTAATCACAAAAAGCTTGCGCTTGCTTATCTCACCTGATGTGGCTGATGGGCGTTTGTAGTCAAATCCCCATCACAATGATCCTGTTTAGAGCCAAGGTGCATGCAGGGGAAACCTGCTAACAGTTAGCTCATCTCCCCATTACCAGTGGAATTTACTTTAAGTAGCTCTAGGGATTACTGAGGTATTAAGGAAAGTGCTGTGACATTGAACTGTATTCCCTGTGCAAGAGGGTGGCAGTGTGGTGTTGTCTTCTGTGGAGATCAAGATAAAGAGTCCAAGATGTTTGTGAAAAGTTTTTTATTTTTCATGTGTGTTTGTGTGTATGATGCTGTTTTCTTTAGATTTGAATGAGGGAAGAAAAAGATCCCGTGTCACTGCCTCTATTAGGGATTTAGAAGTGCTTAAAAGCACTAAGAATGCCTTTAAAATGCAGACCTCATACTAGAGATAAAGCATCCACCCAGAGAAGAGATGCTCTGATGCTGTAGATGTATTTGTTTGTTTATTTTAGAGGGGAGAAAAGAATGGTATGTTTTACTGCTAAGCTATTAACCATCAAGATTGCCCAAAGGCATCAGCAGGTTCATTTAAAATGTAAATGAGCTTCTCGGGCAGGCATTCAGTTGTTCAGGCTCTACAGGCTGCTATTATGTGAAATTGGATGGGGTCTTCACCCGGCACAGCTGAACACTTGGACTGGGCTCCCTGTCCGCCGCACACCCCGCGAATGGTCACCCCAGTGGCCCCAGAGCTGCTCTCCAGATTAGGAGAGTGGCTTTATTACAGAAGACAGGGGCAATTAACTGAGTCCCTGTGCTGCTGCGGAACGATCTCCTTGGGAAATACCACTCAGCCCTGCAAACAGCAAACGGGCATTTATTCATGGCCTTCCTACCCCCTTTTGGGAAGAACCATTCTCTTGAATTAATGTTTGGAAGTCACTGGCTGCAAGTGAGCATAAACAATGAAAAGCAATTGGACTGAGGAAGACTTTCTCTTTTTAATACTTAATTACTGCGTGCCCTGGGATTGCATGGAGGTGCACTCACCAGTGAGATCCCTGCCCAAACAGCGCACTGGCGGGTCACTGGGAATAACAGCTGAAGGGATACTTTGGCCTTGGGGTGACAGTGCATCAGGGACATGTTAAAGACTTGCACTGTCACTTTTTAAAGTTCTGCCAGTGTTTCCATCCATAAAAGAAGGCTTGGGAGGAATGTCACCCACTTAACGGGAGAGTTGTGCTGTGGTGGATCAACCTGATCCCACAGAGAGGGCTGGTTAAGATCCATGAATTCCATTGTGCAAAGGACGTCAGGGTTCTGCCACTCGGACTTGTTTGGATGTGGAACTGAAGATGATGCCATCACTGCTGCTCTGGAGCATGGTGCTGGCAGAGCTGCTGACACGTGAGCGAGGGTTCAGCTGCAGCAGCAGAAGACTCAGTGCTAGAGCTGGTTTGTGGCACAGAGACAAAAGAGACCAGAGAGATGGCTGCTAATATAAGTGTAATTAAATGCTTATGTAAATGACCCTTTGCCATGGGCTTCTGCCTGGTAAAGCCTGATTGGATTGCCCTTGAAAATCCCACTTGCTCACCAAACCAATGTGTAAGAACACATTTTTGTGAGTTAGGAACAATGACTTCCCTTTGATGATGACAAAGCTAATGATGATGATCATCATCATCATGAAAATGCAGTATTGCAAATGTCCCCAGAGTGGACAATGCTTGTCAGAGTTTCATGGAGCTTAACTGCACGTGACTGTCCTTGTACACCCACACCTGTGATGCACAGCCTGAAGTCACAGATGTTTTCAGAGGAGAAACAGTAGCTGCACATTGAATTACTTTTTATAAAGTGTTAAATACCATTGTACTTTTCTGTTTCCTTTTTTTTTGTGTTTGTGAAAACGGCTGCATTTATCAAAATGTGTTAAAGCCAGTTTAGATGAATTGTCCTGCTGAAGAGGAAAAGGGTTTCTTATCTGGAAACAAGCTCCCCACTGCACTGCATTTTGTATAAGTAGGGTTAAATAAATCAAAGAGAGAAGAAACACTAAAGAAGATCTTAATTTCTGCTTCTATATCAGTCTTTCCATTCCTTCTGCATATTATGGCTTGCATTCCAGCCTCCGGATAGGACTTGCATAGCCCCTATTAAACATAATCAAGCACTTGTAGAACTTATTTCCAAGTATCTAAAATGGAACCATGATTTGCATGTCATTAAAATAAAAAAGAACCAACATGAATCTTTTCCATCGTTTTTCAACATGCTGTATCCAAAAGGAGCTTACCATGCACTTTTGAAAAACACTGCCAGTTATCTTAGAGGATACATTTCTTTTTCATTTAAAATTTCTAATTAAATTAAGAAAGCAAGCCGTTTTTGGGACATATTGAAAACTTGAAAAAGCACAAAACCAGAAAGTATATTGTCATTTGCTAGCTCTGCTTCTTAAGAGTATAGGAAGCTGCCTGGGATAAAGTTATTTTGGTGGTCAATGCTGTGCTGTGAAAGGTTCCTGGAGCTCCACCATCACCCATGCAACGGTACAAAGATTTATTGATGACAAAGCCTTCTACAAATAATAGAAGAATCTAAGCTTCAGCATTCAATACAAACACACTGTGTTCTTTCAAAAAATGAGTAAGTACTTGTGATGGCAGAATTGCCTGAAACAGCTGATCTTATCACATCAGCCTTGGGATTTCAAAACCATCCTGGTTGTGCTTTATGTCTCTTCTTTGGTGGATAGTGGAATAAAAGAGAAAATTTGTAGGAGTGAAGCTCATGGCAAAAGAACAGTGAAGATGCAAGTTATGCACTTGCAAGAAAAGGTGTCTGCCACAGCAGGGCAAAATGTGCTGAATTACACTTGAAATCCACGCAGAACTTCTGCTACTCCACATTTCTATTACGAGCCAAGTTCTCCTTGAATTCCTCATCCTGAATTTTGTACTGATCCTAGCTAGGTGTCTAGACATCGCATCTCTTTATGCTGATGGGCTTGCTGAAAATTACCTCCCTTGAACTTGCTTCTCTGTGATGAAATTAGAGAAGGTGATCCACAGGGCATCCTGGAGCATGTGATGTGCACAGGACATCCCAGCTGCTGGAATCTGGCCCGTGGGGTGCTTATCCTTGTCCCAGTGTGGAGATGCCATAAAGCTGGTCCAATGGGAATTTCCCCCTAGCAGGAAACCCAAAGGAAAACCTCCATCAATGTCTCTACACCCTCTTCCATCTCTTCCACTGTTGATCCAAGTAAGGAAGATTTTATTTGTTTCAGGGGACAATGAAGTCACCATTTGTTGGGGCATCTTTCCTTACATTTGGATAAAGGCTTCTTTCACGCTGTTATAAGGGAGGCCAAACTCTTCCCATACTGTAAGGACAGAACATCTAGCAGTGAGCTCCATGTATCCTTGCCCTTTCCATGCCCTTCCTGAATTCTGTGAGCCTGAAGAGGATGTAAATGAGCCTTCTCTACCCTGTCACTGTCATTTCTGCCTCTCTTCCTTACCTGAACATCTACTTCTCTGGGTGTTTAGGTAAAAAGGAGAGAGGTTGTAAACTTCTCTGTTTAGTTCTTTGCAAATTTCCCTGGGAAGTGAGGGAGCAGGGGAACTTTCTGCCCAGAGCAGAGGGAGACTAAGGAGATACAGCTGTCCCAGTACCTCCATGAAATAAAAGCCACAACACTCCTGGCTCCTTTAAAAGTAGGCTATCTCTCAGTCCATTCTCCTTATAGCAAAGCTGACATTTGATTAGCAAACCAGAGAAACTGGTGCAGAATTAGTGGTGGGAGAGATTCGATTATTACAGCAAATATGCTCTGGTGGTAGGAGCACGGGTCTGGAAACCTGGGAGCTGGGCTCTGCTTTGCTGTACAGACTGGAATAATGGATGAATCCTCCTCACTGCTGCTTTCCAGCTCCAGTTGCCAAGAATGTTAACAGCCCCTCAGGAAGGGATGTGCCAATCTCTATACATCAGATTTAGGAAGAGGGACTGAGATCTTGAGGTAAGGAGGGGAGAGAGAGAGGACTAATGACACAGAACCGAATTCCACTTCTATTTCTCCGCAGTGAGTGGATAGTTATGAAGCTGGAATTATCTCCTTGTATTTTAGACTGGCAGAAACTTCTGGGGGAGCACGTACAGGGACACATTGAGGAGGAACTGCTGGCTGTGGCAGTTGGCTGGGGAGCCCGAGCCCTTGCCGGGAAATCACCAGATGGCGCCAGTAGAAATAATGTTCAAATGTTCCTTCTTTTTTTGGTTATTTTTTTAAGCAATTAAAGCTGGAAAAAGATTTATTTATGAAATTGTGACTCAGTTCCTTCAGCAAGAAGTATTTGCATCAGTCAGAATTTGTTGAGTGGCTGAACAGAATAATTCCTCTACTTCAGGGCTGGTGTGGGGAGCCCGTGTGCACACCAGCCAAAGGAAAAGCATCGCGTTGTGTAATAAATCACTGCATTAGGCAGTCAGCTTTGGCTGCTCCTGCTACCTTCACTCCAGTTTTAATCAATATTTGCAAGGATTTGTTAGGCTATATGGACAAATCCTGAGGCCTGTACTCAATTCCCATCAAAGCACAACGGTTATTAAGGAGAATGAGAAGTTTGCCTGAGTGACAACCTTGTAATAAAACAAAAATTTTGAGATCTGAATTTATCACACTTCATCACTGCTCTACAAACAGATTGGCTTCCCCTTGCAACCCTGCTTGCAGAGAAGTTTGCTCATTTTGGAAGCTGGAGAAGTTCATTTTCAAGTAGGTTAAGCCAAAAGGTGCCAAAAATGCATTTTTCTCCTAGTCTATTATTGTATCTTACACTGTAAGTGAGAAGTAGCTTCACCAAGGAATTGATTTCCTGCAAAAGAGACTGAAGCCGTGGCTGGAAGATGATTTTCATAACAGATGCAGCCCTTCAGCAGGGATTCTCAGCTTCTTTCACTGCTGGATAGAAGAATGTCTTGAGTTCAATCCTTCTATTTAAATATTTCATTAAGGGCAGGTATGTTTTCTACTTCCCTCTTAGGGCTTCAACCTTCAATTTCTAACGTATCAAAAAATCCACCTTCTTTTATTTTTCACTGAGCTCCTCTATTATTTTCCACTTCACCTACCACTTGCAGAGACACACACCACTGAAACCCCCAATATCTGATGGTTCTTTCGCATCCTAGCACTCAAGCCACAGTTGCAGCTATGTGGGAAAAGCAAAAATTAAACCCAAATCCCTCTCTTGAATAGCAATTTAGTTACAGCAGCCATCCTTTTTTTATGTTTCTCTAAGATTTGGAGACATCCATACAGGGTACTTTTCAGGATGTAACCCTAAGAGACATTTCCATTCAACTACTGTGCTCCTATACATGTACATATATGTATCTTATGCATATGCAGAGCTCAAGAGATCTTTTTAAATTTACCTTTCAGGCTGGGTAAACTGTATGCTTACTCTCCCAGTTTCATTTGGTTGGGTGGCCCATCTGAAAATTATGGAGAAAACTATCTCAGTTCAAGACAAGGCAAAGTGTTTTGTAGTTTGGTTTTTGTTTCTTTCCAAAAAAATGAAAAAATTTTCACTTTTTCAAGTCCTTCCAAATTGAAATGGAAGGCAAAACAAAATAAGAGCCAAAGAAAATATCCCAGAAATCTGCTATGTTGTGCTCCCCGTATTTTGTTTTTCACAGGCTCTTTTAAAGGTCTGGCCTTCATTATTTTTTTTTCTGGAAAGGAGACAAATACTGGAATCTCCTTTTTTCTGGGAAAAAAAAAGGACTTTTTTCCCTGTCTCTGCTTCTCACACATTTGAGATGATTTCTCAGGAAAAGAGGAAAAGAAATAATTGCCCTCGACACAGGTACTTCACACAATCAGCATTCTGCTCTAGGTGTGACTTAAGTTTCAGGTAGGGACCAGGGGACATTTGTTACTCCTGCCTTGACCTCCCTCCTGGAAATTCACATTTTAAGAGATCAGAAAAGTGCATTTCATGCTCTGATCATTAGAATTCCATTTTGCTGGGGAAATAGCTGGGCCATCCTGTTCCCCGAGAGGGCAGTTCCTTTGGTGCCTGTCATGCCTCGTTACTCTGAGCAGCACAACTTATGCTAGAAAAACAGCAAGCAGGAGAAAGTGCAACAAAACCAGCAGTGCCACTGCAAGGCCCCTAACCCTCCAAAATAGCACAAACATGATGGGAATAATGACTTTCTTTCAATTTTAACCAGTCCTGCTCGTTGCATTGATATTTGTTTGGGTGCTTTGGTTGCATTGTCAATTACCTGCCCATTTAAAAAGTGATAATGATGAGAGAAATCCAGGCAATGAGCAGGGTCGGTCTCAGTTGTGTGTAGCCTACAACAGACTTTGTTAGACAGCCAACAGCACAACTCACTGGGAATGTGCAGCTACAGGGTCAGGACTTCTGCATCAATAAAATTAATCCATTTTGCCTCATGGATTTCTGTGGAAACTCTTTAGTTTAGAAAAACAAAACCGATCCACGCAGAAGTTTAAATAAAATCCTGCATTTCATGCACTGGCCTCAGCCCTAGGCCGTTTGTTTATGGGGCAAGAAACCCTAGCCCTCATATAAGCTAACTTGGATAAAAATATGTGCAAAGCCATAAAAAATAAGTTATTCTCAGGCTTATGCACAGATCAAAACACCTCCCCACCCACAGGAGCAGGGGCAGCATGAGCAGGGCAGGTGTGAAGAGCACGTGAACACCTGAGAGTGACCAAACCCTCCTGTGCCATGGAGCAGCTTTGCCAGAGAGGGGAGGAGTTTTAGGGAGCTGCAACGCTGCAAACCAGGCACAGGGACAGCATCCAACTTCCCACACCTCCTGCAAGCAGAAGCCAGAGCTCTTCCCACAGGCTTGCACAGAGACAGGCGTTACACAAGGCAGCTTCATAGAATCCCAGGGGGAGGCCAGTGGGGTTTTCACAGGGGAGATTTTTGCTTGGTTCTACTTAAAAAGTGACCTACAAACATTGAAACACAGGTGGCAGAGGGAAAAAAAATTCTCTTTCCTTTTGCCATTTGGTTTTGATCCAAATTAGCACGAAGCTGGTGAAATGAACACCTCTGCCAGTGTTTAGCCAGGGAGGTTGGAACTTGCTGAGCATCTGCAAGGTCCTGGAAGCTTCTGTTCACCCAGTTGTACCACCAGCTTTTCCAGAGCAGCAGGCTCAGTACCCCAAGTACTGGGGTCAGCTCTGTGCAGCCACCAGACCATCTGGAGAAACCCAGGAGCGACTCAGTAAAAGTTCATCAGTTAAAACACACCAAACCGGTCTTTTTGCTGGTTTTTTTTTTTTTTTTGGATTAAACTGTTTTACCGGAAAAACTATGAGCAGGTTTACCTTATCTCACACCATACCTGGCAGTTCCCTGCCTCCTCCCTCCACCTTGATGCCTTTCTCTCAGGTTCTCTGCCTCTCTCCCTTAAAATCCTCTTGCCTGGAAGTTTTCAAGTATCAGAAATCTGACCTGTCTTGTGTTTGTGCCCCCCTCCAGTCAATAATCACATTAGCACATCTGTGTGACAGAAATAATAGCTTTTGTCTCCCAAAGATGCAGAGTCTTGTTGCCAGGCAACTCCATCCTGAGGCACCAGCCCAGCGAGGAGCGGGTGTGTGGGAGGACCGAGCCCGGCTGCAGGAGCTGCTGCTTGTGCTGCGGGTGGCTATAATTGGGGGAAACTTGGAATGTACTGCTTTCACCAGAGAGCCGGGATAACACAGCCCTGACAGGCTCAGAAACTTTCAATTAGGTGGCTACAGGCTGTGGCTGGCTCGTCTCTTTTGTTCCAACGTTACAGGAAAGCTTTGGGAGTGCTGCAGGTTGGGCTGGCTCCTATCAGAGGGGCTCGGTTCACTGCAGTGGGAAGGTAAACAAGGTCAGCCTTTCCAAATCCATGCCAGAGCACAGGCTGAACATGCTTTGGGGGTTCATCCTCCTCAGGGAGCAGGCTCTTTCCATGCTCCACCGTTGGGATTGCAGTAGCTCAGCTGCTCTGGCATTATTTGTGTGCCATTTCAGTCACAGCCTGGCAGCCTCAGCATCATGTGATGAGAAACGAGCATTTCACTTGATAAGCAAGCCCTGATTTATGAAATATTACCCTGTTCATCCCAGAGAGAAAGAGGAGTCCCTAAAATAATATGGTTGGCTGTTGACATAGATGGGATGGGAATTCCTGACAGTCTAATTTTGTTCATCTCTGGTTTACACTGGCTGCTCCTTTGTCAGAACTTGATGCAGACAAGCACTAAGGCACATATAGCTGCTGCCAACACCCTGCCAGGGTGGGACTGTGATGCCCAAAGGTATTTTGGATTTGGTGCATGAAATACAGCCCTGCCTGCTGAGAGCTTCTCTTACCTGTACAGTGCTACAGGACAAAGGTTTTGTCCATAAAACAGATGCACATAGAGCATTCCTGAATGCTGTCTCCTGAAGGAAACCTGGTATTTTTTACAGCTGGGATATGGCTCAGAACAGCAGCTTAATCCCCACCATCAGTTCTGACTGTTCATACTGATACTTGGTAAATCCAGTTTCAGCCCTGGGATGTTCACTATTATCTCTGTGTTCTGCATATGGGGTGCATATGATATCTTGAAATGAATCCTCTTGGTCTCAGTTTCACTGGGGGGAAGTGAAAGTTTTCCAGTGACCTAAATGACCTGGAATCAATAGCAATTGAGCTCTGAAATGCCATCATTGGATTCTCACTGCAGGACAACAGCCAGGCACAACGATCCCTGTGTGCACAGACATTCATCAAATAAGGGCTGGAGGAAAAAACTGAAGAGATTCCTTGAATAAATTATTTACTGTTTGTTATTCAACCTCCTCCTTTTACACATAAGTCACTATATCCAACTGGGCAAAGAACCATCTCCATAACCTGTCTGGTACTATAAAGCATCTTTGATACTTCCCACAGAGACATGTGTAGAGTATTTAAGATGGCAAAAGTACACAACCCCACGTCAGGACGCTTTTGCTCCACATGAATATTTGTTTAGCCAGTGCTCAGTGGTTGAATTGCTGAATATACCACATTTTTTACAACTTGTCTCATTGTCTGCAGCAGCATCTAAGTATATTTCATGTTCTAGGCCCCACGTTTTAACAGAGGGGTTACTGTGCTGGGCTCAGCCAGAGCTGGAAAACCAAGCCTTGGATATTAGGCAAGGATGAACAGCGCTGTGTTAGATTCACATCTTGGAAAGCACAGTTGTGGCTGGCCATCAATTGGACTTTTTTTTTCCTTTTGGCTTTCCTGGGGACTTTGGTTTATGATCTGAAATACAGGCAAGAAAGAAGGTAATATTCTTTTAAAGACACCATATTTTAAAGGGTAAAGAAAAGTTATTTCCCATTTTATAAGGAGAAAAAAAGCAGGGATTGTGTCCAAGTCTCAAAGAAGGTGAGACACAGATTTTACCTTAAAAAGTCAGGTGGCACAGGTTATCTAGGCTTTGCTGCCTGCTGGGAAAACACAACTAAAGACATGAAAAAACCTAGTGAAGGCTAGGGAGCATGTCAGGAAGCACAGGGAGAGAGCACTTCTCGGGCACAAAAGTTTGGAGGCCCTGAGACATATCAACTTCTCAGTGCTTCAAAAGAAGTAGATGGAAAGGAAACCACAGGTATGGGTCAGGGAAACCACTCTGAAGACAGCCTTTGTAATACTACAAAACCTTTTAAAACTCTTTAAGGGAACGACTCTGTCCATGTCAACCACTATTTGCTCTTTCATCAGCCTGGGAAAAAAAAAAAATTACAGGCGCCCAGAGAGCAAAGATGTGCAGTGAGTTGAAATCACAAGCCTCTAGGTCTCGTTATAATAGTGCTGTAGTTGTTTGTTAGCATGAAATGCCTCTCCACTGCAACAGGGGGGGCTTTACTGCAGTACCTAATTTAATCTTTCAATGAATGTATTCCCTTGAATACAGCGTATTCTGTTTGACAGTTCTTAAGCGCTTGGATGAGTCTAAACATTGAGGAACTGGAGTACACACACATTATTTTTCTGCAGATTCGTTTAGCAGTCCAAGCTAACAGCCGGATTATTAATAACGAGCTAAATAATACACTTTTCAAAGGCTCGACGGGCATTTGAAATCTGGGAAAGAAAATACAACATTTGCTACTCAGCTTCCCTCTGGAATAGTATTGAAAACTACCCAAATATCCCTTTAGGACAGGCTGTTTTTTCTCAGGGTTTTACTTACATTGAGGAAACTAATTACAAGGGGGAAATATGAAAGTGATGCTAGTAACTTTCCTAACATATGTTTTGCGATGGTGCAGAGCTGTTGTTACACCAGAATTGTGGCTGATAAAATGGCAAAAGCTTCCCAAACTCTTGGATGAATCCATTCAAAACCAGCAGCAGTTCTGCAGTATTTTGCACATGCAAGAACTGATGACCAACCCATCCAGATGTACCTAAATTAGCTTTGCAGATTAACTTTACAGCTCAACCACTACTGACAGCCCAGCTGTAGAAGCAAATCCCTGTAGAAGTAAATTTTAAAGAATGTATCATTGTCTTATAGCTCAGCTTTTCATGTTGGCAGAAGTGGGTTTTGGTCTGTCCTTTCTATTCCAGCAGCTCTTTGGAGCTCTGTGGAGAATCAAAGCCTTTAGCACTCCACCACATTCCAGAAAAAGATGGTTCCTTTCCCTGATCACTTCTGTGATTGCATCAATTAAAATACATTGAAAATAATGGACAGGACACAGAATTCACAAACCCTTCTGCAAGATCAAAGCACACTTCAAGATAAAGGCAGGAGCAATTGTTCTGAGTAATTCAGTTGTGTTTGAGGCTTGCAGGGACTGAGCAGGAAGGGTCACTCATACGTGTGCAGGGGTTCAGACAGGCAGCAGCAGCTCTCAAATATTAAAAGGGGACAACAGGATCTGGAGAGTGGAAGAAAATAATATCTTATGCAATGAACAACTGTATCCAGCTGAGAATCTACAATTATTAATATCCAGAGAGCCAATCCTAGAGGTGAGCCAATGAACACAGCAGCTCAGCAGATCTGCTGCTGGTTCAAAAAGTCAGGTACGGCTGCTCTGCCAGGCAGAGAACCCAGACATGCTCTGACTTAGCCCATCCTGCACAGCCATGCCAGAGCATCTGTGCTCCTTGGACATTTTCCTTTCCACCTGGAAATTTCCTCCAGCCAGAACTAGAAGATTTTTGACATTTGTGCAATAGCTTGGATGCAGAAGAGGCACATCAGAGATTCCCATCCAGGCCCATGGCATGTGCTGTGGGAAATGGGCACCAAGCCCGAAACCTCCCAGGGCTGTTGGGTTTGTGGCACATGGAGACATCAGCTCTCCACCTGCCTGTTGTAGGTGAGAGCTTTCCATGAGATCCATGAGCAGCAGCAGCCCCATACACAAGGATATGAATCAGGGGAATACATTTCTATTCATACTAAAACTTTTACATTCTTGGAAATTTAAGGCCCAGTTAGTCTCCTAGTTCCAGAATTAGGAAATTCTTCCTTTTCCCCCACAGATTCCAGTACACACAGAGATTCCTTTAGCTCTGTCTCTCCCATGCTGATACCTTTTATGTCCACACTCATGCCAACATGGTTCACAGGCACAATCTTCTCCAAAGAGAAGCTTTGCAAAGCAGCAAATCTTTTCCTTCCCCCCACCCCGCCTGCCTTTTATTCCGTAGCTTTGTCAGGAACCTTTGCACCTGTTCTCTCACACTCAGCTGCTCTCTAGTTTTGCTGAAGATTTCTCCTTTTCAGTACAGGACACAAAAAGCCGAGGGTTTCATTCAGTAGTGACTGAGAGAAAAATATTCCTGTCTAAAACAAAGCTACCAGCAAAGCAGAGAGACGAGGAGAGCGAGGGAAAGAGAGAGCAAGCCTGCAGGGAAAGGAACTTAAGGAGAAGTGTAGGAGGAAAACTGATTCTAGACTTGCAGCAGGTCTATTTTTCATAAAGATAACAATAATATGGTGTAATTAGGGCACAAAATCACACTAATTGCTGAGTGCTTGTCTGCAGGGTTCACGAGAAGGGAAAGAAACAAATGGGGCCGAATGGATCCTCCTGGGGTTGGCACTGAGATGAGTTCTCCCAAACTCATCCAAAGGACCTCGCTGTTAAAAGTTAGAAATGTATATTGGCACTTCAAGCCTTTTTTTTTTTTTTTTCCCATTATCAATTCCCCTAGACTGGATGTGGAAGGGCTGGTGAGGCTGTACTGATCAGAGCAACACCACAAAAACAGACCCATCTGGGGTTCTGAAAAACAAGAATGAATAATCCATGTTGCTTCCAAAGCAAGAGTGAACATTGAAAACTGGCATCTCTGCACCACACCCTCATGATAATATAATTTCTTGTCTTCTAGACTCGGTGCTGGGGAGACTCTTTACCTTTCCATTGCTATGGGCTTTGCTCCTTGCAGTCTCCCAAAAACACATGAACAATGCCACAAATGTCTTCTGCAGCCAGCATGGCACAAGAGCCAATTTCTGTGTTCAAAGGGAGAAGGATCCAGCCCATACACATTTCTTATTCTGAGATGGGAAGGGATCTCCTCCTGATTCAGTGTGAATGGTACTGGACTGAGTAACTTTCCAGAGGGCCACAAAGCACAGACCTGCTGTGAGCTCATTCAGCTACTGAACAAACAGTTGTCACCAAATTGAATTTATTCCTCATTGTTTCTTATCCTCTGTCGAAAATTACTTTTGTTTTAATTTCCTACACAGTTTTCTTAAATAAGAACATCAGTCTCCCTGAAAGAAAAGTTCACACTGTCAGTTTCTAGCATGTGTATAGCTGAATTTCTGCTCAGATTTTCAGAGTTCTTTAACATAAACTGCATCAAAAACACCCATATTCAAAGAACGTGCCCAGCTGAAGACACTACTGGGTAATCCCCTCCCTAGGGTTGTGGCTGTAAGCTTCATTCAACTTTAGGTGGTGATTTTCCAGAGATTTTAATCATTTTAAGAGTTTGTGCTACAAAATCACTGCAAAGTGCTTATGAGTCACAGCTGAAAAGGGAATTTGAGTTAGAGAAGCAGAAGCTGGGAAACCTGCAGGCAAGGGATGCAGGCAGAACGCAGCAGCACAAACTCCTAGACCAAGTGTGACATACTCGGAAGGAAAGAGACTGCCCTGATCATCAGTCCTGGAGCAAAGAGCCTTTGTTTCAAACAGGAGAGGCTTTACCATGAGATCTCCCCCTCCAGGCTCCCCTCACTGTCCAGCCACACCAGAATGTGAAGGATTCATTCCCTAGATAATACCTTTTCCCCAGCCTTGGACAGAAGGGTGCTGGTGATGGCAGAGATGTGTGTTATCATTCGCAGGAACTCTGTGTTGCTTAGATTTAGCTGCCAGCTCCCTGGGATGTCCTGGCATTCCCCCACACTGTCCAGCAGTGCACAGAAAGGCCAGTAATAAATCAGGCTGTAGTATCCAAACACCTAATTACTTGTCACTTGTCCTGAAGTCACCTTACTGTAGACAATGCAAGTTACAGAGATAAAAGAAGAGGTATAAAGCGTAAGATGAATTTAAAAGGTTTTCGTCACCGTGTGTCATCCATCCAACCTGCCAAGACGCTGCCTTGCAGCTGGGATCCAGGCCGCAAGAAAAAGCTTCACCTTGAATACAGCTCTCACTGGGGAGGAGGATGCTTTGTACCTACCCTATTGTTATGCACCCAAACTCTCTGTGGTGATTGTATCACCCTCAAGATTTCTCCCCAAGTGTTTCTCGTGAGTCACCGTTTAATCAAGGGTCTCTTTTTAACACTCCCCACACAGAAGGGATGACTGCATCTGTCTCTTGATAACAGTGATGCTTTTTCAACATGACTGGGCAGAATTATATGCTAGCCAGAACATCCTAATGAATGTTTCAGTATTTAATTGTAAGCAGACCTTAACCCACTGCAAATTAAATGTACTTTTCCAGCTGGGGGAGCAATATTTAAACCTCAGTGCATTGCTTTTTAATATCAGACTGTAATTTATGTAAAATAGAAATGATTCCTTGAGCAAGTTCAGAAAGAGGAATAAGGTAAGCTATTTGTTACAAGGTTTTGATTCTGATCAGACAGAGTAATTTGTGGCTACGGATGTTTGGAACAGAAAATTCTCTAACCACACCTATGAGAGATACTGTGATGGAAGTTCACATTTTTGATAAATTAAAAAAAACCTAAGAGATGTTTAAAACTTTAAAAGGTGGTTACTAAAAGATTGTACAAAAATAAGTCAATAAATACTATGCAATGATATTTATATGGAGAAGCAAGTGAAATGTAATGGAATACTTGTTCTCGATGATGTTCCATCTTAGATGGCTTTCATGCTCCCAGGAATCCACACTAAAGCACCAGATTAAAAATAAAAAAGGCAGCAAAAAGAGGTATGAAAGTTTTCTGGTTTAAACAAATTGTTTAGTAATGACATCTTTCTCACCAGCCAGTTGCTGCTGAAATTAAATTGGTGTCTGTGTTTTGAGGCAGTTTCGGATGTGCTCGTGCTCCCTGGTCTTCAAACTGTAAATCAATACAGTTACAATAGATCTCTAGGTCTTCATGGCTTAACAACAGCTGCATTATTACTGGCTGCTGAATTTGAAACTTTCAGAAGGTTCTCCTCAGCCTTAAATCTGTCCTGGGTATGGATTCTGTGCTGCAAGAAGCTCGGCGCAGGTGGATTTGTAGAAAACAACCTTTCACTGCCACTTTACAGATGATGAATGAAAGGAGGGAGAGACTAAATGCCTTCCAGTGAGAGCAAACCTTTTGCAGAGCCAGCACTGAACTCCTGTTATTTGATTCCCTGTGCAACACCTGGGCCCGGAGCTCATCCTGCAGTTGCACTGACATTAATGAGATAACCCTAAATGGGACCACAACAGAACTGCAAAGTTCTCCTGCTTTGAAGGTCACCTGCAGGTGAATGCAATGGCCTCACTTTGGTGTCCCCTACTTTCTGTCCATTTTGGAGAGTGTCTAAGTACTAATCAATTAATCATTTCTGAAGTGTAATCAAGGACTGAAGTTGTAATCAAATGGCAAACCAATAGAACAGAGGGATGTTTGTCTGCCTGGATGCCTGGCTGCCCCTCAGAGCCACATTAACAATTATCTCTGCTGAGTGACCCCTTGATCCTGCACAGTTTAGCTGAAAGAGATGCATCCAAGAAGCAATTTCACCTTTTGCCTTCATTGTGTGGTATTATTCTAACTGTTTATTAAATTCCCAGCCTCTCCA
The DNA here is from genome assembly GCA_013397795.1 of Orthonyx spaldingii. Taxonomy (NCBI): domain Eukaryota; kingdom Metazoa; phylum Chordata; class Aves; order Passeriformes; family Orthonychidae; genus Orthonyx; species Orthonyx spaldingii. The sequence goes on along the minus strand of VZTJ01000996.1, from coordinate 3,435,479 downwards.
GAGCTTGCACAATGGGAAAATCGTTAGTTAAACCTGCAATTACTGTAATGAGAAGATAATAATGAAGTTACCATTAAGGAAGATTAAATATTTTCTTATTTTCCCCTCCCCCTTTATTTATAATCATCTTTTTTTCTCCTTCTCCTCAAACTGAAAAGAAGTGGCATTTCTCATAGAACGCACCAACAAGAATCTGTGGAAAAATCATGAGCAGAAAACCACAAAGAAGGAATCTCATGTCAGTTCATCAGGAGGTTTTCTCGAGCAATCCAATTCCTCATAGATTTGCAAAGGCAGATCTCAAATTCTGTATCTGTTGTTGTGTTATCATATGATTATATTCCCAGTGAAAGGCAGGGGACATAGCTGTAAAATGTATTTGTCTGGTATATTTATTGTACATTTATTTCATTAAAAATCCTTTTTTCCTCATGTCTCTCTGAAGTACCTCTATAGGCAGAAAATATACTCTCAAAAGCTGGGAGTGAATAGCTGGAAAATCAGCCTTCATTTGAGACGAACAATCTGGAAACAGTGAGAAAACCCTGAACACTTTACAAAATGTGGAGAACACATTTTAGCACTGGATGAGGACTCTTATGGTTGTTGTTGCAGAGGCTATATAAACACAGCAAAAGGAATTAAAATAAGCCCTTTGTTCCCAAAACATTTGCAGACTGTTGAAGAGCACGTTTTAGAGCAGATGCTGAGTACTCTTCCCAGACACTGACATCAGTTAAAGAGATTTAGCAACCTCTGCACTTACATCTTCACAAACTCACTCTACTTCTACAGCTAAAAAAATCCATTACATGCCCAGAGACTTGAATAACTGTTGAGCTCAACTCGAATGTCCTGCCAAAGGCACTCTGCTGACACTGAGCAAGATACTAGACTGTCTGGGATCTAGACCACTCCATGGTAGCCAGACTAGTGCTGTGGAAAATATGTACAGCATAGCAAAGATGTTGTTCAAAGCAAATCATCTCACTTTCTAAATGTTGGTTGTGAAGATATTCTCCCCAGGATCATGGATTTGATCTTCTTCTTCCTCACTATTCTACAGAATGGAAGTAGAGACCAAGAATTCCAATGAATAAAAGGGCAACACCAGGACACAGCACCATCGGAGGGGTTTGAAGACAAATAGCAGTAATACTACAGCTGTATGAAACTGTCATAAGCAATATTCTCTTCAGACAAGCCGTTAAAATACTGACTTTACACTGAGCAATATCCTGGGAGAAGGCCCCTGAATTATTCCTTGGGGTATGTTGCTGTCACAGAGGCATGATGGATGTCCAGGCATCAGTGGTGCCATCTCAAGCCATCAGAGGTGTTGACACAGATGGAGCAGTTTGATTAAGTGTCCTGTTCAGCTTTCTGTATAAAACACTGTATTGGATGGAGGAGCAGAACTCTCACCTTTGCTCCATCTTTATTTGTATTCTCAAAATGTAACGAAAAATAGAATAAAACCACTGGAAAGACAAGAGTGATCTCAACACCCTCATGCTTGCTGGAGGCAGGACCTTCTTTTGCTGGCTGTAGATCCACCCAGTTCTAGGGGTCTGAATATCTTTAAATAACTATGGATGTCCTCTTGATGTTTTAATTACTCTCCCTGCAACAGATCCTGTGTCTGTGCATCCCCCAGCACAACGGGGGCTCATTCACATGTAGGTCTCCTAAATGAATAAATAGATTCCTCTTTGAGGCTCCTCCTGAACAGGTGAGGATGTTCCCTCTTTCCTTTCCTCTACCCTTTCAGCGTGATAGATATCCCAGGAGAACAGTCTGCTAATTAGGAGTGGCTGATGTTGATTCTTCATTTGCTTCAGAAATTACCGAGGGCCTAATGAGGAGGTTCTCAGTGACAGCTGATTTGCACAGTTTAGGGAACTGAACCACAGAACACCACACAGGTCAGAGCGTTGGTATTTGTCAGTATCTGTTGTCTCTGACAGGACTCTTATGCCAGGTTTGTGGAGGGCATTTGCTGCTAATAATGTTTTAACTTTCAACAAGAGCAAGTAAAATCTCCCAACACAGAACAAATTAATAGTCAGGACAATAGCTGTAATGAGGCTGTAAAACGAAACCCAACATCCCCAAACAGGGCTGCGTTTTCTGGCTTCCCGTTTTCAGGGATCTGATTATACCATGTTTTGATATCACCTGAATTAGGGAAAATGATGGAAAATTGAAGGTACAGGAATTTTGCAAGTGGACGTTCTGTGTTTTCTTCACCTGGAGAAGAGCAAAGATGATATAAATGCTGGGAAGCACTACAGAATAATCACACCCTTCTAAAATAGAAATAATAACATATATTACATGCACCTAAATGGAAAGACTAAAGACTTATTTGGTAAAATAAATTAGTCATTGGCTCTGTTCCCTTGATCATAAATTACATGGTAAAGAAAAATCTCAATTTCAGTGACTGTCTGAAAGTGCACTGAACATATTTCAACAAAAATGCCAAAGAATTTGTTCTTTCAATGCCCAACAGACTGGAATGAAATTCAGCACCTGAGTGAGACTGACACGAGGACTGCTTCATTTAATAAATCAGGAGAGTCAAACTTGAGTCCAGATCCCAATCCAACCCATAATGGACATCCTGAGGAGTGAGACTGACTGAAATGCAGTGTATTTGTAGTGGACTAAGGAGAGGATTTTAATGACTTGTGGATGTGTTTGAGCTCACAGATCAAGAAATGTGAGGTAAGGTTTGAAGGAGGATGGAAAATTAAAATCAAGTAAAAGACTGAGGTCTCTCCAAGTTATTTTGAGGTCTTGTGAAGCTGAGTTCTGTGCTGTGTGACAGCTGCGGACCCATTGTGGTCCCTCCAGTGCTGCTGCTTCTCTTTTCTGACCCCTCCATGCAGCCACCCCTCATGTTTGGGAGATTCAAGCACTCACACATTTCAAGCTGCACTGACATTACTCTGCAAAGCCCTTCAGTCTCCTGCATTTGTGTCTGCATTACCTGACACAAGTCCCACTGCACTCCAGGGCTGTCACAGGTGCAAGCAGGTATCATTTCTTCTCTTTGAATTCTGCCTTTGCAGTGGTTATCACAAAACCAAAGCACTAACGAGAAGAGTGCAAACTTCTCCACCTTCTGTATTCCTAATGAAATGGTTTGTGTGTCCCTAGAGGGGGAAAAAGATATTTGGATCTTCCGCTCAATTATTTTTCCAGTCTATTAAACTGTCTAAACTCCAAGTTCTCAAAAATATACAAATGCATAAATAACATAAAACCTAGAGAGAATAAATGAAAATTGAGGCCTCTGCTCATCTCACCCAGCATCCTGGTTGATCATCCCCAGGAGACACTTTCAGAAGTATGGCTTTATGACCACGAGAGAAAATAATGATGTGCTGAGAAAACTTGCAAATGCACAACCCTGTTGCACAGCAAATGGATCCCCTAAGTGATTCATCATCACCATTTGCAAAATAAATAGTGGTGGGAGAAAGGGAAGGGATGTCTCTGTTTAATTTGATGCCTTTACAGAGCAAGAAGCTGCCACTGAGGGTGGAGAAAGGAAGGGATAAAGGCCGGAGTGATAGAGAGGGAACAACTTCATGTCCTCACAAAACCAAGTAATTGAAAGGAAGTGTGCTCCCAAGATATAACGATGCAAACATATATCACATGGAAGTTTGGCTATTCCAGCCTAAATTCTCTTTAGCTTCTTGCCAGTGCTCTGAAAAAATGTCCTCATGTGTGTCTGAGACTGAGAGCAGACAGGATGGCACTGTGCAATACACAGCCAGCCTAATCCACTGCAGATCCTGTATCTTGGTTACACACCTGCCCTTTAAATCATCCATGTATTTGTCCATTATTAGTGAGATTTGATTTCCCAGCTCTGGTTCTCAGTGACTTTTTAAGGAAAAGAAGGCCAGGGGACAAGGTACAGCTCATCACAGCTGTCTTAAATACCAAGATTATTTTTGCCTGCATTTATCCCATCATTTAAACACCCAGCTCATGCACCTATGCATCTTATAAGGCCCCAAAGTCAGTGAAGGTCCTCCACCTCACGTAGATCTGTCACCTTTTTGCAGTTCCCATTTGTTTCTGCTGCCACTCTGTCGCACAGCTCAGGCTGGATTCCAGCTGATCCCTTCTACCTCTCCTTTCTAGTGTGTGCCTGGCTGGGAAGCTGACTCATTAAGTGAGGAGCAGCAAACAGAAATTTGGTGTTCTGTGCTTGTCCCTGCCTTCCTGACAAACACCTGTGCCAGCCACACCCTGCACCTTCTCCCACAGACGCCCTGCAGGGCAGCCCCCTCCTCTGCACGGTTTGACATCTCCATCACACGCTGAAATGAGATGACTGGGAAACCTCATCTTCAGCTACTCTTTCCCATGGGTTGGCAAATCAGATTATAATTTCATAGCTTTGAAATGAAATAACACAGGCAGTTTGCAAAGCAAATAATGCTGAAATAATCAGGCACTTTTAGTCAGTCATTTCACTGAGAAGGACTATGGCTTAGCTTAAAAATGTTGAAGAGGGACAAGGCATAAGCAAATGCATAGGAACAGTTCATTTGCTGTGGTTTTCTGTTCCCCTCACCATGTTGTTGCTGTTTATACTCCACACAAATCCATTTAAGAGCATCTGGGGAAATCAGACAGGCTCATGTACCCATCTGTCTTCTGCAGGATTCATTGAATGGGCTGGACTTTGGATAAAGCTCTGCTCTTTGGGGAGTGATGGGGAAGCTTCTTCCTCTCTGACAGGCAAGAGGAGCTCTGAGTTTTCCCCTGCAGAAAACCTGCTGCTCATCTCTGTCCCAAAACTGGATAAATGGGGTAAACAGGCTCATTTAACCTATGATAATGGTCAGTGGTGAGTGCTGAGGGGAAAAGGGACAACAGAGAGCTTTCTCTTGGTAAACTCTCCTAGCTGCTCACAGTCTGTGATTTAGGTCGTGTTAGAGCTTGGGAGCACGTTCCTAAGGTACCAATAAAGTGACTGAAAGAAGTTTTTTATCTTCCCTTATTAATGAAAATGATGTTTAGAAAACTGAAACCCTTGTAAATTTGATCAGCTATACTGAGAAACTGAATATTTAAAAACTAACATTTTTGGCTGCTTTGCCATACCCCTGTTCACCAAATACATCTTCAGCTCTTCCTTTTTCTACAGCATTAATATTGAAAACACAGCTGTGAGGAGGTTTCACTTTAGGACATAATAAGTGAATCCTCAGTCTCAGGTCATGAGGGTTGAAGTGGCTGTTTTCTTGTTTACAGAGATGATCCAAACTCAGACAGCAGAAATATTGTAAATAAATTGTTGGAAATGTGTCAGTCATCCTGCCAATCTGTCTCTGCAGAGTCACACAGCCTTCTTACAACCAGAACCTCTCGGCACCTTCAGAGAGAAGTGAAAATCACTTGTAAAAACTTTTCTAACAAACCCAAGCATTATTTCAGGACAGAACAAGCAGCACCCAGTCCTTTACAAGAGATAGGTTTGAAATCCTCTGTCTTTCTCTTTGCCTGAACCATAAGTGAACACTTCAGATAACATTGCTGTTTTGGGACAGCTTCCTCCAGAATCCACGAGCGGCTTCAAGCTGGATATGCAATTTGGAAGGCAGAAGATGTGAAAAGAGTTTCATTCTGGAACCCTGTCAGGAGAAGTCAGGCAGAGATGTTCCCATGATCTGTTCCAGCAGAGCATCACCGTGCAGGGAGCACATGAGACAGAGCAGACTGAGAGCAGGGAGGGTGTTAAACCTTGGAACAGCGGCCCAGAGAGCCTGGGCTGTTTCTGCCTATGGAAATACTCCAGAGCTGGCTGTAAAGGACCCTGAGCTGTCCTTTTCCCTGGCTGCAAAAAGCCTATTAACTTCGAAAGTAGGTCTAACATTGAACTTGGCCCTGCTTGGAGTGAGGGCTTGGTGAGATGACCTGTGGACGTCCTTTTCAACACAAACTATTCTATGATTCTATGAATCCAGGCAAGGTCATCAGCAAAGCTACTTTCTATTTCCATGCTTCTATTTTCCTCCCTGGCTTAGCCTGGCTGTTCCATTTTGCTTGCTGCAGGAGGTCTGTCACTGTACACCTCTCTCTTGTCCACCATGAGGAAGACCTTGACCAGCCCCTCAAGGCACTATAACAGCAGCTCTATCCCAATGGAAAACAAAAGAATTCCTCAGTTCATGCACAGCTGATGTTATAAATCCGAACTGACCTAAACAAAGCAATGACAGTCAGTCTCACAAGTGTATGCTCAGCTTTTCCCCTTTCTTAAGTTGCAGAAAAATATCCTGTAATCTCTGCACACACAGAAGGATGAAAAATGCATCAGCTCTAAGAACAGCACGCTGGTACCTACAGGAGCACATTAGGTAAGAAAAGCCTGCACAGCATGAAGAGAAAACTCGGTTTCAGAGACTGCAGCATGGGTAGCTCTGTTAAGGTTTCTTGTAACAGGTTTGGCACATTTTACAAAATAGACCATGGCTCCATCACTCTCCCAAAAGTGCACCTGTCACAGTCCTCCCATGCCAGTAAGTGTATCTTTGCAGTTTTGTCGCTGGACTTCTCTAGGACCACCGTGCCCGCCCTTGGTAACTCCTTTATCCCGGGAGCTCCAGTCCAGGGCGGGACGGTGGCGGCTGTTTGTCGGTAAGAACAGACGGACCACTTGCCTATTTATCAGCATTCTTTATTTCCCTCACAGAGGGAAAAGGATCGTGCATAGAACAAGCTGTGAGATGGTGAACCTGGCAAGAGTGGTCCAGCTTGTCTCTCGCCTGAATCTCTTATCTCTTCAGTCAGGGGAGGGCAAGGCGAGAGACGAGCCAACGGGCAAATGACTGACCAGTGACATCTGGCCAGTCCTGGGTGAACAGGGGAGGGACAGGTGCAAAGCAGCGCTATGAATGGTCAGACCACCCGTGGATTCTCGGTGGTCTGCCCACTGCTACAAGTACGGCTTTTCACTGGATGTTGGTTGCATCTGCATGTTTTCCTGCAGCAGGAAAACCTGCATGTCTTAAGTAGCTTTTCACTTTCTCGGCATTTCAAAGAAAGTGGAACAAAATAAGATGAAGTTAATAACAATTAAAAAAGGAGATCCAGAACTTGGTTGGCAAACATAATCACAAGGTATATTAAAAAGTTAAACATAGCTCAGTGCTTTGAAAATCAAGCACCATGGGAAGGCGAGGATGTGTTGTCCCCTTGGCTTGATGTCACTTTTTAAAAGGAAGGCTGTAATTGAGTAATCAGCTTGCTGGTTGTCATGGAAATCGCTGCTGGCTGCTGCAGGGAACCAGCCTCCAGGCTTTGTGTTCGTGGTGCTGAGGGCAGCACCCACCGCTGCCCTCAGCGCCCCTGCATCCGGCAGAAAAGGGGAATAAAGATAACTTGGGCTCACCACGGCCTGCAGGAGGATTCAATTCACAAACCCAGTGCCGCCTTTTGCTGTCATCGATGCCTTGGGCTGCAGTGTTGATCTTTTAGCAGATGGCAGTGCTAGTGCGGTCTGCATCTCACATTAGTGGGGGGTTTGTGGGGTTAATTCCAAATTTAAATGCACTGCGGAAAGGGAAAAGCGTGTACAGGATCCATACCGGGAAAGGTGTTTGTCAGTGGCCTTTACTTGGTGATTAAAGTCAGCTCCTGCTGATCAGCATTTAAACTTTTAACCGAGGGGCGGATCCGCGAGCGGCGGGGCGTGCGCGTGTGCGTGAAAGAAGGAAAACAGGTTAAGCTGAGGCTTCTAAAGTGCACAAAGGAAATTACTTCCATTATCCGCTGTCGGAACTTCACCTGCTGTTTCTCCCGAGGAATCCTCTCGTTGGGAGCTAGAGAAGGTTTTTGAAGAAAGAAATAAATGTATTTTATGAAAGAAAGGCACAAGAGACGAAATCACACAGTAAATAAGAGGTCTGTTCAATTGAGAGTAACTCAAAATATTCCGTTTTGCTGGCTGCCCTCATTCCTAGCACCTACATGGCATTCCCTCACTACACCAACTCAGAACCATCACAAGTGCAGTCCCAGACCTGTGCACAGGGTTTCCTTCAGTGTACAGGATGCAAACACCTGAACTTCCCCTTTGCTGAACAGGAGAAAACGTGCAATACACCTTGCTGGCTGCAGGCACAAATGAGAAGCTGCACGAGGCACCCAGAAATGAAGCACAGCATCCGTGGGCATCACCACTTCAGCACCCTGCTCTTCCTATCCACTCCCTGGCAGGAGTGCTGAGCCACAGGGAGCACAGCGATGTGATATTCCAGGGAGGGAGCTCCCCAGGTCGCTTCCAGAGCCACATCATTGGGACAATATTCCAGCTTCATTTCTCCATGCAAGCATCTGTTGAGGTTTTGGCCTTAGGTCCCCAGTTGTAAACTGAACATCTTGATAGAAAGCAGATAATTTCTCTTGCTAGGAAAACAGATAATGCATTTAGATTTATGCTTCTTCAGGCACTGGTATATTATGGCTATGACACAGAGAGAGAACCAAGGCAAAACCCAAAGTCCTTTGAACACAGATGAGCCAAGTTGTGACTGTCATTACAAAGCTATCACTCCACAAAAGCTGAAGTTTGTATCGAAAAGAACAAAACACATATCACCTGACCAAGCAAACAAGCAAATAGAGACCAGCATGTTCTTCCTCAAATTTGGGTTCTTTTCAATATTCTTTCCAGTTATGCCACAACTTAGAGTTTCAGAGAGAAGGTCTAAAGTAAGTGACCAATGAAAGACTTTTGTTTCTCCAACACACCAAAAGAACTCTCCCTAATATCTCTGATAGCATCTCAGATTAATATTGTTTCATTTGTTTGCTGCCTTCTGCATACTCAAAATGTTATTCTGGAAATTGCTTCTCATTACTTTGGCTGCTTCTATAAGAACCAGAGGAGACTAGAGGATGCACTGATGCTCTGCAGAATTCATGTAAATAGTATTTTTGTTCCTCCTCTTTTTTAAAGGGTAAAATGGTGCATGGTTAAAAGCTCTCTGAACCCAGAGACATCTGCCAGCACAGCATAAGGGAGTGAACATTAAGGCTGATCAAATTTAAGTACACCATAACTCTTGAAAGCATCCCTTAAAAATCAGTCTCTGCATACTGGAAACATTGTTCCCCCATTTGTAATAATCACATTCCCCTTTGCTTCTCTAAGTTTAGCACACTTTGTTTTGCACTCTGTAGCAGATTATGCCATGCTCAAGTCTATCTACCAAGCTGAAACAGTTAGAGCAATTTTAATTAATCACTGTAAGGTTCTATTTTACATGAAGGCAGCTCAGCCTCTTTGACCCATTAATTAAATAGTGGAATTTACAGTTCCTTGAAAATGTTGAAGAAGCAAAAGATTAGTCAGATCTGAGCTGTATTTGAAGTGAAAATTGAGACACATTGGACTGTGGATAGGGAAGAGCAAAGTGACATGTCCAAAAATACTTTTAGTTCAACAGACATCTACTAAGCCAAAGCCAACTGGAAACTTGAATTCTTCCTGACAAAAATCATACAGCAGCAAGAGGCAATAGGTTAGATCTTCAGGGGTGAATAGGCCAAGATCCTTTAATCCCAACAGAAACTCCAGCCTCCACAGCAAGATTTTGGTTTCCACATTTCTGTGACCGGAAAAAAAATCTCTTCGTTTTTGTTGAGAAATTAAATCCTGACATGTCTGGGCAATGCCCTGGAGAAGAGAAGGTGAGTAATTAAGAAGAAAGAGCAAAGAATGTGGGTCCCCACGGTGCCAGCTGAGCTGTAACACACAGAGTGTCTGCAGGAGAGTCACTGCACTTCTCATGCTGCAAATGAACCTGCACAGGTGGGCTTGAGCACCAGGCTCTTATTCTAATTCAAAATACCTCTCCATGCACAGGTAGGAAAAGTAAATATTTTACTGAAAAAGTACCTGCTTATAATGTTAAATTCATTGATAAGGAGGCTCAGATTCCTTTACATCCTTTCTGTTGGTTACTAGCATAAGAATCAGTTTAGTAAAGCCAGTAGTTATTTCTTCTGGGAGATTCTTGTGGGATGCAGTAGAGAATTGTATGTACTCCTCTTGTTCTTGTTCTGTCTTGTAATACTGAATTAATTACCACGGACCTGCTGCGGATCCCACTCAGACAAACAACTGGAACTCTGACTTGGGTAAAGCACATTAACAGCAGACATGCATCTCTCAAATCACCAGAGCTTGTTTGCATTTCCAAAGCATTAAACTTCTCTGTCAGAGTGCATCGTGCACAAGGAGTAAGATGCTGCCTGTCTTAAAGCCTTGAGGCACTGACACCACTTTATTCCACGAAAACATTCGAGGTTCAGGCAAGCTCAGGTGTTCAGGCTCAGCTGGATATGGGTGCTTGTGTCTGTCTGCAAGGTGGGCTGGAAAGGAGGATCCAGCAGAGGTGGAACATCAGGAAGAGATGCACACACAAGGACTGCAAAGCACACAGTTCTGAGGGTGTGATTTTGACTTTCAGTTGATTTCCTGAATGTTCAGGGTTTATATCAGTAAAAATATGCTTGACGAGGAAGTACAGGGGTAAGTTAATGACATTTTTTAAACTACCAAGATTTTACACTTCTCTTTTTCCCCAAAAGAAACCAGGAGAGATCTGTATTCAAATTGTAGTTGAGAAACTCCACATCAGCAAAAGTAATTTCTTCACAAAATAGAAATCATTGCCAGCAATTAATATTAATCTGCTTGCTTTCCACTTCCACAGACTGTCCATGCTTATTGTATTTATGTCTGTCCTAGCCCCAGATATGAACCCTGCTACTCCTACTCCTGGCATTCCCTCTTGCCATCCTGAATGCAGAGCAGCTGCCCCAGGGCATGCACAAAGCTAATTTGTGGCAGTGTCCAGGCAGAGCAGACGTGCAAATATTCAGCTTTGTAATACTTGGATGCTCAAATTGCAAATGCATTGGGAAAATCACTCAAGAAACTTGATTTTGTATTTGGATTAAAATGATTAGAGTGAAATTCTATTCTGCTAGATATTGTGGCTAGATATTGCTTTCTAAAATCTTCCTTAAATACAACTCCCCTAGACAGGGATGTTTCCAGGATTGCTTCAGCCAGTCATTATGCCTAGGACAAGTCTTTGGCCTCCTTAATCTTGGCATGACAGTATTAACAATGCTTACAAAAACATTTATCCACATCTTAAGCCTGCTTGGCAGCATTAAATCATCTCCCATCCCACGTATACAAGCTGGCTGATGGATGTATGCAAATGCCTGGCGGTAGGGAAAGACATTTTAATGTAGAGCCCCAGTAAATTACTGAGATTATTACAAGGGAAAAGGCATGATAAATTGTTCTGTTCTTGATTGTGCATTCCCAGGACACAACGGTGATGGACAGGCAGACAGGGAAGTTTGGGATACCTATCCAGCTGGGAATCTCAGATATAAATAACGTCTGTGTTACCCAGCTCTCTGCTTTGTAGCTTCCCACGGTCTGGGAGCACTGCCCTCTTCCCAAGTCTCCCAGTTTCTAATTTAAGTGGATAAAGAAGTAAGTAAACCTTCCCATTTCTCTTTGCTTCCTACAACAGCTCCCAGCACGGACTGTGGTGTGGAGCAGTGGGTGTTTAATAGCTGTGATGGCTCTTGGCTGCTCGGGCTCTGTCTGCAGCCCTCTGCATTGTGCCTGTGCCTGGGAATAACATCAGTGGCCAGGTGTCACTGCAGCGCTGAGAAATCCAAGTCCCAGGGCTGTGAAGTCGGACCCTGCTGCTTTTCTGCCCGCCAGGCTTGCTCCTGTGTTCCCCAGGAATCACTTCCTCTGCAGTAATTGAAAAGAAAAGTAATTATTAAGAAAACCTCCAATAAATTAATTAAAGTTATTCCCGGCTGTAACTTTCACAGCAGCAGCAGGTGGCGCTGAGGAATCCGCGCAGCAACCCCGGGATGCGAGGCTGGAGTGCCTGGAGAGATCCCGGCACCTTCTCCTGCCTCCCAGCCCTGCTGAAAGAAACGAGGTAGAGCAGGACAAACCTCAAATCCCATCTTAAAGAGCAGCTTCAGCTTTAGCTCTGGCTTGTTAAGGCACTTGAGGAAAAAGACAACACCAACTTTGCTACAAAAAGATATAATTTTGTAGTAGATTCTACCAGCTTGTAGAAAACTCTTTAACTCTCCATTGGAAATCCTTTTGGATTTCTCCATAGAGGGAACACTTGCATGATGGAGCTGAAAAAGACATTCCCAGGTTTGGAGCAGAGAGAGACAGGAGAATTAATTATCAATACCTTTAGTTTTGTTCTGTTTATTTTTCTTCTTATTATTATTGAACATTCAATGAAGCATATTTTTTTCCCCCAAATCACTCAAGTTACTCTTCTGCTGTTATTTTTATTTCATTGTCTGCTTCCTGAAACAATATCCAAACACTTCTGGGAAAAGAGTTATGGATCTGGAAGCAGGATTGTTGTCAGTTGGACTTGCCTTGTAAATAGAGACCTGTGCCTGAGCAGGTCAGCAGAATGGATTGCAAAAAGAAAGAAAAATATATTACTTCTGAAAATAAAAAGGGAGATAGAGGGAGATTACATATATTATTACATATATTATTTCTATAATTGACAGATGATTCTGCTCTGCATTTTAAGCAGATTAAGGTCTTTCTTCTGCTTTTAAAATAGAAATAAATAAATAAATGCTTTTAGTGGCAGTGTTGGTTATTGTACTAGGACTTTGGAGGTTTTATTACACTTTTTGTCACTAAGTGTGCTTTCTAAAGTAGAATAAAATCTCTTCAGTAAGAAATTGTTCTCTATCAGAACTTGACCTCCTATGCACAATAACAGAAATGTTCTGCATTTCTGCTGCTTTTGACAGGTCAAAGTTTTCTGCAGACCTTACTGACAATGCCAGAGGAGAACTTTCCATGCTGTGTGTGTTCAGAGCAGCAGAGCTGGCGGGCAGGGCTTTCCCAGCACTGGTTTTTGGGTGCCAGGCTGTGGGCAGGGGACAGGGGTGGGTGCTGTGAGAAGGGGCTCCTTGGCAGAGCAAGGCCACAGCTGCTGGCCCTGCAGCACCCCAGAGCAGATGGCATCACTGGCTGCTCTCCCAAGCTTTGTCTACACAAACCTGAGCTCCTGGAGCTCTCTGAAATCTCCTGGGCTTGTATTTTTGACAAATTGTACTTGCCTCTTCACAACAGGATGTGTGGGTGATCTTGAACTGGCCTGAGGGTTTGGCATCAGTCTGGAGATCCTGCCCAGGAGCAAAAATGGACAAGAAATGAAGCTTGTAGCTGGAGCCCAGGCCATGTGTGAGGTTTTGTTTGCCTGTACCAGCTGCTGGCCCTACCTGTGGTGGCCCCAGCAGCAACTGGGACGTGCAGGGACAGCGTGTTTGGCTTCAGTGTGGCTACTGAACCCCAGGGCCCGCCCAGCCCTGCTGGCAGGGCTCATTGTCAATCTGAGAAATATCTGCGGGAAAAGGGGAGTTAAAGTGTGTAAGATAATTGAGGCAAGGCTTAGATCTGTATGTGAGGAAGCCATCTGTCCCCAGACAGCTGTAACTGAGACCAGGCAGTTGGGTGGAAGAGCGAGTGGCAAAGTAGCTTTGTGTGCAGTGAGGGAAAATGATTGCTAAACAGTCCCTGGGTTGGGTGACACCTCTTAGAAATGTGCAAGTAATTCTCCCAAAATAAGAGGTCCGTAATAGACCTTGGATTGGGGAAAGCTTTTAAGGCTTTTTTCTTTGGGTAATCTTCTAAGGTCAAGCTCAAGACAACAGGTTTCAGTTTCTATAGCCATTGATCCAAAGGGGGATTTCAAGCATCAGCTACAATCCCTCTTGCTCACATGAAGAGCCATTGGAAAGGTTTTCCCAAAGCACCTCCAATGCAGTAGCCTGGAGTTGGATTGCTCCATGGAAACTTCCTGAAATCTTGCACTCCTCACTAGGGAAGAGGGTTGACTTTACATGACATTTGCCTCACCTTGTAATAGGAGATCTGTGACCTGTCTGTAACATCAATCAGCAGCTTACCACTCAGTACCCAAGGAATAAAAAGCTGGTTTTGTACTTAGGACCATGTGTTAAACAATGTTTTAGCTAGCAGTTTTATTGCCTCGTTGACCTCCCTTCCTGTAAGGACAAGGGAGTCCAAGGTTGGAAACTCATGGTTAAAGTTTCTGCTGTCAGTATTAAAAAGATCAGGCACGGAGCAGTGTCTGCAGAAGAGCAGGAAACCACAATAGACATGCAAAGCTGCTCATCCCTAAATTAGGGTGAAAGGGTTTTCCCCTGTGAACAGAAAACTTCGAATTTCATATTCACTGACAATGTTTTCTGCAGTTATCTGTCTCCTGGGAAGTCTCTTCCACATACCCAGTTTACTATCACCATCTCCACGCTGGTCTCCAGCTTTTTCACACCTCTTGGTACTTTCAGTTTGTCTCAGCCTGAGCTTTGGTGAGCAGCTCCTTCTCCTCGAGCTGCCTGAGCACTGCTTCTTCCAGAAGAGGCTGAGAGAAAACATTTCAGTATTTACATGAGTTACGAGCATCACAGGGAAGGTCAGGGTGTGCTGAAGGTCAGCTTCTGCATAATGCAGAAACAACCAACAAACTCACAATTAAAAAAAGGAAGGAGGGAGATCCTGAGGGGTGGGATCTACTGCAGGAAGTAAGAAGCAGAGAGCTGCTGGGTAAAGGTTTCCTGGATAAATCTTCCCTTGTGCACAGAACCCATGGCATGTGCTGGTGACAATTCAGGCTGCCTGTGCCACTGACTTGTGCCTGTCCCCACACTCTGCAGGCAGCTCTGAGCTGGGGCACAGTCAGTGCTCAGGACAGTGCTTTCACCAGAAGTTCTGTCTTTGTGGTGGTTGAAGGAATTTCTGCAGGCACTCTGTGCACACAGAACACACAGGGATGGTGTAAGGTGGTTCTGCTTCCTTTAACATTATTTAATTTCCTTCACTTAGACTTGCCCCATCTTTTTCCAGTCACGTTTTTCATGTGCAATTTCCATTGACTTTTCATTTCCTGTGAGCTACAGAATACCTGTCTTGGAAATGTCCCTGTAGATTGAGACTTTATATTCCCCCTTAGGTGTTTTAATTTTTAAATAAAAACAATTAATAGGTGAAACTCTTTCTTCCTTGATACTCCAACCTCAATCTCAATCAAATATTTGCCACATATATAAGAAGTTATAAACTATTCCATTCCTATAACTTTCCATAGGTACTACAAGAAGAAAAGTTTTTCTACTACTTCATATTCAGAATCATCTTTTTTTTTTCTTATTCTCAGAGGGATCTATCATATGAGCTTCATCATTAGTGTGCAGAAACATCAATTTACTTTGCCCATCATTTTCCATGTCAACTGTTTGACTTCAAAAAGCAAAACACAGCAGGTGAGCACCAATAAGTTTAAAATTCTGACTTTGTGTCTTTTGCATCTAAACTCTACCACTGGGCTTCATTGCAGGAATTTTTCACTCTTCTGTTTTGTGTTTCCATCTCAATCCTTACCTTTGTTTCTAATTTTTCATTTCTTCTTTTCTCTTTCCCTTTTCCTCTTCTTGAGTTGCATTTTACAACTCATGCTTCATTTGTTTGCATAAATGCAATAAAACAGGTTAAAAAATATATCTTTATCTACCAACACAATAATTTTATTTCCATCCACATTTCAAAAGAGGAAATTCATTTTCAGACAGAAAATGTCTATGATGCAATTTAGTTTTAGACTGTGGGTAACATGCTTCAGCCTGTGACAGCACTGTTAAAAAGATAAACCTATTCAGTAGCATTAATCTTTACCCTTCACATACAAAATAGGCTGGATTTACAAGTGCCAAGACACTGATGAAAACTGGAGCAAGAAAGGGAAGGAAGAGTGAAGAGAAACACTTGTCAGGTTACCCAAAAATCAGAAATTATTACATTTTTTGAACGGTGACTTTTGTATGAAAGAAAATGCTGGACCTATTAACATCTGCAGCAAGATTTCTCTTCCTAGGTAGGGAGAGAAACTTTTCCATCTCAAACCCCCTGGAGCTGTAGCAGAGCCCCCCTGCCCAGGGGCCTCAGTGCCAGTGCTCTGCTCCCTGCTCCAGCCTGGAGCTCAGCCCTGCTCAGCAATGTGGGGATAAAAGAGGAATCCCCTGGTTTGCGCCGTTGTTGAAGAGTCACTGGAAGGAACCTGGCCTTCTACAATTCTCTGTCTTTTCCCTCGTCCCAGGAGCTGTTGGTCTTTATCCAAAGAAGCTCCAAAGCGCAGAGGGGGAGTGGCTGAGGTGAGGTGCTGGGATTTGGGTTGGAAAGAAGGAATTCAGTCCATCCCTTTTCTTTTGATAACAGAAAATTCCTCTCCTGTGCATTCAGGTCACCTGGACCCTCCAAGGAACCCACCACAGCTGCTGCCCTCCCTATAATGCTGCTGAGGTGGGGAAGGGTTACCCTGGCACCAAGGCTGTAGCCTCTACAAAGCCTCTAAATTTTGCCCTTCCTGAGTTTTCAGAAAGGCTGTTACAATGCTAAGAGCACCTCAATAAAAAATACCATAAAAGCTTAGCCATCTTAAATGTAAAAGTTGATTCCTTCACTCCTGTTATTCTTCTCTGCCTCCCCCCTCAAAAAAAAATTGCTGTATTTCATTTTTATTTGTACTTTCTGAAGAGTAATGCATTTCCAAGAAAAGGATTAAATCTCTCAAAGTGAGGTAATAAAACTGAAGCTATAATGAAACTCACTGGATATACAGGGAGATATTTTATTTAGGCACTGGAATAAAATTCTAGTTACAATCCTGGTCGGAATAATTCATGACCAAAATGCCTCATACTATTTTTAATTGTCCTTGTTTTTCAAATAAAAGTTATAATGGTCTAGTAAATCATTGCCTGTCAAGCTCAGGTTGTGAACAGCTCAGTGAATCCCAAGGGCCACTTTCAATTTTTAGGGCAATTCATTTACTTATTTGTCTATACTAATAAAGCACATATTTAGAGATTTATGTTCTTATTCTGCTACTAAAAATGTATGAACTATAGAGAGTGACAGCAAGGAACAACAAGAAGGAGTTTTTACAGAAACTTAGAACAGTATTGCTCTTTTTTTCCCTACCAAGGTCTGAAAAAAAAGAGGTTTTCCATAGAATTCTAGGGAAGAATAGTTACATAATTGAGATCTATTCCTGCTTTTTGAAAAAATATATGAAGTGATAGATTAAACCAAGAACTGAAAAATCATGGTCCATTTAATCTGGTTTGTTAGTAATGGTTGTAAACAGGCTGTATTTAGTGACCTGACACAATACACTCATTGGAAAACTGAAACAAGGAAAGAACACTGCTTGTTCATTTCAGAGAAACACTAAAATACAATGGGAGAGACATAAACCAGAATGCAGTGGGAAAGCTATTGTGGCTTATAATGTACTTTTCAAACCAGCATTGTTACTTCCATTCAAGGAAATATTGTTCCCTCAAACCAGAAGGATTTGCAGTAGAAAGGGAGATAATTGTCTTGTTATCAGAAACCAAAGTGTGTTTTTTCTCTCCACCTATGCTGAAAGAAACACCTTTCTACCAGAAACTGTAGTGGAAGGTAATATAGATTCTTTTTCTCTCCCCAAAACCCAGAAAATTACAATGGGTGATATTCTAAAAGCCTTATGAATTCTTTAAGTAACTTAACTGCATCTTCACATTTCTCAGCTTCTGTAACTCTGTGACTGACAAGTAAACATAAATTTCCCAGATGTGCTTCAAGCATGACTCTCTTCCTCTACCAGAGAAGCACAGAGCAGAAAAACCCAAAATTTGATCAAATTTGCTTTGCAGCTGCTCCTGCTGCAGGAGGGTTCACCTCCCCAAACTTTCACTACAAGAACCATTCAATCCTCTTCCTGTTTCCATAATTAGTTCTTTACCCATTAGCCAATGTTATTGCAAAGTACTCCACAGCATTCATCCATCAGCCCTCATTTCCCTGGGTCTGTTCCCACCAACAGCCACAGCTCAAATCCAAATTTACCAGTCAGGTGAATTAGTTCAGTGAGTAATGAGTTCAGATGTTCATTAATGAATTAGTTCAAAACATCACCAGACATCCAGCAGGAGGGTCCAAACGAGTCATCAGTCGTTTCATAGACACATAATCAGTTTCTCATATGTCAGGTCATGCATTTTCCTGTTGATTATTCTATCCTTTATCTATCAAATGTTTCTGAATTAATTAATTATCTATGCCAGGTATGCACATAAACACCAATCACTACTACACTGTTGTAGCTGTGATATTCCAGCCTGCATGTTCTCATTTCTGTTGTCCTATATCCAGTCCCTTCATAAACCAAAGAGGTCTTGCTCCTTAGTTTACTTTCCAGCTTATCCATCACACTTTTAAACATCCCATCAGTTTAGCTGCAGAATTAGAAAAATGAGACTTAGTGTTCTGCGTGGCATTGATTTCGCCCACAGGCCTAACCAATGTGGTGGTTCTCCAGCAGTAAACACTAATAATGCTAACTTTAACAAATTACAGACCTACTGCAGCATGCAAAGCCAAAGAAACACGGGAAATCTGCCTCTACAACTCAAGTGTCTTCGAACCAGAAACACTGTTCACTCTTCAAATACACTTTACCAAAATATGGTGTATTTTTAATATAGAGATCTGTCGCTGTTGAGCCGATGTTGAAACAAGAGGCACACAAGAGAGATTGCTGAGAAAAGGGAATTATTTATTTAAATGCAGCTTTTATATACAAAATGAACACTAACAGGGATTGGCCACAGCCGTCCGCCCCTGGGGCTGATTGGCCACAGATGTTCACCACCTGTTCCCAAAGGAGCTCTGAACACCTTATCTTGTGTTTACCATAAACAGAAAGATTTTCTCGTGAGAAACAGGTTCTGTGCTGTCACAGAGATCTGAAAAAAACACCCCCTTTGGTGTGACAGAGACCAGTGCTCACCTACACAAGCATCATGATTCTGGTGTAGCTACTGCAAAGAAAATGTATACCATTGACCTTGGCATGTGGAACATATCCATTTCTCTAACTAAATCTGAAAGAAAAAAAAAAAAGAAAAAGAAAAAAGCCATCAAAGAGACACTGCTGATGAATGAAGGCTTTCTATTTCTGCTCTTCCACAAGATATTTCTCTTGCAGCTGGACCATTGCAGAAGATTTGTCATAAAATCTTAGAGCATCTTCCACATAGTTGTGGTGCCGAGAGTACATTTGCTCTTCATTACTCAATAGATCTTGAATTGCTTCCTGTAGCTCTGATGGGCCATTGTTCACTGCCCTATTGTTGGGCAGAGGCTGCAGCTTGAAGATGAGAAACTCACAATGGGACGCTGAAGTTTTTCTCTTCATAACACAACTGGAGAAAACAAAAACAAACCAACCCCCAAACCCTCAAGTAATATAAAGTAAATAAGTGCAGGAATCTGAGCAGACTCATCATTTCAGATGCTAAACATCTCGCCAAACATCTGTTTGTCTCAGACTGTGAATGAAAGCAGGGGCAGGTTTGCACAGGAGTGGTTCTACTACTGAGTGGGGAAAGGCAGCACATCAGTGCCAAGCAAATGCAAATCTGCTGCTGCTTGTCAAACTGAATCAAGCCCATGTAATCTTATTTCTCAGCTTCTCTGAAGATAAGTTCATCAAATGGACCAATCTTAGTGATGAAATAAAGACACAGGAGCGATACCTGGTGCGCATAAGGACGTTACCAAAATTCATAGGGTTAGAATAGGATTTCCCCAGAGGGAAACAAAAGTTATATCCCAATTTAATACACTCTGCAAGAGAAGAATGCCCATTTCAAGTAATGCCAAATATAAAAAGTTGAAAAGTAGGGAAAACCACTGCATAGCTATCTGCTTGCCAACACTTACTGACTGCAAATGTTTAAGTGTCTTTTTCTGGGTAAGCAATGCAAAAAAAAACCCCAAAAAACCCATAGAATCAAATACAGGAAAGTGGTTGATTTTCACTGCAGGTTCACACACACAAAACCCAAAAGTATCTGCAGCGTACTGCTTTCCAAAGTCATGTGAATGACAAAGTAAAAAATGGGTTTAGTTTATTTAGTTATACTTTTTCTTTAGGAATAAGGAGCTGAACTTAGCAAGGGGGAAAAGTAATAGCCCCTTAAAAATAGCAGTGCTCAAAAACCAGTGAAATAGAAACCAAAGTGCAATATGTTTTGTAAGATAAAGGCAGTGAGAATATTTAAGACTATAAAAGAAAATAGAAATTCATGGTGAAGAGGTTCACTGAGCTATCTCCAGCTCTATTATCAGTGGTGAACGATCAGGCAGATGCACTCCATGGCATCTGTTGTTGCAAATGGATTCCGGTGAGTTTTATAAAAATAAAAGATTCAGCCTGCCTGCATAACCTGCCAGTACGTTGTCTGACCTCCAAGTGTGTTTGCTTATAAAGCCAATTTAAACTCACAAGTTTAAGCTGAGGTTAACTAGCACAGCCATTCCTGATCCAGGAGATGGATGAGTTATTTTGCTGTTTATGTTTAGAAGATGGTCAAATGCCAAATCAGAGCTTTTACAGCTGCTGTAGCCTCACCTCACTGCCATCCTACACAGGTTTCAGATATTCCTGTGATGTTCAGGCAATTCAGTTTGCAGTGCATGCAGATTGCAGCAGGTCAGAACATCTGCTCATTTGACTTTTCACTTTGGTTACACAAAATCACACATGCAGCTACCACAGCCTAAAATTGCTTTGGGCTTTGCCTCAGCAGACCTTGCTTTCTGGTTAACACAGTAAATCTTCAGCTTCCCAGCAGTTTTTGCAGCAATGCCTGTGGTGGCTGTGGGCTCTGGCAAGCTGCAGCTGCCCTGGAAGCTTCTCTGGGGTGCAGGGCATGTCCTTCTCAGCACCGTGCAGTCTGAGGGACATTTTGTTTGTACAGACTGTGCATGTACACCTGCTTCCTCCTGTTGCACAACAGGCATCCCTAGTCAGTCATTTATAATTTTGGAAGGTTCTGGAGATTGGGGAGGTCCTCCACCACTGGAGGAAGGCAAAAGAGAGTGGACAAAAATATTTCAGACTGAATGGAAACAAAACCTCCTTAACTTGAGGAAGCCGTGGGACAAGTTGTTCAGAGTGTTTGTGTTCCCATTTAATGTTTGGGGGTTTAAAGACCCAGCTGGTTAAAGCCCTGAGCAACGTCACCTGTCCCCACAGCTGATTTTGTTTGGAGAATGGTGTTGGACTCCTGGAGTCCCTTTCAATTTGCATTATCCTGTGATTTATTTTTTTTATCAGTCCTTCTTACAGCAAGATTGTCATGGAAATGCTCTGTAAGTGAAGTCATAGCAATGTGAAAAGCTCACGGCAGCACTGTGAGTATTTTAACTCAGAAGGATTTATCTCATGGCCACACGTGAAAATGGAACCAAAGCTCTGTTGGCATCTTTGTCATCTCCATGGGCATCAATGGCTCAAGAGATTAAAAAGACTTAGATAAAGTTTTCTAGGTTTTTAAGTCAGAACTTTTAAAAGCCTTAGTGATGTAGGAAGTCATTGGAAAGCTTGAGTGGTCACCTGGAAATGACCCGACCAGGCTCACAAGATCCCACATTCCTCATGTGACTTGTTTGTATAGCTGCCAATGCCTCCCAAATGCCAAGCACCCTAAATACCTCTCCTGCAATATTAGGGACTGTGTTTGTACTCATACTCTGGTGACTCTTTGAAGTCCCTGCCCTAATTCTGAAAACATGCAAGCAGTGGATCAGTAGGATCATACCCCTTGTCCCTTGGGCCTCAAGTCACACTGCAGCAGTCCATGTCCCCTTTAGGAAGCTTTCAGTAGACTTCCAGTTAAGCCAGCAAAAGCTGAAGGTCAACGGTTTAAAACATCTGACAAATTTATGAGGTACAAGCTCACTGAGTAGAAATGCATCTCAAGAAAAAGCAAAATCCATGTTCCTGGTTTAGAGAAGTGAGTAAAACACTCTGGCAGAACCAGTCCCACTCAGCTGGTGGAGCTACCTGGTCGTGCCAGCTCCTGGACCTTTCTGCTCATTGCATATCCAGCTACCCATTCCTATAATCCATCCTGGGCTTAAACAATACAAATAACTGTAATTCGTATTTCTCCAACTGAGAAACGTAAGCGACATCAGCTGCCCAGTCAGCAGATTGGAGAACGGAAAGGAAAGGAGAAAGAAAGAAAACCCCCACTTAATAAATGGTGTTTAATTTTTTACAATACCCATCAATGTTTCAATGTGCAGCCGAACAAGTCACTTTTAGTTTCCTGGAAAGATTTCCAAATGCCTTAAAATGACTCGATAACTCTTTCTCCACAGTTAATCAAGCTCAGAGAAAGTAGATTTTATACTAACTCAGAGTTAGGCAAACCCTTCCAAGTAGGTGCTAATTGTAGATATGCAGTTCTATTTCACCATCAAATTTACATGAACTGATCTGCATTGTGCTAACCCAGAGCAAGGTGCTGGACAGGCAGGATTTAGGTTCTGTCCCCCTGCAATGTTATAGCAAACATGGAGGAAGACACACGGAAAGGAAAACTTGCCTGTGTTATTATTTATCTCACGGAAAGGCAACTCTGCACTTCATCGTCCTCTCATACTACTGGCCGTGTGCTGCAAGCTCCACCTCCAGAATATTTCCCTGTTCTTAAAATAACTGGAAGCAATGGCTAGTGCGTCCCCAACTTTCTTTCTGTCCCGTTGTAATATTGCCTTTATCCACCATTGCTGCAACAAAAACTTTGGTTGGAAACATCGTCAGCTGAAGGGATAAGCAAACCCTGAAAGAGGCAGAGAAGAGGAAATGAGGCCCAATTGCCTGTGCTGCTCTCCACAAAAGCCCAACTCCCTGAGCTGGTGGGGAAGTAACAGTGGGGAAGGGAGCGACCCAGGCGGCTCCAGCGGAAATCTCCGCGTGTGACGGAGCCACCGGCAATCCCGAGCAATACCTGCAAAATGTGGCTCCACTTGTGCTGCCTGCAGCTGGAATCCCAGTGCCAAGAAATTAAAACCCAATCAGCTTTATTGGCCTGCCGATGCCAGGGCAATTAGCATTCATTTCTGACAGCATATGCCCGTGCACTGCTCGGGCTCCACGTGAACGCCTCTCCCCAGCCTGGGATGCTGCTCTGCTCAGTGGCTGCCACTTCTTGGAGACCCTCTCTGAGCCCCCACTTCTTCAAAAGCAGAGGAGCAATGAGGTTAGAGGCAACAGCATCCTCCAGCGCTGCAGAGGAATATTAAAACATCCTGGCAATTAGTCCCCTTTGGATCCATAAACCCAGCAGCACTAAAAGACTCGTTTTGTTGCATGGAGAACTAAGTTTCAAAGACAGAAAGGGGCATTTGGGGTGAAAAATGCGGAGGATCCTTGTTTGCACTCTACAAGAGGTTTCCCTAATGCTTTAATTAAGTGTGTATATTTGGAAGTGCTTAATAGTTAAATTAAAGCCTAGATATTAGTTCTCTAGGAGGAGCTGTGTTTTTATATCAGAGTTCTGCATTTATAATTGAGTAGGTCACATCAAAACAACATGTATTTAAATCAGAATATACTTCTAAATATACCTAACCTCCACACATAAAAACTCCCAGCAGGTGCCTTGTTAAACAATAAGGAACATAGGAGGTAGATTGCTGTTCTGAAGCCTTCGGTGAAAACGAACTCTAATTGTGTGCTTACATTTTTTCTAATCAATTGTTAGAGTAAATCTCTCTCTGGTACAAAAAGAGACTTCTGCACTTTAAGCCAGCAAGCTAAGCAGTATGATTTCAAGATATCAGCTGCCTTAATATTTAGGACCTAAATCTCAGAGTATTAATACTTGATTCTGTGAGCACCAAAGTATCTTTGAAAGCATAAGCCTAGTTCTGAAGTCTTTAAATGCCTTTTTTTTCCCTTTCATGCACCAAATTCAAACACATAGGACCCAGGCATTGCTCAGAAAGAAATCTCCACCTTCACTCTCCTGAAAAGAAGAATGAATATATATATATATATGTAGTGGACATAATCTAAACACTACTGGGACTGAAAAACAAACGCACTCCTTTGCATAACTTGTGGAAAAGACAATACTGTGATGTTAATTAAGAGCTTTTCCATTTAGCTTCGCTTTTCTTCCTCCTTTTATTAGAGCACTTAATGAATCTGCAAGGGTTTTTCAAATGCTAACTATATTTACAAGTAGACTCTGACAAATACTCGAGCCTCTGAATCCTCAGCTAACCCAGACCATAATTTGATCAGCAGCCTGAGGCAAGAGAAGCACACACACTTGTTTGTAAACAGCTCAGAGATTTTTCTCCTTGGAATGAGTGTTTTGCTGCTTGACTCCCTCATTCCAAGGCCTAATTGTGAATTTTGCTACATTTCAAACCCTCTTCTACTGAACAACTGAAAATTTTGGTCATGCTAACTTAAAGCTTTGACTTAATATTACCTTCTTGTAAAGGAGAATATGAAACTAAAAGGCTAAATTATCAACTCAAGAAATAAGTACCTAAAAAAAAAAAAAAGCAACAACTCCCTAGAAGCTGAGATCTTTTACTCACCTAAGGAATAATAACAGCCTACAAAAATGGCATCACCACCTTCCCAAATCGTCTGTAAAAAGCTTTAGTTGGCCACAAAGCCTTTTATAGAAGGAAATTTAGTGTGGAAATTTAATGTGGGTCCTGTGGCCTCTTGGGAAATGTAGTTCTGCAACAGGCTACCCATTGCAGGCTTTCTTTTCATCACTGGGGAATGAAAGGAGACATTTTTACCAGGAGTTTACTTTTATTTACTTTCTAATCCTGCACAGCAGATCTGTAAGTGATCTCTTTTTAGATGTGACTTGACTGAGCCTTTTTCCAAGGGAAAGAAAATTTGAATTCTTAGGGAGGGGATTATGGGCAATCTGCTGCTTTGAAAAAGAATGAGTGAGCATTTTTCTGATTTAATTTAATAGGGATTGTGTGTGGAGCTCTCAGGAGGAAGAAGTGCTGCTCCTGGCATTTAGGCAGGAAAGACAGATATTCTTTGTCATCAGATGAGAGTTTATAGATGGGATCTTTTGTAAGGAGTCTTCTTTGAGTTGGACAGCCTGCAGAAACAAGAAATCCATCTGTGGACAGTTTTTAGGCCCAAATAGAGGAAGCAGTAACAAGGCAAACAAGGAATGAAAGAAGCTAGTGGGGCTTTGTTGGATTAGGGTGGTAGTGGGGAAGGGTGTTTGTTTGGTTTTTTGGAGAGTTGTTTGTTTGGTTGGTTTTTGTTTTTTCTTTTTGTTTGTTTTTTTTTTTTTTTTTTTGTAGTTTTTTTTTTTTTTTTTTTGAGAGTTGTTTGGTTTTGCTTTTTTTTTTTCTTTTTGTTTTTGCTTTTTTGTTTGGTTGGAGTTTTTGTTGTTGTTAGAATTTGTTTCTTTCTATTATTTATTTATTTTATCCTTTACTTTTTAAACTTATTCAGAAATGTTCTGTGTCCCTCTTTTGAACAGCTCCTAATGCTTTCAAGTGCTTTTTCTGAAGAGACACAAATCTCTTACAAGAACAGGTAAGTGGTTAGACTGTAGCTGGTTGTCCTCCACTGTGCTGTTGACCCAGCTCTGAGCTTTCACCTTTCCATTGCCAGAGCCCACGCAGGAAACTTTTCTGCTGAAGATTGAGGGGTCCCCACGCCTCTGCCTCGCCTAGAAATGCTTTGAGTGTTTCTGATGTTAGTAATGTTGCATTAATTTGCCAAGTAACCTCAGGGTTATCTGTAGAAACAAAAGATTATCACCTTTGGAAAGGCTGTGCGGGGGCGTTTTCTTTACTGAACTCTGACTGTAGTGACTATGCTCAAGAACAATTAACAATGAGAAATCTTGCCTCATCAACTTCTCCTCTCTTTTTGGGGATGTCTGAAAGGTTTGAACTCTGATTGTGTTGGCTGACAGACAGCTCAGCTGGTTCCCCTTCGAGTTCCAATGCGATGATAATGGGCTACACAGAGCCTTGAAGAGGAGTAATGTAAGAACAACTCTCCTCTCAACTGCTTCTCTGCTCTATCAGAGATATTGGGCCATCACACCTCAGCTTTGAAGCTAAAACCCAGCATCCTCAAGGCCTTGGGCATGGAGGCTGCAGGAGGGCTCCTTGCTGCTCACAGAGCCTCTCCAGTTCAGCCCAGTTTTTGAGCAGGAACCTTCTGGAGCTCTGAGCCTCTCAATTATTTTTCCTCAGTCTTTTCTCAGCTTTTTAATTGTTGCTGAATCGTGAAAAAGAGCACAGGTATGGGGCATGCTTAAATCAAACAGTTGTCCCAATTCCACCCTCACCTCCTGCAGCACTTTCTGGGAGATGGGATGAGCAGCACCACCCAGTAGTCTCATTTATTAGGAGGTACTAATGAGCACATTCAATCTAAAGTGAAGACCCTGTTGTGCATAGGTCAGCTTCATTTGAAATCTAAGGAGACCCAGGGAACTGATTTACTGCAAGATGTTAATTAGTTTTATTGAAAACAACGGCAGTTTAAAAACACAACGGAAATACTTTTTCTAGGAGTGCTTTGTGGAGAAGATAAAATCAGAGCTAGTGACTGGGAGGGAGAGAGGAGAGCAAAAAGATAACAATTTGATTGAAAAAGACAGAAAAGCATTACCATGGGCTTTAACAACTTATTATAATAGCCAGTGATATCATCTTGATTTCACAGTGAAACTCAATTTTATGTGTCAGCAAAGCAGTCTCAAACTGCTGAGCAGATGTCAGCTGCAGATCTGCCATGTCAGTGATCAGGAAAGATGTTTTCCATGAGCAGTAGCAGAGTCATTGCTAGCAGTGTTATTTTTTCATATACTTTGCACTGAATGTGGAGGGTTGCAAGGCTTAAAAAAAGTAATTCCTAATCTCTGCGAGTCATGGATTTTGGTCATTGATGTGGTTTTTATAAAGAGTGTTTTCTGCAGCCATCAGGAGACAAGTTAGGAGCCTGGAGGAAGCATTGGATAAGGGGCTTCTGGAGAACACTTTAGGTAGGGCTGGTATTTCAGTTCATTATTTTCAAACTGAATTCCACTGCAAATCTTTGCAGTCTTTGTAGAGCCTGGGTAAATTCATACAACTCTTCCCTGAAATACTTGCTCAGCCCTTTTAAAATTAATTTAGTTCTGCACCTGAGCATCCCATTTCAGCTTCCTCTTGGCTGGTGCTCCTGTAACTTTACTGATACACACGGTTCTTGAAAGCACAATTTAACTTCTTATGCATGAGAAATGCTACCAGAAAGGTTTCACCCACCTCTCACTGTTACTGGTGGAATATTGTTGCTGGAAGCCAGGTAAGGCTTTGAAGCAGGGAGCATGAGATGGAAGAGTGGCGCATTTTGAAAGAGGTAAAACCACTGCAGTTAAGAACAGGGTGGGGAAGGAGCTGAAGTGAGAATTAAAATTGGGATTAGGGGATGTTAAACAGGCAAACTGCCCACTGCCACATGACTGGGTCTGAATAGACTGCAAACAACTGTGATATCAAATGAGATATCCACGTTTGCAATATTTGACCAGACCTATTCTCTCTTTGTTTGTTTTCCCTGAAGTAAGAGATTGGCTCAGTAACCTCACAGATCACTTTCAGGGGTTTGTGGGGGTTGGTTTTTTTTATTTTGGTTTTCTGTTTGTTTTCTGTTCAGGGTTTAACTTTCAATTCCGTTTCTTTCACAGGGGTCAAATATTTTGAAGATTTCAAAATCTGTTACCCCTCAAGGGGGAGAAGATGGGACTGGTGATTAGGGTGAGCTCAGTTGTGCTATACCCTGGCTGAACTCTTGACATTGCCTAGAAATTTGAAGGCTGCTTGCGATGCTGTTCTTTGGGTTCCAAAGCACAGGGGTTTTTCCTTTTTCCTAAGTATTTTTTTTTTTTATTTTTTAACTTTGGCTTAGCCCAGAGCTTGCTTTGCACAGCAGAGTGTCCAGCCTCAAGACACTGAAGCAGATGGAGCATTTTGAGCTCTGCTTTTGCCCAGTGTCTCATCAGGACCAGTAACTTTGCTCCCAGCATTGCAAAAGACTTCTCAGTGTTCTAAGTACAGGTGAAATTAATCCCATTCTAAGGTTATGACTAGTGATTCTTTCCTTTTCTATATTCAGGTCTTCACCTTAGAGAATGGAGACTAAAAGGAGAAATGTTGATCTTTAGATTCAGTGCAATCAATGAAGAGCTAGAGCAGCATTAATTCTGACAGGACAGTGTGCACAGTGAGAGGAGGAAAGAAGTCTCTGATATCTCATTATCTATAAATAATGCAAATGAATATTTGAATGGGAAGAGATGAAGCTAGGTGATTTATTCCTCCTTTTCCCAATGGAATGGATTTATAGTGATTGCTGTGAAAGGACCTGTGAGTGACTGGGCATGTCAAATGAAGGTCGGGGGGAGAGTTGAGGAGTGCAGCCACCTGTGGGATTTTCTGGTCATGAACAGTTGAAGAGGTGGAGTTGGAACTACTGAAACTTATGTTTGTGTCTGAATTGTCACTGTACATTGAAGCCAGGTACCCTTCACAGAGGTCATGGGCAGCAGAATCCTCGTGCTCTGCTCTCTTTGGCCAGAAGATGCAAGTTCTGCATGCAAAGTGTTCAGCACTTTGACCACAGCAGAGAGTACTTGGAGCAGGGCTTGGCAAAGTGGCAGGAGACACTTTCCATTCATCACTCTGATTTTTGTTTACAGAGATCAACAGGAGCTGTAAGATCAAGCTCAAATCCTGAAATTCGTCTTTCTACTGTTGCTCCCCCAGGCCCAGAGGCAGAGGAAACCAAAGGGCACCAATCCTCCTTGACTTGCAGCTGTCCCTGTCTAAAAGCATCAGGCAATGTCAGGGAAACATTCTTCCCACTTCCTAATCTTTTTCCTGTTGGTATCAAATCCTGCTGGCTATGGAGTTCAAAGGGGCTAGCACTGATCTTGTTCCAGTTCTCCAGATTTAGTGGATTTTGAGGTGAGCAGTCATGCTGTGTTCAGCTTCTGCATTCTGCCAGCCATTACCACTTCTGGGAGTCCTACAGCTTTCTGTGGTGTTTTGTGACAGAGAGGAAGGCTGGGAGGGAGGTGAGGAAGGTGGCACAAGCCCATGTTCCTGTCCCGAGGCAGCAACAGCTCCTCCTGAAACATTGCTGCAGGATGTAGGTCCGATCAGTCCTTGTTAATCTCCACAAAGGTGATTGCTACAAACTCCCAAGCCAGCCTATGCCAGCAGTTTCCCTTGCAGTCATTAAATAATTAGTACCACACTTTAATTGGAATGAGTCAGGCTTTATCTTTCATCCAGTGGTTGTTATTGTGCTTTTATGATATACTGAATAGTCAATTACCACTTGGTATCTTCTCCCTCTGAATATACTTGTGCAATGTCGTCGAGTCACTTCTGGGTAGCCTAAATAGATTGTGATAAGGTAAACAAATCTTTCTGCTGACGCTGATGGCACAGATTGGGTTTGAAGTATGATGGTATCACTGTAATCAGCCCACGAGGAAGAAAAAACAACTTTTTTTAAAAGACAGAGTCAAACATGGGATTGCACATCCAGTCCTTTCTCTATCATCAGGTATTCCAGGGAGACTGCGTGTGTCTAGACTTTTTATAGCTGCCCTTAAAAAAGCAGAAAACAAAAAATCAACCCAAGACTGAAAAGAAAACCCTGCTTACTGTGTTTTAACCTGAGATTGGGGAAAAAATTGCTTTTACTTGACCCTGATGACATGTCTCACCCAGCTCAGCTGACAGGTTATTTCATGGCAGATGAACTGTCTCCATTCTCAAATGTTCCTGTAAAGGATCACGTGGCTTAATAATCTTTCAGTTCGATTTGTGTGTGTATGTTTATAGCAAATGTCCCCGTCTTCTCCATGAGAAAGTTGATCTGTTCTTGGCATCATATCTGAATTGCTGCACAGACTGGACAGTCTTTCAAGGTTTTTCCATTTGAAATGCCTGAAATCTGATTTGGCAAATTTGTGGGATTGTAGCTCTGGTTGGAAAGGTAATCTCTTGTGAAGCTTGTGTAACCTCTCCTGGAATTTGTGTGCAGCTGAACAAATACCTTGTGCTTTTCTTAGAAGAAAAAGATGTGTTTTAGAAAATTTAGTTCATTGTTCTTTACTGCTCATGTTTGTTTAAGTTTTGTGAAAGGAAGGGGACAATTAGAGTAGTTCTTATAACCTTACAGCTTTATTTTCCAATATGAAGAGCTATCAGATGACTGTATTATGAAAAGCAGAACTCATTTGTGATGTTTGCAACACAAAGACCCACCCTGGGTGATTTACAAATAAATGATGTTCTAAAAGTGAAAAGAAATTGCTTCCATGGGGTGTTGCTTTCCAATAGTTTTAAATAATTGCAGTTAGCGAGGGCACTGTGCTGATTGCTGCGATGGATCAGCGCTCACGTTGCACTGACACTGAGAAACAAAGCTTCAATTATAACTCCAATCCACAGCCCACTTCAAATAATTGAAATATTTCCCTTGACTCGAGTGGACTTTGCTGTGCAAACAAACTCCATCCTGCTCACCCAGGAGCCTCTGCAGGGGAGGCAGAGCAGCTGGGCTTTCTTGCACTGCTTTTTGCACTGTCAGGACACAGAGTGGGGTCCAGACCCAAAGTGAAGGTGACAACAGGGTCTGAAGGCCTGGAGATTTTGGGGGACAGCTGCAGGCAGTGTGCTCATTTCTCCCAGTCCCAGAGCATCCCAGACTTTCCTTACCTGGCCACTCGTGTGGTGGCACCTCGTTCCAGTGGCAGTGACAACAAATGAAGGGAGAGAGAGAGGAGGTGGGAGAAACAGCTCTAGAGCTCATTAAAATTTCCACGCAAGGAAGAAGAATGAAGAGGTATGTCTGGCAATGTTAGAAGTGCTCAGTATTTTGTGGGAATTGCAGAGACTGAGTAAAAAGTAATATTCCAGGGTGAATTCCCAAGTAGATTACTGAGTGAGCTTTATGGCTGGAAGTGTAAGATCTGCAGGAAACTGCCCCATTCTTGTTTTCTCCTTGGGCTTTCCAATGCGTGGACTTATTGTAGCTTCAAACTTCATGTACCATTCCTTGGACTTCCAGTTAATGGAAAAATCTGTTTCATACCCTTGATGGGATGTGTGTTACTCCAGTAGAAGGCTGGGAGGTTGCAAGAAATCAATAGGGTTCTGTTTTGCATAAAATTAACAGCGTGGAATGTAGGTGACTGCCTTCTGTACACAATGTAATTATTGGAAGCACAGCCCCCTTTGAAACAGAGCCCAGGACACGCGCTTGTCTGTAAATGAACGAGGGTTCCATTACAGTGTAATGCACTGGAAAAGACTCCAATAAAATCAGCTTGCTCACCATAAATTCTTCTCTCTTAGAGGAGTTCCTGTAAGTGAGGAGCACTGGAAATCCTCTTCCAGTAAACTTTGATTTGAGTATTGAGTGCTGAGTATAACGTACCACCAGGACATTCTTCTTCTCCCTATTGCATCCCCCCTTCCCAGTCACTCAAAGGAACTGGCAGTTTTGATTTACTTTGCAGAAAACTGGTGTTCTTTGTAGGAATGAAAAAACCCACAGAAAATAAGGAAATGTACCTGTACAGTCAGGAGAAAATGTCATTAACTGTAATATTGTTTCAATTTCTTTCCATTATTTCATTAGAGAAATTAATGTTCTATTTCAAGTAAATGTTCAGAGTCAAATGGGGTATTACAGTTAACATAATCTAAAGAATGAAACTATTCTTTGTCTGTACCTTTTATTTTTATTTTTTCAAGAACTCCACTGGGGCTTGGAGGTTGCCATAGGATTTTTTTTTTTTTTTTTTGCTTTACTTGCTTTTAGGATTTAATAACCAAATTCTTGTGTTTCCCATTCTCTTTGTTTTTACCTACTGAACCTATCAGTATTTACTGCCTATTTGTATACGCTTGAGTTATCCATGAAATTAAAAATTCAATGAAGAAACTACTCAGGCATTTGAGTAATTAAAAAAAAAAAATAGGAGGAAAACTCCAGCATAGAAGATGGTTAATCTTGATAATCTTTAGCATACTGCAGACATGTACTACATGGGTTGCTTTTAAAAATTCCATTAATGGTGCTGAGGCTTTGCCTCCCCCCAGCCTGTATTTCTATTTATACAGTCCCAGATGTTGCAAACACCTTTCTATTCTGCTTTCCTGACATAATGTAGGAAATAAAACATGTGGCTATTAAGGGATACCCTAGCCTGGAATTAGGGTGTTGTTCCCCACTCACCTAAAAGCACACACATCTTTTAGGTGTTGGTCCTGATTAGAGATTTCCAGCATAAAAAGCTTCTGTCCAAGTGTAGATGATGCCTTTGTGATCCAGTGAATCACGATGCAGAATGTGTCTCCTTTTAGTGTTATGATTAAAGCTCAAAATATTCCAGAGACTTGCAAATGAAGAACACCGAAAACAAATGCTGCCCATTTTTAGCTGAATCGTTGAATTCCCTTGGGTTTGCAGAAGCAGAATACAATTTTCTGAAATACTCAGCTCCTCTTCCATTAGCTTTTTTGCTTTTACCATTTTCTCCAAATAGAAGAGGCGGAGGCATATGACAACTTTTAGAATATATGTTTAGAATATGTCTCTTGGAGCAATTTAGCTGGAGCCTGGACAGAAATGCATTTTCTCAGAATGACTGAAATTATGAGTTAAGTGAAAGAATTTGGATCAATATGAGATGAATGCTTGGTTTGTGCCTTCTTTTGCTGTGTTTTGTTTTTCTAATAAGAATAAATCAGAGCTCACAAAATGACTGACTGGTGCAGGAGCAAAAATGAGCTTAGGATTTGGGGGAATGCCTCCAGTTCCCTGCTGTGATTTTACCCTTTTGACAAAATGTAACCCTCAGCATTTGCAGGTTTGGGTTTCTTATCTGCCAGGCATCAATAGCAGTTTCCAGGTGTGGTGAGGATATGCAGCGTGTGGATTCTTGCATGTTCAGCCGTACGGAAGCTGCAAGCAAGGCAGGTGGCAGATATTCCATCATTCCAGCGCCATGCTCGTGTCTTCTTTCTCCTGAGAACATCCTTCATTTGCTGTCTTGCACTCTCCAGTGGCTGTGTCCCTGTGTTTTATTTCCTCTCATGCCCATGGAAAACACGGATGGTTTCCACATGAGGCTCATGCTAATGCAGCCACTCCAAAGCCTTCTCCGCCCTGCAAAGGCAGCCCTGCTTTCCAGTGAGACTTCAAACAGCTTCATAAGCTGTTTGTTTCTCACCACAAGACCTTTTCTAAATCCTGAAAGCTTCACTAAAACATTTTGCGTGCTTGCATTTCCAGATTCCTGACTTGATGGAAAAGGAGAAGCGTTGCTGTAGCAAACTGCTTAAAGTGAACTTTGAACTTTTCAATTTCCCTGCAAATGCTTGCATTGGCTACCTCAAAGG
>VZTJ01000996.1:3373340-3401942 GCA_013397795.1 Orthonyx spaldingii | reverse complement strand
AAAAAAAAAAAATCTTTCTCCTTTATCCTCTTTCTTCCTTCTCCAGTGAAGAGGAGGAATAGGAAAAAGAAAGTATAAAATTCTAATTTTCTTCCTCAGATTTACTGGGCCTGCCAAAACTGCTAGAAGTGTCTTTGCATTTCTGAGCCTTTTTGATATTCAAAAGTCTTCATCACAAATCTCAACACCAAGAAAGAACTCAAGATCTTTTGGCATGAACAGTGAATAGATACAAATAAAAATATTCGAGATATAATCATAACAAAAGCTGTGTGTAGGTGGGATTCTGAATTACTGGGCTTCAGGCAGAGCCCTCCACAGCTCTGAGGCCTCAGTGAAAACCTCTGAAGGAAAAGCTCAGAAGAGCTTGTGCCTGAGTTATTGCACCTGGATGAGAGCCCAGCACTGTGCTGGGATGGTAATTCTTTTAGACTTGTGATTCAGAAGTTAAAATGAAATAATCAAATGTAATATACTGAGAAAATAGGGATTAAAGATTTTATTGCTTGTTACAATATCACTTAATGGCAGAAAGTATCTCATCCCTATGAACAAACCTCTGCCATTCATCTGCATTCCATGATATGTTCAGCAATGATTTTTAATTGCACAGAACAAATAAAACTGAGAGATCTGGGAGCAGGTCTTAGAAAATAAAACCGTTTTCTTTCTCAAAGCACCTTTGCTGCAAACTGTGTTTTTGAGGTTTTTTTTTAACAGAGGTCCCAATCCTGCAGTCCAGAGTGGATCTCCCAGGGTAACTTCACTGTTACTACTGCCAGCTCCTCACGCTCTTCTTGGTCTGGAGTCTGAGAGAGTGCTCTGGGTTCCTTCTTATCTGTTCTTGTTTGGGGTTGGGAGAGGATGGGATGGGCTGGAGTGCCCTGTGACATGGGAGAAAACCAGGAACGTGTTCACCTGTGTTTCAGCTGTTTCCTGTGGCTTGATGAGAAGTTAAAAGTTATTTGTTATTATCCAGCTCCACATTCTGCTTGTGTCAGAATTTTGAGCACTGTTGGTTCGACACTTTTCAATTGCACTGTGTGTGCTTTTTGAAGATTTACTCCTTACGAGAAGCTGTGATTAAGGAGGGCATTTTAAGTATAAGATCTATCTGAAAAATATTGTTGTTCTGGAGGCAGAAAAGCTCTGTTTTCAAACCTGGGGTGATACCGGGTGACAGGGTAACAAAATCCTCCTTTGCATGATTTCATTGTGAATTCTCAGAAAACACATTTCATTCTCCAAACCTCTCAGAAGCTCTGCAGTGTCCAGAAAGGGTCAGTTTGGTCCTGCTGCTGTGATTGCAGCCTCTGAGGGGGCTGAGCAGACTGAGCTGCTCTCTGTCTCCTCTCCACTGCATCGCGGCTTTGCTCAGTTAATTATTTCTGGTACTGCTGCCCCAGAAAATGCCTTAATGATGATGTTTCCAGCTGCTGCAGGATAGCAAACAGATAAATAAAAGTCAGAACTAGTGAATCTGAAGGAGCTGACTTGTGAAAAAAACCAACTTTTTAAACTTTGTGTTCACGGTTGGCGGGGTAATTTTACAATGTGTTCTCAGTTTTACGGTTATGTGTGTCTGGGGACTGGAGAAAGCCTTGATTTGTGTTTTCCCAAAGGTCCCTTACAATGGCTGTGGTACCTCAATATCCTTTGGCCCTTGCAATTTTTAGAGAACAGCTTCTGTAAAGAAATGCTCTGGGCTTCTAGAAATGGCTCGTGCAGTAAAGACTTGCCAGAAATGTGCTGGAAAGAGGCACTTGCTGTGTAAAGTCAGTGGATTAGGAACTATAGCCCTCTTCAGCAAACATCTCCTTGTGTGTGAAATCAGCTTAAATTCAGTCTGCCCTGACCCATCCACAGAAGGCAGAGCCCACACAGATGACATAAGCAATACGTTTGCTACTATGGGAAGAGTAGTTCCTAATATTTGTATAAAGCTGGAAGCTTGTGCTTGTTTTCTTTTCTCTGAAAGAAAAAAAGAAGAAAAAGAAGAAAAAATAAGAAAAAAAAGTTGAAGAAGAAACATCTATGGTAAATTAACACAGGGCTGACACTGACTCTTGTTTTTCTTGAAAATGCAGATTGTACATTGATTTTCTGTTCATTACAGGTATTAGTTAATATATTTAACAACCTGTGATTAAGCTGTAATCACCATGCCTCTGGTTAACAAAAGAAGTAAGTGGAATGTTTTTACACCAAAACCTTGCTTCTTTAGATAGTGCACAGATGATCCAGTCAGGGAGAGAGAATCCTAGAAGGGAGCTGCTTTAGCACCCTATGTCATAAAGGAGAAGCCAGAAGGAAACAAGAACTTTATTTTTGTACAAATTTACTGGCCCTCAGGACATAGAACACAAAGTTCTTAACTCTTCCTTGATGTGGAAGAAAAAAATCCCGGAACTAGAAAGTGAAATGGTTTTCTTGTTCATTTAGTCCTTGGTACTGGTTTGAAATCTGACCCCAAACCAGGTTAACTTCTCACCTGGAGGTGTTTGAACTGCTGGACACCGAGGATGGACCTCAAATCTGTTTAGGTCCCCAAAGTAGGAAGGTTTTCCTTCTCACAATTGGAAAGGACTTGAATCCTTGACTAGAGCCTACATCATCCTGGCTTGTGTACAGGATTTCTAAAACTGTTCCAGGACGTCAGTGATTCCCCAGCAGGAGAGAGAGCCTCATGAGAAGTTAGGAGAGAAGTGGAGAAGGTAGGAGTAAATGCAGAAGGTAGATGTAAGGCCACATGATTAACTTACCTCAGCTAATTGATTTCCTAAGATGCATTGCAGTTTTTAAAGGATTTATGCAAGAGGAGAAACTACAAAAAGTGGTTTATTATATGGCCACAAAACAGATGGAGACTGGAGAGTGGAATGGAAAGGAGGAGGTGGCACATTGCACCAACTTTAGGTCAGGCTCTGTCTCCCCAGGAGAGAGGATGTAACCCTGTAATACGCGTGTCTGGGTTGTACATCTCCCTGAATAATGCACTAAAAATAGGAATCTGCCATAGCCTTTGCTCTGAGACATTGGTTCTTAATTCCCATGTAGAAGTCCATGCTTTTCATTCTGGGAACTGATTGTTCAGTCACAGGTGCCAAATGAAACATCAAGTGTTTGTGTTACCAGCATCTGAGAGAAGACAGACTCATGGAGGTTGGAGGAATTAATTCTCCATTTTCCTTCAAGATAGTTGCTTTGGATGTTTTGCTTGTTTGGTTGGTTGGTTTTTTTATAATTGAATGAAAATCTGAGTTAAAATGTTTATGCTAACTTTGGCATGGATATCAAGGCATACTTGAGGCTCTGCTTTAGCTGAGAGTGTGTCAAAAGATTCCTCTGTGCTGCTTTTACAACTCTATCAGGGAAATTAAGTTTTGCTGGCATGCTAATTGCTGTGTGTGAAGTCTAATACGTGTGGGTTTCCTTCCCTCCCTGGGAGATCCCTTTCCCTGCTGAAAGCTGCCAAGAGCTGCCATGTGCAGGACACCACATTTGCCTTTTCACTTCAAAATGGGCCCTCTCCAGCGCCTCTTGCTCTGTCTGCAACTGGAGCTTAGAAGAGGAAAAAGTTTGATTTTTTTTTTACCCTGAAAGAGTTCAAGGCCATCAAACTCCTCTTGATCAGAGCAGCACTTTCAGTTTTTGTCCCAGATGTGTGATAAATCCCTGTGGACTTAACCCTGATTCCAAATTGCCATACAGAGAGCAAAGAGCCCTTCTCAGACATACTCTAAATCTATCCCCCTTGATCATTACTGATTCGAGAGTCTGATATTTCACTGTCATCTCTACTTGAGATGATTAAGTCTCTCAATCTTTAGTCTAAAGGAACTGATATGAACTACCCTGACAGGACAAAGTCTTCCCTCTTCATCTCTCCTGCATTTCAAGAGATGCCTGAAATGAGCTGATAAATGGGTTTCAGATGATGGAAGAGGCCAGTCAGCAAAGCCTGTCATGCCAGACTCCCTCATTTTCAAGGGTTGCAAAGATGCTGACTTCTGGCAGAGTTTTAACAGACCTTGGATGACTAAGCAAGCTTCATTAACTCAGATTTGACTAATTGCTCGTTTAAGGAAAACAAATAGAAACAGAAAAACTCAGAGCCAGCAAGCCAAATGCTGTGAATAGGATATGGAGAAAATTGCTTGAGAGTCAGCTTCAGGGCATGTGTGCAACCCTGGTTTTATTTGCTGCTGTTCACATCTTTTCTGCTACTGCATTTACGTCACTACTGAAGGCCGGTGCATCAGCCATCATTTGCCTTATGCTATCAGCAGCTATTCCTTTGTTATCCACTGATTGCAACCTTTTCACTTTTCTTCATTCTCTTATTTAGACCATTTCAGTAAACAGGAGGCAACAGAAAAATCTTCTCTCCCCTCTCAGCAACACCCTGTTGGAATCTGCAAAAGATCTGGAGGATAAAAATCAGATAATCAGTATAATCTAGCTATGACCTGATTTTTTCTTCACCTGTGGTCCTCAAGCACTAGCAAAAGCCATCCATATATTCTTTACTCACCTCCCCTTTTCACCATCCCTAATTTGCTCCTAACCTGTACTATTAGTCTAGGAGTTTCCAGGAGACCTGAATTTAGTTTTGATTTAGTCACTGATTTAACCAAAAGTATTCCTCATCGTATAGCTTCCTTCCTGACGTGGTTCTTTGTCTTGTAAATTTAATTGATAGGTTTGGTGGGGCTGGGGATTTGTTATCTTGCCCTGCTCATAGTTTTTATGCAGTCCTTTGCTGAGGCCCTTGTTCCACCCACAGCCTCAAGGACTCCAGTAATACATCTGAAAAAAAAAGGGAGAGTGTGTTCATCTGGTAATTTATTCATGATGAATAATTTGCCATTGTCTCACACACCAACTTGACTGTCAGGAGTGCTCAGATGGTTTTGTAATGAGCTTGTTTGAAAGGTGCTTTATTTAAAGAAAGACAATTTTTCACGGGGAAGCATCGCTTCACAGTGGGAAAATAAACACAGCACTTAACATCATCAGCATCTTATTATGCATGTTACTCTGGGCAGCAGAAGCCTCCCTGGTTTACTCTTTGCACATGTGCCCTGCATGACCAATGATTTCACTTTTCTTTGCATGTGGGGGAACGATTTCAGCTGAAAAACTGCTGACTGTTGGTTTTATAGTATCCCACTAACCTTAGAGAAAGGCTGTGGGTTGGTGCTCACCTGAATGGGCTGAAAGGAAGATTTTTTTGTCCAAATGTGTCCAGTCCAGTGAGTGGTACATGTTGCTAAGGGGCCTGGTGGAGATCATTCCAAGTGTGTTTGGCAGCTGCCCAACACAACAGCAACCTGATTCCTGCTGTTCCTGAAACATCCAGGTGTCACCTCAGTATCCATATCTGTTACTGGAGAGAATATTTCTTTTCTAATGGCAGTTTCTAGGCTGTGGAGGTCTCAGTGGATGTTTTTGGCTCATTCTGGGATGGATGATTTAGAGAAAGGCTCTTCCATCCTGCCTCATTTGTGCCCCTTGTGCAGCCCCATGTGACTCCCTCCCATGGAGAAGTGCCAGGATCCTCCAGACCCCCTGGGCACCTTCTCCTCCAGAATCTGGGGAACAGGCACCAAGGCAATGCTTGCCTTAATCGTTATTATACATCCTAAATAATTCCATGTCCTCTCTTGCTTAACTCTGTAAGCCCTCTGATGAGCCTCACTTATAAGAACAAGCCTAATTAGGCAATTTGTGAGCACTGTAAGTGTCTATCCCTACATTTCCAAAAGTGAGGGTTTTTTTGCACTTCCAAAAGTGTAAGTTAAGACACTCTGAGATGAACTTTGGCAGTTCGATTTCAGTGGGAATTAAGCCTCTGAACACATATTTAACATCAGGATATCAGTCCTTAAGCATAAATAACAACAGCTAAATTAGTTTTTGTTTTAAGCTGAGAAACGGAGCAGTTGCTTTGCCAACTCAAGACACAATTTCTTTTTAAACATTCTCACGAGCTTGTGGGAGACAACAGGCACAAATCACATAATGTATTTCGGCAATTCCCTTGTTTTTGGAGGTAGTGCTCATACTGGGTGAATTGCTAGTATTTTATTATTAGTATTCGGGGTTTTAGGTTTTGTTTTTTTGGTTTTTTTTGTTTGTTTTTGGTTTGTTTGGTTTGGGTTGGGTTGGGTTTTTTTGCTTTTTTGTTTTTTTCTAAAACTAATGCTCACCCAGAATCTCAGCTCTGCATGGATGATCTTTTTCTGTCTCAGTTCTGTTACGAGCAAAGCGGAGCTGTTGCTCTGCCTTGTTTTGGAGCCCTTAATCTGCCGTGCACCTGTCTGCACACTTCTGTGTTTTCCTCATAACGAAGTGCAACAGCTGCCAAGCCAGTCGAGGAGGGAAAATGCTTCCTTTTGACACCAACATGTTGAACCATTTGTTCAAAACTGCAGCTCCTTTAATCACGTATGCTGCATCTTAACAGAGAGCCTTGTTGAAATTATTTCTGCTGGCATACCCCGGCACTCAAGATGTTCCAGAATGAATCATGATGGAACCTCTCCTAGGCTCGAGATAATTTATTAAAAGCTGCATTCGTTTGGAGGTGAAACACTGGCAACAAGCTTTAATTTAAAACCTGTGATGATTTTGTCAGTTTAGAACATGGTGTAGCGAAGGATAAAGGAAATAACTTGCAATTGTCATAGGAAGCACATCAGTAAGAATAGAGATAAGTGGCCCCTTATGGACTGGAATGAGAATCCAGTGCTGTTTCTTGTGCTCATATCGACTGCCTTGAAAAGCTGGACAACTGAAAATTGCATACATTCATCCCAAATTCATGCTAGAAACCTATCAACTAATTCATGGTAGAAAATTCTAGCAAAATCAGATTTCTGAGTCACACAGTAGCAAGTGAAAATGAAGTTAAGTGAATGCAGGGCAATTTATATTAGAACAATTTATTAAGTAACAGTGGAAACAGCACACAATTGTACAAAGCAGTGGTGGATTTAAGATGTATATTTGTATTGTATCCTGCAAAAGGGCCCTCAGGAGGAAAGAAGACAAAAAATATTCCTTTAAATAATTCCTTTCTATGGTTCTATAGGTTTTTTTACCTTGACTGCAAGAGTGTATTTTACCTGTTTTTAACTTCTGGAAATGGTAAAAAACCTGAGATGAAACTTTATCATAAAGCTGAACTGTAGAAGAGAAATTATGTCCCATTGTTTGACAATTGAAAATGAAATTTTGTTAGGAAAAATGCCAGTCAACCTCCTCTTTATAGGGTGCTGCTATAGGGTGCTGCCCTGTGCTCGTATGATAAAGACAATTGCAGTTGTGTTTAATTGCGAAATACAAAAGTGCAAAAGGTTGCCTGAGGAAGTAAGTCTGCTGCACATAAAGAGAAGGCCAAGGAAATACTGATTTAGACAGCTCAAAATTAAAATATTTGCCACTTCCCACTTAGCCCGTTCCCAGCTGGTTTGAAGTGAGTCACATTCCTTCTGATCAAACGCTCCGAGGTAACAGTGTTAGTGGGCATGTCATCTTCCCCTCCTCCAAAAAAAACAATCAATTCTTGAAAAGAATGAAAAGTTGTATGAAAAGAAACGGCAAAATGGCAAAGTGCCAGGTAGGGAAAAGACTTGGTTTCATTTTGCTTTCTTGTTCCCACAAGACACATCAAACGACACTCCCACCATAACATACACCCCTAATAACGGCAATAACAGCAGCAATACATCTCATTGCATACAGCAACCTGTAAGCAGGTGGCATTCTTGGAGCTTCTCACTGATTTAAAAGCTCCTGCAAGATTAAAACAAGGGGCAATTAAGTGGAATTCAATACAGACATAAAATCAGCGTGCCATAAAGGAAATAATTTTGAAATTAAAAGAAATCCAACACATGTATAATAATGGTGATCTGTGATTCTATCAGGTTTTGCAGCTGTTTGTGGATTTGCCGCCCAAACCAGTGGTAATCGTGCAACAAGGTGCATGCCAGCCCTGATCCTGTTTTCCACTTGAACATATAGACAAATGGAAAGTTGTTCCTAGTTTGGGGATGTGCATGTCAGGCAGCTGAATGCTAATTTTGAGGAGCCTCATGCAATTACAACTGAGGGACTCCCTTAATTTTCATGGCCCTGGTTCTGCAGCTGGGAGTAAAGGGGAAGGGGGGGAGCAGATTTCCACCTGATTTTCTCCAACACTTCAAGACAAGGAGTTTTAGTGAACTCCCAGGCTGGGAACAGGGACTGTCCAAGCCAACAACATCCAAAGGCCACCGAGAAGCAAAGCAGCACCAAAACCCAGGTGAGTCTCCGCGTGTTTCTTTCTAAGAGATGCCACCACCCTGGACCCTCACTGACTTCAAAAAATTTAGACATGCTGCTCTGGAGGCAGGGAGCCTGGAGAATTGTTTTAAACCCAAAGTAAAGTAGGGTAGTCACTCTTAAAGCATTGAAAGGCTCAACAGTTAGTCTTACAGCATTAATAAGAAACATAAAGCTCTTGACTTTTTAGCTTACAGACAAATAATTATCTTCCTTGTGCTGAAAGTTGATGATAATTACAGGCATGGTTTAGAATGATTTTTCTCCTTTTTTTTTTTTTTTAATGGAAGAGACTATTTTTTAAAAGGATTTTTTCACATAGGTCATAGAAATTCACTTTCTCTTGAGCAGACAGGTTAACTGGTCTAAGGTGACTTGTTTGCAATTAGTTCAAATACTCATCCAAGCTTAATTGC
Source organism: Orthonyx spaldingii (assembly GCA_013397795.1). Lineage (NCBI taxonomy): Eukaryota > Metazoa > Chordata > Aves > Passeriformes > Orthonychidae > Orthonyx > Orthonyx spaldingii. The sequence goes on along the minus strand of VZTJ01000996.1, from coordinate 3,393,195 downwards.
ACTTTTAGAGCCTCACATTAGTAATTGACTATGACACCTCTTCTTGGTCTTCCTACTGATTCTCAGGCTTTCATTAAAAAAATAAAACACTCATGCTTGGCTTTCAACTTGGAAAATGCTTGGAAGTGAGCACTACAGGAATATCAGCTGCAGAAATCAGTATCTACACAGTATTCATTTGTAGAAATCTGTGCTCTCTAAAACTAAACAAACAGAAAATTATTACAGCCAAAGAGAACCTCTCTGGGAGCTGCTTTGGTTTCTGTGGGTTTGAAATACATGTTTTTCCCTGGGTTCTCTCTGCCTATTTTGGTGTAGGCTCCCACAGGGAGGAATAGGAGATGTGCTTTGGGTGCACACCACGATGCTCCCAGGCTGGGTTCCAGCAGATCCGTGGGATGAGGAGCACAGCTGGGACCCAACAGAGCTGCACTCCAGCCTGTTTGAGCAGCTGGAAGATTAAACCCCACAATTTGCATTCAGGAAAACCTCCTGTGCAGCTCAACAGGTTTTCTCTTACTCAAAAGAGAGGGCTAAAGGCCCAGCTCCCTGGGAGCACCAAAAGGGAAACTTGCTTACATTTATTTTCCTTTTCCCTCCCCTTTACCTGAAAGACAATTCATTTGAACTTTTCTTGACTCCAGTCAGTCACCAAAACCAAATCCAGGAGAGAGAAGCAATGCTAAACTCAGTCCTAGAGAAAAGAAGTTCTGGCAGATAAGAGGAGCAAAAAAATATTAAAGCACCTGACGTTTTCTCATATTTTTGATCTCGTTTTATTAATTACTAGGAAGAGTTACAATTGTCATCACATTTTGTTCTCCAAATTCCCTCACCCAGTAATGTTGTTCCATCAAAAACCAGTGAATCTCATAGTGGACATAAGTCTGATTTCCTCCTCATCATGTAACATCACCAAATCTTTCTGTCCTTGTCATACAAGTGATGAACACATTTCACCAGGTGAGGAAAGCATATCTGAATTTGGGAGGGATCAATGCTTCTTCCCTTGTCCTTTTTGTTCATGGATAATTTATTTCCCATGGAATCCCAAGTTCTTAACTATTGCATGGCAGGAGCAGAGCCAGACCAGCAGTCAGTTTAGCAGGTCTCCAAAAATAGATTGCCCCATGTTCTGACAGAGGCTTGATCTGTCAGTGAGTGCAGCTGATGTTCTTGGGACACTCTGAGCTTTGGTGTGTTGGGGATGCACTGATGTAGATTCCAACCCAGCCAAGTTCAGTTTTGGTGGAAATGTGATAATGGCAGAACAGAGCACAGGGCAGGTGAAACCCCTGGGTTAACCCGGGCTTTGGGGACCATTTTGAAGCCTGTCCAATGTCTGTTTGCTCTCTGCTGGAGTCGTGAGTCCACTGTAGCTCTGAGAGCTGCAGGTGCTGCTCCCATCACAGAGCAAACACATTTTCTGCTCTCTCTGCCACACTCCATTTTAAGTGCCTCAGCAATTCCATTTTGCCATAATGAGATGGGTACCGTGAATCTATCTGATGTCAACTGATTGCAGAAAGAGCATTCAGTGGAAGTTTAATTAGCATGTAACTGATAAGTCCAATTACTCTATAATGATTTGGAAATTACATGAGCTACGTATTCCGTGATTGTGGCCTCATATAAAACACGAAACTTGTGCGGAGATTTCAGCTACTTAATGAACACTTAAAAAAACTTATTCTGCGTTTAATCAGATATCAATTAGTTGGGAAAGGGAAATCTTAAATTAACATGTATTAGCAGTGTTAATTGGCAGCAGCCTTTGCATTGAGCCAAGTGCAGCATGCCAGCGTTTCCACCACGGTGTGGGACACAGCACAGAGCATGCAGCCCATGCAGTGCCTCTTATTGAGCCATAATGTTGTGAAGAAACTCAGTTATTTCCTTGTACTGAGGGTGGATCTGATACATAATTAATTCTGGTTTGTTTTTAAAAAAATGCCTACATAATTAGCAATGCATGAAATACAACATCTCTGGCATATTTTTAAAACCTTAGTAGTTCCCCTTTGAAACTGGTCCTTGCTCTTTAATTAACAGACAATGTATTGCAGTATTAAATTTGAGATGTTGCCATTTTGGCAGCATTTGAAGGGATGTTGTTCCTTGTGGTTGCCATGGAGCACACTTCATTTGATTTATGATCATGTGTTCTTATTGATGGAAGAATATCTTGGGGACAGCACCCACAGTGTGACTTCAGAAATGCTGTTTTCTATTTAAATATGTGCTCTGGAAATCTGAGTAATTTGTGCAGCAGGAATATTTTTGCTGCACGTCCCCGGTGTTGCATGGTTATTTCCCAATGAATGTGCAAGAACGTATCCAGTCATTCTGGTGTCAGTGGCTGAAATTTTGGAAAGGTGTGGGAGCCTAGCCTTCCAAAAGGGTTAGCAGAGAAAAAAAAGTTGTCTGAGAGAGTTAAGTATAGAAAGGTTAGGTGCTTTCAGTGAATTGGCATCTGAAGGAATGTGACTCTTTTCCCATTAAGCCGTGCAGGGATCCTACATGGATTGGTCATTCCAGTTACATGCTAAATTGCCTAAAGTTAGAGGTTGTTAGTAATCACCAACATGCTCAGAATTGTCCAAATATAAGCATAACCTGGACGTAAGACAGTCTAGCATGTCTTTCCTTAAATACGTTGGTAACTCCACAAAAAAGCATGGAAAAAAATCACGATTGTTGAACATTCTCATAAAAGTAATTTTAAAAAGTATTTCATTTTGTTTTGCTTGATCTCTCTTAGCTTCTTAAAGTGACATATGACTCCTACTGCTTCTAGTCCACCAAAAAATTACTAAAATATAAAACCCCAAAATATTCTGCATGTATTTATGGCAGGAGGAGGGAAGGGAAGGGTTACAGACCTATTGTTTCTCTCTTTGCTCACAGCCAAAGGGTTTTTTATTCTCTAGATATATTTGGGTACCAGATGGCAGAACGATTCCCAACTTGTCAGGCAGATTAACTGAAGTTAAGATCCTAAATCCGTTTGGGGGCCTGATGATCCTGCTTAGCAAAGATGACAATGATCTCACCCAAAGTCAGGCATTTGGTACTTGAGAAGATGAAACGGGCTTGTAAGTCCAAATGCAAACTCAAATTTAAAGTTTTAGTCTGAGAAATGGATGTCTGACTCTTCTGAAACAAAGGAGACCAAACAATGACCCCTGCTGAAATATTTCTCTTGGGGTTTTGTGACAATGACTTTGTTCTGGATTCCAGGAATACCAAGTCTCTCTCTCTTTGCCTTCCCTCTCAGAGCTTCCTAGAGAAGTGTATTTGTCTTGTTGCCACTGCTAATGTTGCCCCAAATGCATTTTTGACTGAGTGATCACAGCTGTTGAATAGTGCTGGATGCTTGAAGCAATGGAAGGAATGGAGCTGATATTGGGTGATATCAATGAGGATATTGGAAGTGTCTAGAAAGCAAAGGCAATTCCAGTTGGCTTTTTGGCTGCCTTTAGTGCAGCAGGATCACTCCATGAAGTCAGCTGGGGATGCTGAGAGTGTTGGTAGATATGTTGTGTCCTGCTGGGTGGCACTGGCCTTAATGGAGCAAGGCTGTGGTCAGGAAATGCTGCCTAAATGTGGCTGCAGTAATCACTTTTGCTGAAAATTATTTAGAGCTATGCACAGGACTGGTATAAAAGAGGCCATTGGAAACATTAGGTTTACACAGGAAGGGATCCTCTCATTGATTTGTGTGTTGATCTGATATTCCAGAAGAGATAACACTGTTTTGTGAGCTTGATTATTTTCAATTATTTTTTTCTATTTGTCCGGTAAAACTTCTCAGGATGTTGGAACAGAATAGCAACAAATGAAAAAAATTCAGGTCAAAGTCAGTTTTTTTCAAGGTGGAAATAAGTATAGGTATGTTGTAAGTAATCCTTAGTTCAGTACAGAGTGTTTGACCAAAAAAATCCCTCCAACCAACCAACCAAAAATATTGAAATGGGTTTTCGCTACAGGAACATTTTATGGAGTGCAGATTTGTGTGTGCGTGTGTGTTTGTGCTCCAGCTCCAGACTCCTTGGGTCTGGTTGGTCTGCAAGAAACAGGACAGGGATTGAACAGCCTAAGGAGGCTTTAAAGGCTCTGTGTCCTTCCCCAAACCTGACCCCGGTGTGGCAATTTGGGAGGCAGAGTAAGGGACTTTGCTTCACTTGCAGAGTGAGCTGTGAGCTGTCAGCCCAGCCTGCAGGGCTGGCTCTTCCTGACAAAGCCCTGTCACCTCAAGGCAAGTCACAAGGTACTGCAGAAGCATCATTTCTCCCCCTTGTCATCACAGAAACCAAGGCAAAGTGGTGAGAGATCTGCCAGTGTGGTTTAATGAGTTGCAAACATGGCACAATGATTCAATATGAACCAGAAATTAGTCAGGCTGAGTAGCAAAATGACACTTTCTTTCAAAAACACCACAAAAGCATAGTGTAATTTTGTATCATTACTGATCAACTGCCATTGATTTATGCCTCTCATTTGCCATCAAAGGACCAACTAGAATTTAGCCTGAGCACCAAAGAGCAACTGGATGCTTTTCTTACAGAGGGTACCAAGTAATTGTGCCAGATGCACCTGGGCTTCAGGATCACAGAGACTTCTGCCATGAGAAATTCTAACCTAAGAGCATGAATTTCTCCTGGAAAGTATTTTCTCCAGTGAAGCAAGGCTTGTCCTTTGCTAACACACTGCCACATATTTGCCCTGTTGCAAGGACAAGGAGGCAGATCAGTCCCACCTCGATTTGGCACTATTCTGAAGAGTCTCAGCTGGATCCCAGGTGTTGTGGTCTCCTTCTTTCACTAAAAATAGCTGAGATGTCTTCACAGGTTGCCTAATGCATTGTGAACATTACTCTGTTCGTTCCTGGCTGCCGTCACAGGCACTGACATTTTTAGCTGAACTTCTTGCTGCTTTTATGACTGGTGGTTGAATCAGCACTACCTGGACTGTATTTTGGGTAATGGGGATGGGCAAGGACCAGGATGGGGCTCCTGACCAGCTGCTGGTCAGTGCTGAGGCCATGGGCTCTGCTACTGAGCTGCTGCTGCATCCTCCAGCTGGAGCAGGACTGTGAGTCTGACACAGGAAAATCCATTCCCTGACTGAAATAAAAACTCTGCCTGGCACTGTTGTGGTCAAATGTGTCTGTCGATGAGGATTTGAGTAATAGGTTCAGAGCCTGACTTTCTGGTAGTTTTGTGGGGTAATTTAAATCAATATTGCCGTGTGACAAATTATAATTTCTGTCATTTGACACAATGTTCTGTTGGGAAAATTGCCTGCTCTGAGGAGCATAAAATGTGAAATGGGAACAGCAAAATCTTAGTTTTCCTTTCTACTTGCTCCCTTGACACTGACAAGAGACCAAAACCTCAAAAGAGATGACAGTGTGATTTTTGACACACCACCTGCATTTTCAAGTGCCACTGGGCTGTGTGTGTCTGGGTGGGTACAGGCTCTGGAGCTCTGTGTGGGCCACTGTACATGAAGAAAGTGCTTGCATGCATTTTTTCTCCCTTCTGGCTGAGACAGTGGAGTTTCAAATTGATTCTTATGAGGGTAGAATTTAAATTGGAATTAAGTGGAAAAGGCAGCAATTCCACAGTGCAGGCTATTGATTTATAATTTCCTTTTTGTGCAGAAAGTGGTAGGTTGCAGGGCAGAGAAGTGCTAGGAGAGAAGGCAAAAGGATAAAAAAGGGTTGGAGAGAAAGGAGGAGAAAGGAGGTTGAAAAGAGCATCTTTAGAAAAGGGAGAGGCACTACAGACAATGGGGCTTGCAGGAAAAGGGCACCTCCAAGAACGCTTGGGAAATTGTGTGGGTAGGGTAACAAAACCAAGGGAATCACCAATCCAAGTAGAGGATGAGCAAGCCAAACAAGAGATGGGGTAAGAAGATAGAGGTGGATAACAGGAACGGAACCACTTCTTCTCAGTGGTGAAATCGAATCCTTCTCTGCCTTCCTGCTGTTCTCCACACGGGGCTGGGGTTCTCCAGCACCACTGGGGGAGGCTGCTCTTGCTTTGCTCCACTTGGGTGCTCTGGACTGCTCAGCTGGACCAGTCACGGGTCCCACCAGTTCTCCTGATGAGTGTTCCTAAACGAAGTAATTTCCAGGGCCTGGAAAGTTAGAACTGTAAGGGCAATTAAAGAAACAAACTCGTTACAGTACGGGTGAAACTGACTAATTAATAAAAAGGCTTGAAAGGTAAAAGCAACAGCTTAGGATATGTATTTAGACCTCTAGTCCAGGGTCTCATCTTTGGAAACACAGCACTTGTGGGATTCTTTTGGCTAAAAGACAATGGAGGGCCAGAGTTAAGCCAAATGAACTTTCTCTCAAGGCGTATCAGAAGTTAGGGAGGTGGGGAATGATTCATCATTCCGAATCCTCAGAATAGATTTGCTAAATTTACAAATTCCGTGTTAATTCCGATTCTCTTCTCCAGCCTTGACTGGCAACAGCTGTTCCCTTTGTTCTACTTTACTCCTTGGCTTCATAATTTTCCCATCAAAATGTACCTGTTTGTGTGCTGCGGGATCCTAACTTGGTTTGGGAGATGATGACAGGAAGGGGATCAGTCTTTGCATAGAGAAGGAAAGGAAGAGAATTTTTTTCTGTTTGTTTCATTTTCCACTGCCCATTTTCTGTAATTATTGCAGCAAAGATTGTTTGTAGGCATAATTCTGGAAAGAACAAAGTTTTGATGATTGCAGGATATTTGGACAAAGCAAACTTGCATCTCTTTGAGAAGCTTCTTTGAGGCTTCTTTGCCCTCTTTCAAACATAAAGCCACAGAGTTCTGTGACCTTGTTGGTCAACCAAGCAAAGCAAATTGAATTTGAAGTAATTAATACTTGCCACAGTGTGCTTGGGAATATGCTAACAACCAAGAACTATTTGCAACAAATTAGTTCAATTAATTAAACAGACAAAGATGAAACTATTCAGATAAATGATTCCATTTGCCCAGGTGTAATAATAAATGTCAGTGACAGGTTTCTTTTGGCTGTTGCTCTGCTAATACCTCCATTGATGAGTCTTGACTCTTCAAGTAAGCAAAAAAAGCATAAAATCTAGCATTTTCACAGTATTTTTATTCTGGTTTGATTTGGAATTTTGAGAACCATGTCCTGTCTTCAACTTCTTTATTTTCAAAAGAATGAGAATTGACTGGTGTTAAGTGATCTAGCAACCAGAAAGATGAGAACTGGGACTGTCCAACTTCTACAGAAAGGGGAGGCAGAAAGATGACAGAAAAAAAGTGTGAAGGAGGATAAACTCTTTTGTATATTTGACTGGACTGGGACAAGTTACCATGAAATAAAACAACAGTGAGGAGTTCTAAAAACAATATTATAACTGGAAGATTAATTAAACCTGTAGGGGATCATCTGTAGTCCCCAGCCTCAGAATATTTTAAGAACAGTCCAGGCATGACTTTAAGTCTAATATGCTCCACCTTGAGACACAGGGAATAGGCACCATGACCTTCATCCATGTTACTGCCATGTCTGTGATTCTGGTACAAGTTGTGTGAGAAAATAAGAGTTTAACCAGGGAGAATATTTGTTTTCACTCACAAAAATGTAAGGATTAAATGTCATCTGAGCATCACCTACTTTAAATTGGTAGCAACAAAACAAGGGGGTCTGGGAAGGAGGAGGAAGTAGCTGCACTGCTTTGTACACAGGTTTTGAGTAAAGTTTTGTCCTGTTTTAGGGGGTTACATGTTTTCAATCTGTAAGCTGGGTTTGGCATCTCAAAGTCCCCCTGTGTTAAAATGCATCCCATCTGTGATGAGACAAGTGGAGACGGTTCATTCCGTTACCAGGAGCTACACTCTTATGAGCACTGGCAAACAGAACCACGAGGGTTTGGTGGTGGGCTCTGCTGTGTTTTCCTCACTGTGGATTCCAGGCTGCTCCATCAGTGTCTGTGAAAGGTCACTGTCAGTCCTGCCATGGCTCACCTCCAAGCACTGAGTGCTTCTGATGTACCACTGGCTGGAAGTCAATTCCCCTCCGGATCATCCTTCTCATTTGACAGGATGGGGACCTTGAACCACCTTGACCCTTTCAGGTATTTTGAGGAGCCTCTCCCTTATTCAGGAGCCTCTTTTGTTACTTGTGATTTCCCAGGGACTCCTGCAGAGGAGTTTGGGGGTGTCTCAGGAGCCATTCTTAGGCTGCAAGATGGTGACACAAAGCTGAAGGTACCAGAATGTGCCCGAGACAAGTTTTGACACCCCACGTTATCACAACCAGAACTAACTCAGAGACCATTATATGCATTTATCATACAGTACTAAAGTATGAAAGACTCAATTAAAGTTTATTTGATATAAAATTAACACTCCTTTCTTCCTCCTTACTGTGCTGATTACGTTAAAACAGAACAATGAGGCAGCTGCAGTGGAACAGTGTCAGAGAAATTTCTGTCAGCATTTACTATAGGCAAAATTACAAGGCTGGGTTTTCTCAGCCAGTTCCTCCAGCCAACTGGCTGCACATGCTGCAAAGCCTTTTTCGTACTACCATGGACCGCAAAAAAGAATACATTGAAATTTTCCTCCTTTTTAAAAAGTGAGAGAATGGTGCAAACACAGGAAAAATTACCATATTCAGCTCTTACATTGTGCCTCTCCTCCACAGCTTCCCAGGGCTTGGATTCCGTGAAGCCTCTCAGGGCTTGTGCGACTTCAGGCACCTACGCAGGGCCTTTGAAATCACCATGGGTCTCTTTTAAAAAGTGCAATTAAACACATGTCTCACTTGAACTTCAGTTGGATTTGAATCTTGGAATTTTCCAAAGGAAAACACTGTGTTTTACAATTAATTCTATTCATGTGATTTTAGCACAGAGGGAAAACTGGATGGTAATGATCACCTTTGAAAACCTATCAATGAAAATCAATCACTCGGACTGTGTTGCTTTTATTTTTTTTTTTAATAGTGGAACAAAACTTCTCCAAATGGGGCCACTATTACAGGGTCTTTAGAGGAATTTCTCTGGAAGCTTTTTGGGTCTACTCCTATTAAATTTTACACACTTCTATTCCATGAAACTGAAAAGTAATATTTCAAAGGATAAGTCTATTGAAACACTCATTTTTTTTATCATAAGGATTTTTTTTTAACACGTCCTTCAATTTATTTTTTTCATCTGTGATGGAGTTGGAATAAGAATAGTAATTTGACAATGTAAATTTGCATGGAAATATGCTGCCTAAAAACCCATTTATTACACCAGTTATAACTCAAGCAGATATGAAATGGCCCAAAGGTAAAGCAGAGTTGACGACAGAATAAAAATGTGCATGCAACTTTTTATGAGCTGAAGTTTGTTGACTCTGTGGTTATTTTCATTTAATATGTCTCCAGATGAATATTAACTTTTTTTTGCTGGATGTTTCCTTCTGGTTCACTCATACTGAAATAAGAATAATGGGTGAGCTGATTAATATTTGGTTTAATTTCAGCCTTTGTATTCCTTGCTGAAATAGAGTTTTATGGCTTTTTTTAAAGAGTGATTTGATTTTTGTATTTCCCAACAACTCAGAAGGGATATTCCCACCCCAAAAGCAGCCACAAATTGTAGTTAGCTACTATAATTTTTCTCCTTTTGCAATAGTGGACATGTACTGCTTTTCTTATGTTCAGATTCATTGAACATGATGTCAAAAGAACAGAGTTCTATTCCAGGTGGTTTTTTTCTATTTTCCATCCTGACTTACAGCTGAGGAAATTAATTCACTACGAATTTTATGAAAAAGGTGAAGTGATTTAGGGTTTAATAACAGAGAGCAGGAAAGCTGCCTCTTTCAAAGCTACCCAAGCCTGCTCCCAGCCTGCTAAAATACACTGAAAAGTGTGTGGGTTCTCAGCTGGCTCGTGAGCATTCTGGGCAAAGATGAGAATTCCTGGAGTGGAGACAGGAGGAATCTTAAAAAAAAAAAAAAGAAAAAAAAGGATGAAATTTTATAATTTTTTTTCCACTTTTGATGTAGCATCTTTTCTCTCTGATGGCGTAGGCAGACTCTGAGCCATGGCTCTGAGGGCTCCAGCCAGTTTAGTGTTGATTTTGTGCATCTTGCTGCTGCCAGTCCAGGCAGATATTGCATGTTTCAGCAAAGTCTTGGTATCCTTCTGAAGAGTCACCAGGCTGTAAAATCCAACTTTGAAGCTGAAAACGAAACTGAAATGTCATATAATATTACAAGGGTTAATTGGGTAATAATCACTTTTCTGGTTTCTTACTCTCTGCTAATGACAAATTAAAAGAAAACACAAACAAAAAGAAGGCAAAATTGCTGATGTTTCTATACTGCAGACAATAATGACCATCACATGGGTTGTTGTAACCATCATAGGCTCATGGTATTTTTCAGCTCAAATATTTCACTGGTTTTTATCACTGACTGGTGATGTTTGCTGCTTTAGAAATTAGCTCTGTAGTTTTACGTATCTTTTTCTCCTATGTATTATGAACATATAAATAGGGTAATATTTTTTTCTCATTGTTTTTGTTTGGTTTTCTGACTCCTTCCGTATTGATTTGTCTCAGTGCTCTGTGAAGTTGATTACTTTTGCTTGTTTAGAAATGAGGCTTCTGGAATTCTGCATTATATTTACCACTCAAGAAAAAAATGACAACAAAGAAACAAGTTTCTTTTAGAAATGAAACAAAAGCCTCATTCAGATGAGAGTTAATTTAATGAAAGTATTTAATCTTCCCCTCCTCCCTATCCTGAAGCAAGAAGTTATGGCACGTTTTTATTTTAAGATCTCCTTGCCATGTTTATTCTGAGCCATTCTCAGTGTACTGGCAGAAATGAATTTTTATTCTGTTAGGCCTGCTGAGATTATCCTGCTCTGTCACAAGGAGCTTTAGTCCTTCTTCTGGTTTGAGTATCATCAACAGACAGAACTAAAGGAAGTATATTCACTTACATTTAGTATTCCTTGTCACATGAATTTCTATTCCTTTTTCCATGACCAGTAAAAACCCACAGAATCATTGTGGCTGTAAAAGACCTCTAAAGTTACAGAAATGAAATGAACTGGAAGATGGCAATTGCTTCTGCAGCAAGTTCACATTCTGCCAGGTTTCATAGAATCCTAGAAAGGTTTGCCTTGGAAGGCACCTCAAAGATCATCTGTTTCCAACACCTCTGCCATAGGCAGGGACACCTTCCACTATCCCAAGTTGCTCCAAGCCTCATCCAACCCAGTCTTGGACATTTCCAGGGATGAGGCAGCCACAGCTTCTCTGGGCAACCTGTGCCAGGGCCTCACCACACTCACAGTAAATAATTTCTTCCTAATATCTACTCTAGATCTATCCTCCTTCACCTTAAACCCTTTTGTCTTATCACTGCACACCCTTGTAAAAAGTCCCTCTCCAGCCCTCTTTTAGCGCCCTTTAGGTGCTCTAGGGTTTAAGCTGTAAGATATCCCTGTTTGCTCCAGAGGATTTCACCCATCCCATCCCATCCCATCCCATCCCATCCCATCCCANCCGTCCCGTCCCATCCCATCCCATCCCATCCCATCCCATCCCATCCCATCCCACCCCCAGCCCAGAGAAGGTTTCAGTGCAGCATCCCTGAGCAAACCAACCTCTTCCTACCAGCCTGGCAACAAGACATGGTTTGACAGGTCATGCTCAGCAAAACTCCTGCTAGGGAGCTCTGTCTGTGCTTGTGGCAGTCGGCCCACAGGAAAACTGAGCTCCAAGGAAAGTTGTGGCTGTCAGACTGGCACCCAGCCCACAGCTGGAGAGCTCTGCGTGCTCAGGGAGGGCTGAGTGCTCTGCACTGGCGGTGGGAGACCCTCTGAGGAGGAACAACCTCTCCTGTTCACAGAGGAGACACATAAAGTTTGGTATTACTGGTTGCCTAATGTCAGCCTAGTGCCTTTTTGGAGACAAACAGACCCATCTTCGATTCTCTTGGGAGCTGTAGCATTTTGCAGACAAGCTGATGCCTAATTTTAAAGACAAGAGGCGAGGCAGCTGCAGCCCAGCTGTGTGGAAAACTTTTAGCAGTATCGGGACTGGAATGTGGATTTTTTTTTTTATCCTACAGCCTAGAATATCTGCTGGAAAGGTCCCCTTATGGCTTTTCTGCTTTTATTTTATGGCTGGGGCAGCTGCAATAGCAGAGGACAGTATAGGAAGGCTGTGCTGTGTGGAGTTGTCACTCTTAGATCCAGAAAAGCGACTTTGCCTCCAGGTGTAACCATGCAAATGGGCACAGCAGCCCTGACTTTGAGCTTCTCCTGTTGTAAGTCTTCATCTTTACATACCTGTGACAGTGAACATTAAACTTGACCTCAGGTTCTGGTGATCCAGGAGAGCTGGGAACATATATTTCCCAACAGTTTATGTCCCACCTGGATCCCTGCCAGCAGCTTTGGTTCCTCCTTCGTCACTCCAGGACCTGTATCCAGCCGGAGTGCTGACAAATGTAGAGCATGATAAGGATCTTTAAAAAGACAAATAGCTTTGTAGCTATGCATTGCAGTTCCATTTAGCTTTCAAACTGCTGCTGTATATAAAAAAAAAATCAGATAAAATATGTTTCATGGAAAAGTTCTGCAGCTTCATATCATATGCCATGATTTTTCCCCCAGTAAAATCAAATTATGTCCTTCAGACACTGTGAGGGGGAGTGGGGAGAGGTGAGAGGGAGAGAGAAGAAACACTGGCTCCCTGTGTTAGCTACATGTTTAGGGACCCAAAGTTTGAAGTGGAAACTAAATCATCCCTCAACGTAAAATGTATCTCATAGAGGAATTAAGAAATTCCATAGAAGAAAAATGACCACAAGTCAGGCTTTTCTTTCTCTTTCTCCCACATCCTGCCATGTTTTTATTGCTATTATTGAACAAAATCTGTGTCACAACAGATTCATCTCTTGAATGATTCTCCCTTGAGCAGGAAAAGGTCGTGGGCACTATTTGAGTGTGAACAAGGTGTTACAACAACCTGCTTGTAGGAGGCTGCTGGGAGAGGAGCAGAAACAGGGGCTGCTTTGAAAGTGCTTTGTCCCAGAGGGCTCCTTTCCAGGGGATCACTGAAAGAAGCAGGAGATGAGAGGCCACTTCTGTGTGGTGTGACGTGGCGTGGCGTGGCGTGGCGTGGCGTGGTCAGTCAGAGGGCTCGGACACCCCTTTGCTATGGGACAGAGGTCAAGGAGCCGAGGGAGAGAAGATGCAGCAATATCACCCTGGCAAAAGGGGGGTGTTTGGCACATCTTGGTAGCTCAGCTTGGAGAGCTGGAATGCCCTGTCTGCTACAGAGACACAGACCTGCAAGGGCAAGAGCTGAATGGAGACAGATGGAAATGTCTTGCAAAGTGGTTTGCTTGTGTCAGAGATGGATAATGCATGGTTGATCAGGTAGAGGTCATCAGTCAATTCTTGTTGCATTTCCACCAGCTGGACTGCGTTTCTACCAGGGGTGGGATCCAGAAGTATTTTTTAACACCCTGGAATATCTTAACCCTTTCTCTTTGCTCTATTGCTTAGATTCAGCTGCAGGGCTTGGGGGAAACACCACAGACCTTGTCACCTCCTCACAGCTACTGGAGGCTGTGAGTCATTAATGACTGGAATACTCACTTTGCAGTACTTGTGACTCCCACCACAGACCATTTCAGATAATAAATAAAAGCCTGAAAGTACCTGGTTAAAGAAAACATTAATTTGTCTGTAGGGAGAATTTTTGTAATCCTTTTGTAATCATTACAGTTGGAGCATTAAAAAAAATGGAGTCAATCTCTTCATGTCAAGCAATGAAATTACTTTTCCAGTCCCTCAATATCTCTTAAAATCTGTATTAGCAAATATAAATAAATCACCAGGGGATTTTTTTCAGTGTAATATTAGTGACAAGAGAGTCCAGAAAGTGTGTGCTCTCAGTCCATTACTATCTAAGATGTAAATCCTTGATGATACCGTATATGTCAAGCCTGTACATTACTTAGACAGCTATAATAGTTCTGATGTTCCAATGAAAACATGCTCTGAAGAGAAGTCACTGCACTCTTCACCGCATACTTAATCAGATTTTCAGTCAATGCATTGTGAGCAAGATTTTAAAACTCCTGAACTACAGTTTATAGCAAATTATAATGTTTGACAGAGTGAAAACACACTCCTCTTCAAGTCACCGTCTTCAGCTGAACTACACCTTCAGAATATCTTTGTGAAGCAGGAAAAATTCATAAATGTTGTTTTAGAGATGAGGCAAAGTGGCTGCTGAGAGCGTAAATGGTGTTCTCAAGGTTCTGGCAGGTCTCCTCCTGTTTCCTCCCCTCCCTGGGTGTAGGTCATGGTAACATAACCAGACTACACCACCTTTTCCATCCTGCAGCTTGGTGATAGTGGGAGTGTTGTCTTCAGAGAGGACCAGAGCTAGGCTGAGCCTCAGCCTCGCATTTTCTGCCTCCTGCAAGAGGGAGAAGATTGTTGGAATAACCTTAGAGTAAATCAGCCCAGTGCAGCATTCACGAGAGTCCAGTTAACAGAGACAGAGCATTTAACAGCAGCAAAAGAGCATTAAGTGTGGTTACTTCTCAATTTTCTCTTTGCATTTCCTTGCCTGAATCTCTTCTTTGTTCTTGTGGTAGCTGTATGTTTTGTATCCCTACATGAAGTCAACATCCCAGAAAATCTTCCGCCAACGTTTCTTGTCTCTTGGATGTTTGTAAAAGAGGTCCCTCAGCTCCATCATGTGAAGGATTTCAATAGTTTCATCAGGGAAGAAGAAATTACAAACACGGCAAACTGAATTTTATATTCCTAAACTTTAAGCAGTTTTACTGGGCTGTGCATCCTCCTCATTTCCCTTTCCTCTCCAGAATAATCTCTCTTCATTTATACTGGGTCTTTCTGGTTAATCTTCTTTTATCTCACATGTGCTGAAATATCTCTCTTCTAGAAACACTGCCTCCTGCATCCCTCCATCTGATTTCCTCTTGGAAATCAGCCAGTCTCAAATTAATCTCCTGGATAGAAAGCTGGCCCTTCCTGCCTGGCTTGATGGGTGACTCATGTCTGTGCTTCTGCCTGCACCCCAAATACGGCAGCGTGAGTCACTGTCCTTCATCACACCCCTCTCTCATCTTGCTTCCCTGCCGCAGTCAGAAATTCCCAGCCGATGTGTGCGGGAGATGCCGGAGCTGTCAGACAGTCCCAGGGCTCCCCGTGACCCTCGGGCACTGCCCGTCACCTCCATCGCTGCCCTGGGGAGCTCAGGGACAGCCCTGCCTCACTCCACAGCATTTGGGAAAGGCTTGGTTTGCTGCTGGAAGTTAAAGACCAAGCCCCATCTCAGAGTTTGGTTCTTCAGGCGCTTCTGGACATTATCGCTGGAGCTAATCATGTAGTTAATGAAACTGTCTCAAATATATGCCAGTATTGGGCCTTGGCCCAGACCTTTTGTTTATGTTTCTGACCAGACCTGATTCTTCATTTGGCAACATATCAAAAGTGTACAGATGGATCAAAACAGATCATCATTTCCCAATAAAATATGATCCTTTGCAAACAGTTACCCAGCCTGTCACAGCTGGTATTCACAGGGCTTGAATTATACATGTGCAAGCTGGAAGTGCTTTGAAGGCTCAGCCATCCAGAACAGACACAGTGTTCACAAAGAGCCCTCCCCAGCCCCATCCTACCTGCTGGTCCAAAGGGGTCCCCTGTGGACGTGGTGGGAAGACTTTTGTCCTTCAGCCAAGCTGTGTTGGCCTCATACAGAGCTCAGCCAGTGAAAGCTGCTTGTGTCAGAGAGCTGCTCCCACCAGCTCATGGGCACCCCACACTCAGAGGAGTTGTCTGACATTCAAATAGTAAAATACGTTATATTAGAGGAATTGTTGGTCTTCGGCAAGCAGAAAGTATCTCATTTAGTCAGATAAATTATTCATTGCAAATAATTTGTTCAGCTCCACTACCCAACAAAAAAAAGGGTTTACTTTTCCTTCCTGCCATATAATGAGGATTCTTCTGTCAACACTAATGGGGGATATCCAGAACAATCACAGTAATATTGGGTTTTTTGCCTACCTACATGTTCTTTAGAAATGGATACAATGCAAAACTATACCTATATTGGTGTTAGATTCCAGCACAGAGAGCTGTGCCAAGAAATCTCTCCTGGGCATATCCAGTGGTGCACATTCCAGTGAGAACATATTTCACAGTTCAGTGGGCATTAGAAATTGCATTTCTTGATTACAGTATTTTCATGTAAGTGACACCTTTAGCTGTGTCATGAAGTCCCTTCTTTATTCCCCTAATTAAAAACAACCTTATGTAAGAAGTGGGTGAGACTGAAACTCCAACTGGTCAAGTCCAACTGTCCAGCAGCGAGGAACAATGGTCAGAAAAGAATGGAAGACCAAAGCAAGCACAGAGCAGTGCTTCCCTTGGTTCCAGGAATTTGTATCTTGGGGTCATTATAAGTTTATGTTTAAAAATCTCTGTCTATTTCTTCTAATAGTTGGTCAAATGTGTCTGTGTGAATTCATCTGTGGCTTTGATCAATTCCTCCCTTTCTCATTCTTTAGATTTACAAATGTCCCCTACTCTTGCCAAAAGCCAGAGTTAGGTTTTTTATTTATCCACGTTAACATGTCACTACTCTGAATTTCCCTTCCAGCCTCTCCCAATGTGCTTGCAGAGTTTCCAAAAAATGTAGTGTGTAGCTCCATGCTGTCCTGTGTCTTTCAGATATTTGAAAAAGAACCTGTGATTTACAAAAGAACATGCAGCAAATTCCAAAGCCCAACAACTTACCTTTAGTGGTTTTATTTCTGTAGGTGTCTGTTTATCTCAGTGGCCATTCTGTCTCTCCAGGTAGAAAAGTACTTTGTCTTGTGAATCAATTATTAAACTTCTGATGAATATTTTTACACTCTATATTCCTCTGCTGTCATTACCTTCCCCCTTTCCTTGTTCTTCCTCTTTTCCTTGTAATCTCAGCATTACTGTTCTTCTGGCAGTCCCATCCCTCAGGCAGGCATCACTTCAGAAGCTTCCTGGATGACTTCAGAGGAGATGTTGATAAATAATATTGTATTTAGGCTGTGTAAACCGAGCTGACCTTTGGTCTGTTCGTTCTTTGCAGCCTCCCAACTAAACAAGCAGAGAAGAAAAGGCTGTGTGCTCAGCCACCTCAGGCTATCCCTTACTGAAAGCTTTGCTCCAAAGGTTACTCGGAAGGGGAGAGAAGCAAATCTATATCTGTAAATAAACAGCAGGCAAATCGAAATGATAAACATCAGAGGATGTTCATCAAGGGTGAACAGCAGAACAGTTAACAAGAGAGAGATATAACTTCTTACACACTAAAAGAATCTCCACAGCACCCACATATATTTTGTCTGTGGCAAAAAAAAATAATGAACAAATGCTGGGGATTCAAGTGCAAAAGGCCCCAGTGCTCAGTTCAACCCGTGGGTGAGTTTCACTAAAGAGCTGGCAGCAATGTTTTCCAGGATTCAGCGTGTCCAGATATTCAACCTTTGAGTTTTCCGCTTTGTTTGGGAGTCTCAGCAAACTGGAAACAATACATTCACCATCCCAAGTCACCTAAGTGTTGAGATTACAGAAACAAATAGGGATGGAATAGCTCCTCTTGGTGATGTGGATAAGGAACATAATTCTGGACTATTAGGACAAGATACAAAAAACAGTGGGTCAAGAGGTGCAGTTAGTGGTCTGTAGTTGAACCAGGTAGATTTGTGGACAAAGAAACTTCAAAAACTGCTCATGTGGTTGGTGTTTCATTGTGCTGTGATTGTACTGGACTCTCCATGGCCAACTGTTTCACCAGTTCTGCTGGGATATGAATCCTCAGAGATGTTTTTAACCTGGTTCTGTGGTTCTTAACTGCTACTGAAACAGAAAAAAATTATCTACTTCCTATTCATTTATTGCCTCCTGTGCCTGCCACTGACTTTGAGCTAGGCTAAAAGTTTCCCCAACACTTTAATCTACACAGAATCCTAACACTTACTGAAATCAGCATTTTGGCAAAGATTTTTGCATTTCCTGTGTGCTCAGTGATGTCACCCCTGTGACAGCTTTGCTTTATTTTCTATAAAGCAGTTGAGATTTATGGTGCATGTCACTCCTTTTTATGAGCTTATTTTATGGTGTGGCTGATCTTATGGCAAACAAAAATTTTGCTCGTATTTCCAGGGCTTTTTTTTTTCCTCATTCTGTACTCGAGAAAAAAATAGGAAATGGGGCAGTTTGGAAACTGTAGCTTTTTAAGAGTTCATAATATTTTTTAAAGCCTTAAAGTATAGAATTCCCCCAAAACGATCTTGTGGCAGCCAACTTTTCATTATGTTACAATTCTTGTATGAGCTGACACCCATTCAGCTGTTGTTAGTGCCTTCACTGAAGTCCAAGCATTTGCTTTCTAAAAGGAGTAGAAATCATAAAAAAACCCCAAACCAATAAAATTTGCTCTCTGAAGAGTTTTAACCAGTTCTGTGGGGGAAAGTGTCATCTAAGAAACAAGGTCACAAGCTGTTTCCCCATGAGAATGGCAAACATAAAATCCCTTTGAAAGGAGGGAAGAATAGAAGGTCAGGACTTAGACTGCAAAAATACCTTGTGTTCCCAGCCTGGTCTGGTAAATGTAATGGTAATGGCTGGTACTCCAAGACATCAAAAATGTATATTTATTACTCAAAACTTTTTATTGAAACATTACAAAATAGCAAAATCTTTACTGCACCACTTTCCAAAGGAAAGGCTGGGTTTTTTCCCCTTTAAGCCACACTTTTTACCATGAGTAGCTGTTTATGTTTTAATGCTGCAGAGGACATAAAATGAGGAAATTTTGCCTTAAAGTATAGAATAAAAAATGGATATGAGAAAGGAAGTCAGAAGGGCAAGTAATGTTAGCTCTACTTTATAGACAGGAAATGGAGAGCAAAGGATGAGTGGTTTTGTTAAGTCTTTCCAGAGAAACATGGTGATGCCAACTGTGTGTCAATGTAACGGGGTCTCCATCACCAGAGACAGCGAGGGAAAGATGAGGATATTTGGTTCTACAAGAGTGTAACCAAAGCTGCTTTGAAATAAAGAGGAACCTTTGGATAGAGTCAGAAGAATCTGCTTTTATTTGTAGTGATTTAGTCAGTGGCTGGGGCTGACGATTTCACCTTTCACAGACTTCTGTCTCATTTTGATGTTCTCATATCCATCCTGCCTTTGAGCATCCTTAAATGTGGTGCAGCAAAGAGCTTTGCTTCTTTATGGATCTGTGTGCACAGAGTGTCTCAGGACCAGTGCAGCATCCATATGAATGATACCAACAAATTACATGTTCAAAGTCATATATTCGACCTGAAGTGCATCATGAAGCTCAATCCTTCCCACCCCAATTTTCCCCAGCTGACTACCCCAGTGCTCTGCTGTGCAAACAGCTTTGCTGGAGCTGTCACTGCCTTTTGTCTTGCAAGTCATTCTCTGTGTGTGGCAGTGGCAGGGGTGCATCGTATTTGAATTTCACTTTCTCATGTGGCTTTTGCAGCTCTGAGTTCAAACCCTGCCCAGATGTTCCCTCTGTGTCAGAATCCATCAAGCATTTTCTTTTCCATCACTCATGAACAGGATCTGGGGACTTGGACACATGGTCCCGTCAGAATAAAAGCAAATGCCAAACACAGAAATCAGTTTCTTTCCTTTTCCATTTCCTCTTCCCATTCCTCTTCCATTTCCTTTCCCCCCTTTTCTTCCCCTTCTTCTTCCCCTTCCCTCTCTTTTTTTCTTTCCTTTTTCTTTCCCCTTTCCCTTTTCC
>VZTJ01000996.1:3346060-3373047 GCA_013397795.1 Orthonyx spaldingii | reverse complement strand
CCTTCCCTTTCCTTCCCTTCCCTTCCCTTCCCTTCCCTTCCCTTCCCTTTCTCCTCTCCTCGCCTCTCCTGCCCTCTCCTCATGGCTGCAGGCATTGGTCTCACAGGGTGGTCATGTGGGTGATTCAGAAGTCACCACACATTCAAAACTTCTCTTTAAAATACCTGGAATCCACTAAAAGCCCCCATTTGTATTCAGGGCATTTCAGCACTGAGCAGCACGAAGGGAAGGGATCAATAATCACATTGCATGACCCAACTTCTTGCTGTGCCAGGCTAACTTTAACTAACTCACTCTAATATTGAATTCAGTCCTCCCTGATTTGCCCTTTGAGTATCCCACCTTCTTCCCTCTCACTTAGCTGTCCTCTAGGGATATTTCCCAACTCAGCTATGATAACCCTGTTTTACTTCTCTGCAGTTTATTCCATATCTATCTGTCCCCTCCCTGTTGTATCATTTAGGAATTACTACTGAAGGGCCTCGTGTTCACAGTTATCTTTGTTTAGCCTTTATTTCAATGCCACTCTCACTCAGCCTGGCCCTACAAACTCACTCCACTCCTTCAGTAGCAGGTGTGTGGCAACTGGAAGGAAAATCTGGATTAAACAGCAAATGTGTATCAGGAGGGAAAAGGTGGTGGGAGATCTGTGGTGACGTGTTGTGAGCTGACAATATGGCCAAACTCGGCATTGTTTTCTAAAGGAAAACTAAAAATGGCAGCTATGAGTGGCTTTTGATTTTCTTTGGTCTTGTTCAATGTTTTCACAATTCGACTAACTCTTTACCCAAGATTTCTCATCATTAGCTCAGGTCCCACTCCTATTCTGCTCTGCCTCTTACCTATTCCCAGGCTTTAACAGCACCAACAAATCTCCAAAATTGTCTGAAAGTATTTAAAGTGCATTTCGGGTACTTCTGTTGTTTTTTAAAAACCTGTTAAATTTCCCCCCAAAATAGCTCTCACTGATACCTCTTCCAACAACAAAGCAATGGCCATTGGTATCTCCTGTTCCTTAACGCTCTAAGATGGGTGAAGTAGAGGAGGCAGGCATGTATCCAAAACTCAGAGCTGCACAAAGGGAATATACTGTGGGAGGATGGAGGCAGAGAGAAAAACTGAATGTGGGATTGATGCCAAAATCTGATGAATACAGCAAAAGCACCAAATGGCCAAAGCGAGGTGCCCTTCCGTGTGACCATGAGCCAAGCGAGGGAGAGAAGGATGTGCTGAGGTTTGATTCACTGCTGGTTTCATGTCATGAGGAATCTGGCAGTCACACAGTTTCTGCTGTGTATCACAAAAGTCCTGTAGTAGGAAACCACATAAAAAAATTATGGAGGGCAAAAACACTGGCACGAGTATTTCAGGCTGTCAGTCCCTGTAATGGAATCTTGCTTTAGGTATAGCATCTAATCCCTCTAGTCTACCCTTTACTTTGACCTTTTTTATGACCAGGTCTTGTTTTCCACTGTTTGTAATTGCAGAGACATAAAAAAAAAAAAAAGCTTTGAATAATGCTGTGTGAATAGAAAAGCTCTGGGTTTGCAGCATATCATGCTTAAACAGCTCTTGCTTTGTGTCTATGTGAATTCATAAGTCAGGCTTAGGCCAAAAGATACCACAGAGTGTTTGTTAAAAGCTGGGGGAAGGTCTTTATACATCCAGGCTTATGTCAATGTCAGAGTCTCGAGGGTTTGAGGTAGTGAAAATGTTGTATTCTGTTGTCTGTCTGAGTTTGTAGAATCTGGAACAATTTGGAGGCTTGAGCCCCCTTACTGATACGTGCAGCAACACTGAATGAGAGCACCCGGAACTGCTTCTCTGTATTCTCAGAAATAACCATCAAGTGGTGCAGGATTTTCAATCTTTTTCTAAAAACAGGCTGTCTAGGGATGTGGGGAATATCTGGGACATGATTTGACAATTTGTAAGACCCCGAGAAAAACCGTCATCCCTTTCTGTGAAACAAAGACCCTCCATTATTTTCAGCACAGACCAAACCCTGCAATAGCTATCAAAGAATACTGAATATTTTCTTTCTACACTGTTTGTTTTCCCTCTCATTTGCACAGTTTTGTGCTGGCTTTAAGTACAGGAACCAAAATGCTGGTGTGGGAGAAGAGCTGTTGCAATGCATTTGAAGGATAAACATCAAGGTACGTTTGAAACAATGGAAGTGGGTGGCGGGATGTTCTCCTGAGATTTCTGAGCTCGTTTTTCTGTTCTAGCACAAAAGAATCCACACCCAGACTTCCCTTGGTTTATTCTCCAACTCAGCACTGATCCTGTTGGGGTTTACTCATGTCTTGTTTTTCAGCAATCTTCAGATTTGACACTGAATCTTAATCCGCAAAAGGTAAAAACCTTGGATGCTTCAGGTGTTTTCAAGATGGATAATAAGTAGCCAGAATTCCACACTGTTTTTCTCATCACCCACTTGAACATTCAAGGGCAGAGAACTGAATATTGCAAGTAATTACCAGTGTGTTCTACAGTGAAATTTCCATCAGTTAAAATAAGGCTTTTATCTATTTTTTGGTGGCGAAATGGGAAATTCGCTTGCTCTGAGCAAACGGAACATATGTTTATCCCATGTGAGAATCTGCTATTAGCGCCCACAAGGCTCTAGTTTACACAACATCTATTTTCTTTTTCAGTGGGTAATGAAAGAAGTGTCAGAGACACCCAGGCTCTTCTTTAGTATCACAGACAGTTATTTCAAGAATCTGGGAGCAAAGGTCATGGCATCCATTCCTCTTGACAGATTCACAATGTTGTGCACAAAAAATAATCAAACTTTTACATATTTATTTTAAAATTGGTGTTAAATCCCCTTCAAAAATCCAAAAATAATACAGAAGGGGAGAGCTTACATAATTTTTTTTTGTTCTGTTTATTGAATGCCGCATTATAAGAAGAGGAAAGTCTTCTGCTGGATTTTGCAGCAAGGTTTTGGCCAGCATTATTAATTGTTTTTTTAATAAAACAAACTGCCTTGGGCTGGAGTTGAATCTCATAAGCCACATGAGTGAAGATTAACTTCTTGTCCTTCCTCTTTTGTGAAGCTGTCAGGAAAGTGTCACTTTTGCTTTTTACTGCTTTTCCCCCCTTTAAAGTGTTGCAAACGTTCCTGCTCAGCATCCTTCAGAGCTGCTTCCTGACTTCATTTGCCTGTTCCAGTGCAAGGGGTGAGGGCATTCCCACTGCATGTGAAGCAAATTGCTCTCAAGGTTCACACTCCAAGTACAAAATCCTTTGTCATTTCCCAACCAGAGACAGCAGCGTTTGATGAGCTGATATTAGGAACTGCTAACAGCTCAACAGGCTGATGCCACTGCAGCACAGCCTGTGAAATCTTCTCACATGCCAGCATTTGCTTTTTTAAATGTGCTTGCTACACAATGGCACAGACTCCTTCAGGCTTTTCACTCAGTGGTCTGTTGCAAGCTAATGGGAATAAAACTACAATGGGAAGTTGTGCAGCAGAGGTGCAGAGAGGCTCACAGGCAGGGCAGCTGTCAGAGGGGTTACAGACACTGTTGCTTACAGGGAAACTTCCCCAGAGTGGTCAGACTTGGATCATTGAACAACTGTGACGTCCAAGAGAGCACTGTTAAAGTCCCACTGTTCTTGTCATGCCTGGTACTGGGAAGGTGATGACCCAGTACTGCTCTTAGATTGAATTTTTTTGCCCAGGGAAGAAGATGCTCTAAGAAATCAGGGTCTTTTTTTGTCTGCATGTTTGCAGTGATGAGTCTCATGATTTAAATCACAATTAATGAATCGTAAGGCATTAATCCATAGAATTGGAACATTATGTTATTTAATAGAGCAAGAAGAGAGCATTTCCAACCCTTGTGAATTTTAAAGATTCAGGATCCAGGAACACAATCTAAAAGTCCAAACATTATAGGGCAGGAGGTTCTGAGGGCAAGCTGAGGATGCTTTTTCCAGAACAGGTTAAAACTGAATGAAATTAAAGACTGGGGAAAAAAAATCAAAGAAAAAGAACCAAATTCTTTCAGAACTCAGGTAGAATGGTTGGCTTTGAAATTTGGCTGCAGTTTCTGGAATGTTGTGCATGTTATTCCATGTGACTCAGCAGCGCTTCAAGCATAAAACATTTCAAATTGAGAGGAAAAATGTTACTGAAAGGAGGGGTTGTGAAAAAACATTGAATTTGAGGGGATTTTTTCAATTTTTTAAAAATCAAACTATTTATTTTGATCTTGAAACTTGTCTATTCTTTTCAGAGAGACATGTTGAGAAGGGAAGAGCAATCCCTCCCCAGCTAGTACTTAGTATTGTTCCTACCTGCTAATTAAGTGAAGGGATTGTCAGGGAGCCTGACAGACACATCCATAATCCCTACTTGAGAGCGTTTCAGCAGAGCTTTGTCCCTCATCCCCTCACACTCTCACATAACAAAATGGCTCTGTGGCATAATGACAGCCATGTGTCAGCGATGTCTGCGAGGAAGGAGATGGAGAAGGAAGATATTCCAGGCTTTCATGTTGGCACCCTCCCGATGAGTAATTCAGACAGTTTGGAGCCTCCTCATGGTCCTCTCCATCACCCCCATCCCTCTGTTCCCAGCAGCACATTTTGTCTCCTTCAGGAGTCACACCAGCCTCTCAAAGCTAAATGGTACATGATGTTAGATTAATTGGCTGAAAAAGCATCCCCAGAATGAAGGGAGGTGGGGAGGTTGCTTGTCAGAAGTGTTGTTCTATCACACTGAAAATCATAGAAATGGGGAAAGGAAAGATCTGAGTGAAAACCAAGGATCCAGATGAAAAAGGGTTGTAAATGAAAACAAAATTCATGTTTGGAAGTGGCTGGCAGTGATGGGGGAAGAAAGGGGGGACCAGCGAAGGGAGGGGAAAGAAACATACAGAGTCCTGGAGGTGTGTGATGATTGTCAGCAGTGCACACAGGGATCTGAGGAGACGTCCCCAGCTGCTTCTGCCTCACACCAGTGGAGAGGAGCCCTCCCCTACCACGGATGGACTCGGGCAGGGATCAAATGGGGCCCTGGAAGTGCAGGATCCTGCAGTGGGGAGTGTGCTGAAAAGGAGAAATGAAGTGCTACAGCAGTCTAGGATCTGATCCTGTGCTCCAACACCAGGCATCCATCGTGTGGAGAACTGGCCCTGGATAAATCATCCATTGGTGTCTCTGGATAAACCATCCCTTCATGCCCCTGAATAATCCATCCATGGGTACCTCTGGATAATCCATCCGTTGGTGTCCCTGGATAAGCCATCCATTGGTGTCCCTGGATAAACCATCCACGGGTGCGAGCTGATCGCTGCAGCTCCTGCTGAAGCAGTGGTTCATCCTAGAGGTACAGGATATTCTTAGTTGGAAGGGGCCCACAAGGATCATCAAAGTCCAACTCTTCATTGCATGGCCCATACAGGGATTGAAACCTTGACCTCGGTGATATGAGCAACATGCTCCAACCAACTGAGTGTCTCCTGCAACTTCTTGTGTCTGGCCATAGTAGAATCTAAACAAAATTCTCTCCTCTCTGTAGCTCTTTGTCCATGAATGCTGTCACAAGAGCTCTGCTCTCCTTGAAGCTGAGTGGAAATGTCTGATTGCTGCCTGGCAATATCTGCTCACAGTCACCAGAATGATTTGATGGGCTCCTTGCTAACTCAGTCCAAACTCTTCCATAAACTTGGACTTTGCTTCTTTCTCACTAAGCTTTGGGAGCCCAACATATTCCTGAGGTCTATTTTGTCTTTCTTATTTTTTCTTTTTTTTCTCTCATGTTTAAACCCTTCCTATGACCATATTCTCCATGTGCTGGGGCCTCCCCTGTGTTGCCAGCTTGCTTCTTCCTCTGCTTTCCACCCACACAATTTTCTCCTCAGTGTCCACAAGGAAGCCATAGAACTGCTGTTTTCATTCATTTTTTTGAGTTTTAATTTCTTCTATGCTTTACACATGCAGAATGGTTCTGCTATAACCCACTGCAAGACCTATTTTGGTCACTGGTTTTCAAGAGAGACTTAAATACCTGTAGCAACAAAAATCTGAGATTTCCTTCATGGGAATTCTGGGCTTGTTTTGCTACTTGCAGTGCTGATACTCTACAGAAATGTGTTGTCTCGTTCATTTTGAGTGACACTGGCAGACGTGAAGCTCCTATGCAATAATTAAGACTATTTCTATATGCAAGCTAATTTTTCTTGTAGCCTGCATTTGGTGTTCAAAATGAAATTCTTTTTTAAATCTTAATTTCATGCCAAATATTTCATGTGGAAATACAAGAGATGAAGCAAAACTACTTTCTTCATTCAGCTCTGCTGCTGATTTTCTTTCCTATATAGGGACCAGGTGTTGACTTCCTAGGTAATAACATCCAATAATGTCAACAAATAGGAGCTACCTATTGGAGAGGAAAAATAAAAGCAAAAATATTCCAGCGGGAAGGACAAAGACAGACTGAGAGCTTGGAGGAAGTGTTGAAAATGCTTCTCTAGAGGGTCTCAAGTACAGCTTAAACAAATGTTTCATTTTAGCTTCATTAGAGTTTGTGTTGGGACTAAAGGAGAAATTACTGGCCTCGTGCTCCCCATCTTTACATCTCTAAGATAAATAGATCACAGTGGCAGGACAAAAAGAAATTAGCTTCTCCCAGCAGGTGAGATCAAGGTGAAGCTCCCTTCCTACCTTAGTGCTAAGCCACAGATGCCTCTTTGTTCTGTCACATTCCTGTAACATCTCACGAGGAGATCTGTTGTTTAAAAAACACCAAAAAAATAAGACAAACAAGCAGCAGTGTTTGCAAACTGAGATGGGCACATTAAAGCATCTTTGGGATGGATTTCTCCCTGCGCTTTTTGTTGACCATTTGTTTCCTTTAATTGGAGCGTGAAAGGACTGAGAATATCCAATGCAACTTCCCTATGCTAAGTACCACCTGTCAGGAAAACAAAGACACTCTATCAGTCACTTTTCCTTGGAGATTGTAAGTTTTTCAGAAAGACGTGCTGGCACACACCCACACTGCTGCTCCCCCCCTTCCCATCCAGACTGCTGTGTGACTAGGAGCAGGAACCACACAGAAAATCCATCCATCTCAATAGGATTTCCAATCTAAAACTTAACCCACAAACAAGTGACTTACCCCCGGCACCTCCCCAGTAATTGGCCTCAATTTTAGAACACTTTCAGCAGTAATACCTGAATAAAAGGCAGTAACTATAAATAAATCAGGATCGAAGATATTATTATTAGATGTTAGTAGAAAGACAAAGGTAGATTAAGTGGAAGGGACGAAAAAAATACCAATCCAGCCACTCCAGCATAAACAGAGTAAAATTAGAGCTGGCTGTAGGCAGAGCTTTGGATGACTGGGAGTGCATTTGCAGCCTGCTGAGCAAAGGCAATTCTGCCCCCACACTGACGCACAGAAGATTTGGATTAATTTCAGTCCAGACAGGTAGTGCAGCTGCAGTTTGGGGCTGATAGCTCGGTGGAAAGGCAAACCAGAGGGCTGATGCAGACCTGAGTGTTGTGCACCTGCTGGGTAACAGAGATATAAACGCTGGAAAAGGGGCAGCCAAAATGTGTCTCGTAATCAACACACAGCGCCGGAGCAGTTTTAGCACAGCTTCCACAACGAGGGGTGTGATGTGAAGCTGCTGTGAGGACCAAGGCAGCAATCAGTTTTCCCTGTCTTTGAGCTTCAAAGGGAAGCAACAGGATTTTTTGGGGAGCCTCCAGGATCAGTTGGATAGACGCCTCTGGGGGTGGGTTAGTTTGGGTCTGTCTTCCCTCAGTCGTGGCTGGGGTGACATTTTCAAGGTGCCTTCTGCATTTCTGTGGTGTCTGTGCTGGGACAGGGCCACCAGACACCCTGAGTCCTTCACTGGGGGAGGAATGCAGGAGGTTATGGGACCCTGAGTAAGGCACAGGTTGGAGTAAAGCCAACATCCACCCGCCCTGGGAGGTTGGTTCCTTCTCCTGCACACAAACTGCTCCTGGGCTCCTCTGTCACTTCAGCTCTCCAGGGTTTGCAGCACATTTGCAGCTTGTGCCCAGGCAGTACCAGCAAATGAGCTCTTTGTCTTCCTCGGTTTGTACCAGCATTATTTTTTTTAATGAATAAAGTCCCACCACAAATCTGTTCAGAGCCTCATTGTATTTGCTGTTTGCCATTGTTCAGTAGTTTTATTCCATTTTAAGATTTAAGGAAATAGAAATCCTTATGGTCAATGTTCCTTGAATAAAGAACTTTTTCCATTAAAGAACCAAGTCTCCTTAAAATGTGGGTTTTTGACATGCCAGAAGATTTCCTCTGTGAAGAACAGGGAATGGGAATAAATATGGTAATGCAGAGTAAATATGTAGGGGGATAAGACAAAAGGAACAGGAATTTCTCTGACTGAAGAGTTTCTTCCACCCAGGAAGTGAGAAGAGTTGTGTTGCACATCATTTAAAGTAGTTTTGGGTTTTTTCTGTTTTTTTTTTTTACAAAGGAAACCTTTTCTTTAAAGTCTATTGCCACAAAAATGCATTTTGGACAGCAGTTTGTACCATATAGGTCAATTGCTAAAAATATGTATCTTAAAGGTGAACTTTCCTTTTGGTTTTATACAGTGGCACAACCAATCACAGCAAATGTTATCCACAAAGTACCGAATCCCACAAAACCCAGACAGCTCAACGCTTTGTGAAGCGAAAGGCAGAAAATTCCTCAAGTCTGTTGGCAACAAAACTTTTTTTAACCTTTCTTACCTATTTTTCTTAGGACATGGGCATTGTTCCATGTCTTTCTGACCTTTCAAATCTGTAGGGAGTACAAAAGGAGGAGGAGGGACAGCTGACATTGTGACCACTGCTTCCTCCTCTGTCACCTCTTTGCTCTCCTTATTTATGTCCCTGTCAGAAATAGCATTGCAAAGCCCTTCCAAAGAGCTCTTTTATTGAAAGATGCTTAAATATTTTAAAAGAGCTGAATTACCAGAGCTCTGAGAATACATGCATCTTCAAGGGAAATGAGCATATGGAAAGCATCTGTCATTATCTCAATGAATTTTTCTGCATGACATCACTCAGGTAGTTTATATCACAACAAATGAGGTGCTAATTTGAGAACGCATATACTTAATTATAAAATTGATTTTTTTAACTTTGCATTTCTGATTGTGAAAATGTTTTTCTTTGCATTTTATTTTTATTGCTTTTTTGATACACAACAGCGTCCGTAGACTGTTCTCAGCAATGTTCTCCTGATTAGTTCATCCAATGATTTGCAACATAATCCTTGGGTTCCCAGTCCGAAGTCACGAGTCCCAGCAGGAATAGGGTCAAAATCATGGTTAGGGGAAATACAGCTGGTGGGTGAGGTGCTGCCCTTTAGGCATTGGGCAGGTTTTTTCTGGTGCTTTTGCTCCGTGCCTCTCTGGGATGGGATTTGTCCCCAGCAATGGGGCTGATTGTAGCCATGTGTTTTCAGGGACAGCATTCATGGGAGGTGCTGCTGAGCCAGCTTTCATTTAACCTGGCACAAACCAGGCCTGTTAGAGAAGGCTGTTGCAGGCTTAAATCAAGAGAAAAGCAGGCAGGAGAGAGCTGTAAATGAGCCTGGGTCACAGGCTAGTAGCTGTAAGGAAATTTTTACCGTGCTGCTAAAAATCCATTATACACAGTCATGCAGAGAAGTGGTTGCATTTACGTGCAGGTGCAGTCTCTGTCAGGAATATCTAAATCTTCTCAGTACAAGGGCTAAGAGCCCTCACAGAACTGTTAGACATGGGACAAAATAACTCTCACTCAACCTCTTTTTTAAACCTTTTCTATTAATCTTGCATTTATTCTCAAAGCTCCTACCCTCTCTCACATATAGCAGAGACCAAAAGCATGGTAAATACATTCATATAATGTTCATATCCAGTGAAATATTTGTATTAGCCTATATATGAGCTTATTTATCCAAGTTAAATTAATAGATATTTATTTATTTATTTTTCAGGCAGGAGAAGGGAGAACATGAAGATGTTTAGACAGCTGAGTTCAGACATGTCAGAAATAAGGACAACCATCAGTCCAGGATCAGAAGCAAAACGAAGTTTATTAACAAAAAAAATTGTCTGGAAAAAAGAAAAAGAAAAACCCGGGTTACCAAGATTGGAGATCCGGGTTGCCAAGATTGGCATAAGCCCCAGTGGCAGAGGACTACAGTGTTGGAGCTGAGCTTTAGATGGAAAATAGAGGCCTTCCTCCAACACCGGGCTTTCTCCAGGCTAGTCCACAGAGAAAATGGCCGCTCCTGTCCTGAGACAGGGCTTTTTATGGCCTGCTATCCCCGACCAGGAACGCCCCTGCCTGCCCCCTGTCCAGCCCCCATGGCCCTTGACAAGTGGTAGGTTTAANCCCACCAATGGCTGAGTCGTTGTCTAGGGGGTAGTTTTCTGGCAGGAAGGAGCCTCATTAGTATTCAAGGTTGCCATGGAGCTCAGTGACAGAAGGACAGTGAAGTTACTATTTTTAGAAACTGGCAGTTAGGGATCTCAGTTAACTGGGGAGCCCTAAACCCCTTTTTCCAAAGTAAAACACATTAAAAACATACATTTAACACCTTAAATCAGTACAAAAATACCTCTTCCAACCAAAAAGAACACTGGGATACAGGGAAAGTACAAAACAATTATCATTCTCAACTTATTCAAAGGGAGAATAAAAAAAACATAACTTAGATCATTGTTAGGGAATTTGGGAACAACTGGAAAAACATTACAACAAGTACAACCTTTAATATTTCTTAACCACTAAACCTTCCAATAATTAACTGGGAACTTTGAGTAACTTTATTAGCCTTATAATGAGAAGTTGAAGAAGCAAAAGTCAACTGCCTAATTTTATTTATAACAAGGCGGGAGTCACCTATGGTCCTTTTTAACCTATTGGGAAGAAAAGAGCTGCAAATAAGAGATTTCTGTCTTTTGATTGTAAAGGCACCACAGCAGTGGGGGAGGAAACTGAATATGGTAAACTCAGCCAGGCTTAGCAAATGGTTTGAAATTGGTGTGGAGTTGTGTAATTATGAAATTTACAGCTAAAATCAGCATATGGAAGTTGCGTCTTTGAAAGCACAGTCCTGGGCACCAGATATTTATCCTGAGAGAATTAGGTTTATTCCATTAGTGTTATTGGCATTAATTGGAGTAGTGGGTTGAAATGCTCACAAACTGCTGTGCAGGTTGAACGTTTGAGGTGCCTGCCGTGATTTATGCGGATAAACGAGGAGGGGGAGATGTAACAGTTGTGGTGTGTGTATGTAGGTGGCCAGGGAAAAGTTGTTCAATTTAACTCCTTGCTTTTAGCAAAGCAGATCCAGCTGATTACTCCAATTCTCCAAGTGTAAACCCTTGCTGCCATATGGAATATGTTGTTTTCCTACTGTAAGAATATAAGATGGATCAAGTTCAAAGAGTAATGTTGCTACCTCAACACCGAGGACACCAATGTTCTCCATAACACTATTATATGTTATTGATCTGGAATGTTTATGGGATTCCCATTGCCAAAACTATGGTAATTCAATTAACTGAAGGGCATTTCAGCAAATATGATGCAACACTCTATTGAATGAATAAATTTCTTGCACACAAAAGCTGTGTTTGTTTTGAGTAGCTTGATTTGAGCACTGCACAATAACACCTGGAATGTTTTTTGGGACATCTCAGCCAAGAAGAAAATTGGCCAAGAGAAAGTTTTTGGCCTCATTGGTAGATGCTAGCATTAGAAATTCTGTGACTTAGACCACCAGTGTCTGGGCTGCGATAAAATGGTTGAAAAGGCTGTGGATTTTTGTTATTCTCTGGAAGGTTTAAACATTATAATCATGTTGTGCTCCTCTGAGACTTTGTCTGGCTGCAAAAGAAGAGTTGAGGAATCCTTTTGTTCCATCCCATTCCTGCTGTGTAAGGAAGGGCTCTCTAGCTGTGCTTGGAAATGACTCTGAAGGAAGCACTGGAAAGTGTCCAGGAGAGCCAGAGGTGAAAGCACAGCTTGTCTGCAGAAGGGCAGCATGCACAGGGGCCGAGAGGAGTCTTGTTTGCTGAACTGGCTTTGATACGACTCCAAAGCTGTGTTGGGGGAAATAAACATGAACACCACAGGCACTGCACTTCCCACCAAGTGTTATGTGACTGTGCCAGCCGTCTTTTGAATCTTTGCAAGGTTTACTGATGTCCTTGAACTCCACACCCACCTCTCTTATCCCATCTAAATGACTTGTACCCCTTGGTGCAGCAGAAGCTTGTGGTGCAGTCTGTACATTTCAGAGCAGACAATCCCATCAGAAATTCCATGGTACCATGACAGCAGTTTTCTGATCTCATTTAAATTACAGAATTACTTCCTGTTTTGAAAGAAAACTGGAAAGGACGTTGTTCTGGAGGTGGATTGATCTGGTTCAGCTTGTTAAAGACACAGCTTTTAGAGTGGGTTGTTCAAAGCCACTTCCAGGCAGCTTCACTTGACTGAAGAGTGTCTGGACCCAAGTTCTGACTCATGGGAAGAAGCTTTTCCCTATCCTGCTGGGTCTTGAATTGAAAATACAAATGACCTGAGAGCCTGTCCCAGGCCTAAATTCTAGTTGATGTAGTAACAGGTGTGTAGCTACACTGTACAGTAGAGAAGTATGAATTAAGTATTGGACAGTGGAGGGAAATTTTGGCCAAGTTCTCACAGTTAGTCACAGGATGAGTGCATAAGCCGCTAGATTCAACTCAGGAGAAAACAGGATATGAATGACTAGACAAAAATGTTACGCCCACTCGCTGTCAAGACCATAAATCTGGTCCTAGAAATTGGAATTAAATTCTAGCAGTCCAGGCTCAAAATCCGCTCAAGCATTCTTCCAATGGAGTGATGAGTGTCTGCGGTTTAATATAACCAGTTAAGAAATATTGTCTGTGCTGGTAAGGGGAATATTGAAGGTTGGAATAAGAATTTAGAACCTGTCTGAGCCCTCTTAGAAGATTTGAGTCGATGAAAAAATTGCTTGGTGTTTATCCAAGGATAAGAACATACAAGAGCTCTTTCCACATTGTATATACCTTGAGGCAGATTATTCACTGACACAAAATATGGGATCTCTAGTGCTGTTTTCATTGTTGCCAGGATATAGTGAAATCCATCAGCTCTTTAATGAAAACAGAAGTACTGCAGAACTCCTTGATTTCAGCCTGGCCCTACCAAACTCATACTCTGTAGCTTAAACTCATAGTCCAAACCTTAACAGCGTTAGAGGGACACAATTCATCATTTCATGGGAACAGGTCTGTTCACAGTCTTTGATTTTGTCTCATCTGTCTTTTGCAAATATGTTCTTCAGCCCCACATTGCATACACCTGTACACCCAAACTATATCTGTGTATCTATATCAGCAATCAACATCCTGATGAAAAGGATTAAAACTCCAACCGTGTGAGCAAGGCTCCCTTGACTGACAAAAAAAACCAAACCAAAAACCCAAACAAAATAAAAGAGAATAAATTAATTGAATAATTTAATTTCAGTGTTGTTTAATCTTTTCCCTAACTGAGATGGGTTCAAGTTCAGCTCTTGGAGGATTTTCAGTTCTCGGTATTTTATTCATCTTTCACATTGGTGACCTAAGGGAATGTGGTCACCCATGTTCATCCCAAAGCAAAAGATACCACATTTTAGAATCAGTCTTTAAAATCATCTTTGGAATCCTTGCATGACCATGGAAAAGAGGACAGAGAGGGGATCAGTGTCTTTCTAACTAGGGCTGGTACATGGCTCCAGGTGCCATCACATCACTGGGACATGAAGCCAGGAAGCAGCTGAAGAAGTGATGTTGTAGCTGGTTGTGTTGTCACAACACCACAGGCAAGAGCTGGTCACTGATGTGAGGCTGCTTATGCCAACCCTGTATTGCTGTCTTGGGAAATAACATGACAGAATAATATAACACAACCATTTGACAACCAGCAAGGTGGAAACAATGCGGGAGCGAGGGCTGAGGGGAGATGAGAGCTAAAGTGTTTCAGATTATCCTATGGAGAACAAACATGTTTGATATAGTATTCACACTGTCTCATATGAAAGTTTAATGTCTTGGGGGTGCCAGCTCTGTACAGATCTGTGTCTGTAATCAAGCCACAAGCAATGGCTCTGTGAAAGATTTTGGAAAAGTTTCTTGGCATCTCCAATGGATGTGTTGCAAAGCTATGACCCATTTTTCAGTCACTGGTTTCTATTATAACCATGAACCCTACAGAGTAGAGAAGGAAAAGAAATGAGGTTGCCTGAGCTGAAAGAAATGGTTGTGTGAACCAAACCCTTGTGAGGTTTTATATCTTGATTGCTTTTCTCTGGAAAACTCTGCCAAGTCTAGAATAATTTCCATAATAGTGTGCATTGCTGATATAAAACAGATAGAAAATGCAGCGTTTCTCTTCAACTTTTCAGCTTGCAACTTCTCTCAACTTCTACAATACATCAAATTCCTTTCATGATATAACTACAACCTGTTTATCAGTGACAAAAAGTGCCCTTTTGGGGTTAAGTGCCCTTTTGGGGTTATTCCTATCAGCACCCGAAGCAGAGATAAGTTTTTTAATGAACCATTCAGTACAAATACTTTGAAACTACGCATTAGCTGACAGATTTTACCTGCAACAGACCTGAGTAAATTCTCAACTGTTTTTTTTCCTGCTTTTGCATTCCAAATGGATTTTAGTGGCATCTCTTGACTCTTGTTGGCAGGAATGGAGATATTTACCATCTGTTCAAATGCATATTGGCCGTGGTAAACAATTCAGACAATTCCCCAAGCAATGGGCATGGGGAGGAAACCAACACTGGCTGCTGGCTCTCCCTGCAGCTTGGGTGCACACAGTCAGGTGAGTTGTTGGCACTGAACTCGTGAACAGAACACCTCTCCAGGGTGGAGCCAGCAGAAGTGAAGTTATGAAAGTGTTAACGATCAGATCAGAAGAAGTTTGATTTTGGCTTAAACAATTGCATTCTGGTTTGGTTTGTGTGGTGCCCAGCATGCCTTTCCAGGGAGGCATAGGAGAGAGTAAAATGAAAGGAGTTTGCTGCATAGAAATGAACTTCAGAAGCTGTAAGACCATGTCAGAGCAGCTCATGGTGCTGTGTTTAAGAAGCATTGCTCAAGGATAGCTGCAAGGAAACACATTAGCTCTTTGAAGTGTTTAGCTGAACCTGCTCCTTGCTGCAGTCTTCCAGCTGTTGACTTTGTCCATGAAGGGCGGCTGTGTTTTGGTTGGGCTCCCAGCAACCACTTTCCAGACAAACCCATCACAGTCGGTGCTCCTGAATGGGGATTTGCTCATAAAGGTGCCCACGCTGTTAAGAGCTGTATTTGCAAGTGCAGGTGGGGAATTTGGAAGGTTGCTGCTGGGAGGAGTGAGTGTCTCTCAGTGGTGTCTCTGCTCCAGAAACAACGACTGCTGCCTGTGCCTTTTGTGCAGCAGCGTCTCAGATTAAGTCTCTGCCACTCATGGTGTATTTGCTTTTTGTTTTGCAGAACTTTCCATCTGGAGTCACACAGTACGTTTGTTCCCCATAGCATGAAAGCATGGCATCTTAATGCTTTTCCCTGGAGCAGAGCAATACATTCATTTTTAATTGTTGACCACTCTATCAGAAATGTTATTTCCCAGAGTTTAATTGTTTTGCATGATGTTTAATTCATGATTTCCCTACAGAAATCAGCTGTTAACCTTTTAAAAAAAATGTATTATTTAGTATTTATTTATTATTTAGCAATAACATTTTTAATTGCACAGGATTATATCATTTATTTATATTTTCACTCTAAAATTCCATGTCTCAGTGGTCCCTCTCCCTTCCCCCCCTTTTTTTTTTGACTTACAATTATGAAGAACAATAAAAGCTGAATATATGTTACCATAAAGGTTTCCAGAATAAGTTTTTGGTATAAGATGTTCTTATACAGGACAACATTGCAGACACATTTAAATCCTCCTGGAAATGCTAAGCCAATGCTTAAGAGCTTTCGGAAATCAGGGCATGGGTGAATATATTTTTGTTTCTTTCTGAATATGCTTTCTTCCATATTCTTACAAATGAGCTGCCCTAAAGAAAAGTTCAGTGGCAAAACTGAAGCCAAAGTTTCAGAGGATTTGCAGAAACAAGAATTCAGAATTTCTGCCAGAGACTTGATGCAACTGGTGATATTCATCCAGCCAGGAGACCGTGCCATCCAGAATGTGTCTAGCTGAATTTCACACACAGCAAAGTGCCTTTGGAAATGTTCCAGGACAATAATTATTGGATACCAGGGAGCTGCAAAAAAGTGTTAAGAAATGAGGAAGCACAGCACCAGCACAGATCACATCCCCCCTTCTGGCTGCCCGGAATGCCCTTTGCTTTGGCTGCCACAGCAAAATTTGCATCTTTTCTTTCCAACTCTCAACAAATGCGGAGCAAGGTGCTGGGGGAAAGGATTGGGTGCTGGGGGATATTTTGTGGTGTGCCCAAGTCCTAAAGCTCCTTCCAGGAGACCAGGCAGAGGCTGCAGGAGCCCCACTCTCAGCAGAACAAAGCTCTCCCATGATGTACAGCCCAAATCCAGCTGCCCCCACAGCAGTGGTGCTCGTGAGGGACAGCCACCCAGGCAGAGATCGAGGGATGGATTTCAGCACAGGGGGTGCATTTGTAAGGTACATATCAGCAACGTATTCCTTACCTTCTGTGGACAGGCATTTACATACATGGAAACAGATATATTTTTGATTGATAGGGCTGTGAAGCCAGCGTTTATTTTCCTTCTTTCCAAGTGGTGGACCCAAGAAAGCAAGCCAGGATGGATGTTTCTTTGTAAACACTGGACTTCCCCTGTGGCTGATCCTGAGCCCTTCCATCTCTTTAATTTACAAATTATCCCCTGTCAATCTCACCCACACAGGAAGAAGTCATTGTTTCCCTGCTCTGAGAGGGTGCTGTAGTATCACCGCATCATCAGGGGAGGAAGTGCTACATCTGGGCAAAAATCAGTTTACAGTGGAAGAACCACAAAGCTTTTAATGATGAAAACAGAAAACAGTGTAAAGCTTTTTGCTGAGTGTGTTTGGTTTAAAAACAAAATTTCCATCAAATCCTTAAGGAGCACAGCAGTACTTCCTTTCCTAATTTTTAATATAAACCTTGGCAGTGATGAAGACTGAATGGATAAAGCAATTACAGGAAAACTCCAATTCAGTTGGAAACAGGAAAAAAACCAACTACAGCAAAAACCCTGGTCATTTCTAAGAGATAAGATATCTCATACAGCTGCTGCTCTTTCAAGAACTACTTAAAAGCATTTTTGACTATTTTTCTCTGGAAAATACTTCAATCAGCATATATATAAAAAAAGCCTTTCTTCTCTATTTCACGTTCTTCCTTCTTTCTTCCTTTTACTGCAATGTAAATTCTACTGTAAAGGAAGAAGAAAAAACCTGTATAGCACAAATGACTCTCACTTCAAGCAAATATTGCCATAAGTAATTACGCTTCTCTCTGTTCTTGTTTCAGACGTACTGATGTTACGAATGAATTAACCAAGCAACAAAATGCTCCACTGCCAGCTGAGAGCTAATCCTTGAAGTTTAGTGCTCTTACACTTAACGTATTTCAGTTGGATCTCAAACCTCGACATGCAGAGGAACTGATACCAGCGAAGGAGACGCATTTCTTGTCAAGAAAGAGTCTCACGATGCCTTTGCTCCAAGGAAATTTGAATGAAGAAACATTTAGTTTGGAAACATGCCTATTCTACTTAGGCAAAGTTAAAAAATGGGTTGCGGAAAGTAAACAGAGCTAGAAAACATTGCAAAGAAAACCTATAATTTTTTAACTCAAAATGCAAGTTTTAAAATTTTTCCATGGGACTTTTTGATCATCCATCCTTCTTGGGACATTGCTTCTGCATTTTACCCCTGAAACTCATGCAGGACAAGGAGAATGGTCTGGAACTGCTCGTGCTTTCCAGTGGCTCCCGTGGTGACTGTTGAGACGTTTGTGCTTTGGGGCTGGAGCACCTGCACGACAGTGACCCTCTTCTAGACTGGAGCTCAGAATGTGCTGGCCCTGCCATAGATTTTGGGTATGGCACAGACCCCAAATCCCTGGGTCTGTGCCACTTCACAGCCCAGTTCAGGGGCTCTTGGGTTGCACATATGGTCCCTGTGCAGTTCTGTGGGTAACAGTTGTTTTGCTCTAAAAATGAGGATGGGAGTAATTTCACGTAGCAAGGAGCTGCAGAAGAGATCAAGATCCACTGACAACAATTTGTGGTCAGGGAAAAGGCTGGTGTTTGCTGCATGAGCTGTCTGTGGTCGCTGCTCTCGCCTTCTATTATTGCAGGTGTCAGGATGTACCTTCAACACCCCCAGCCTGCCTGAGTTGTGCTTATACACTTATTAAATGATGGTATGCATTTGTACTCAGACTATTATAAATCCATTACTTCCTTGAGGCCAGAGGAAACGGTTTTAAAATGTGAGGTTTTTCTACAGGGAATTGAGAGATAAAAATACTAAAGCTCTGTACTTGGCTTACGCAGATCAATGTAGTGCAATAACTGGGAAGACAAACCAAGCTTAAAATATTACAAATGTGATTGCATGAAAGCTTAACTTGACATTGAGTAATTATCACTACAAAAGTCTCCTAAACCATCCTAAGAAAAAACAAAAACAAAACCAAAACCAAGCAAAGAGCCCGGCAGTAAATCATAAAAGAGAAATAACAGAGTGTGAACCAAAGTCTGAGTAATATAATTGCACAGTAGTGAGTGAAACTTCAAATTTGTCCTGCACTTTTTCAGTACAATGGAGAAGTGTAGATGAAAAGTCTTGGGATAGGAGATATCAAGAGGTTTTGAAAATTATTTTTCCACTAGAAGTTTCACAAAGATTTTTTTCTTCATCGGTAACTTTGTTTCCCCGTCAGGAGAAACTAATTGTTTGGAACAATTAATTCCAAACCTGACAATTGCTATTTGTGATGGGAACAAGGAAGAAAAGGAGAACAAGACAATCTTTCAAACAAGATTCAAAACCAGTAATTAAAGTTCCTACCAAGTTCAGAAGCTGGTGCTAGGTGGAACTAAGGCACAATCATTATCCAGTGAGCAATAAGGTTTACCTGCATTTTCAGGACAATGAGAGAATATTTCATCCCACCACAGTCATGATATGCCAGTTAGTGAGTCTTCCCATTTTTTTCCTGAATTTATATTAAGCAGCAAATAAATACTAATGAAATGTTCCCTTTTCTGAAGCACTGAGCTACTTATAGGAATAATTTTTTGGGGGAGGAGTAGGAAGTAAGTTTGTATCTTAGACTTCTGTCATTATTTCACTTGAACAGATGGAAGCTCAACCACTTGTGATTGAATCACTAAAATGAAAAGACATCACTGAAATGATGGTCACTCATTTGCTCAATTCTGTGTGAAGAAAATTAACAATGGATAGTGATGGCTGTGAGTTTCCTGAAAGGAAAGAAAAGCAGCCTTTCCCAACAACTTCAGACACTGCAGGTTGCATGCCCACATTGCATGTTTTCATGGCCAGGGAGCTATGATTCTCCATTTGCACTTGGGATACATTCCTGAGCTGTCCAGTATCCAGAAATATGCAAATCCCTTGGAATCTAAATTGTGCTACAGTTTATGCATAAAGAAATTCTTTCTCTAAATATTGCAGGTACCTAACCCAGAGCTCTACAGCAAGAGTCAAACAGAGATTACTCTAAATACTCCGAACATGTGGGGCCGTCAGCAATGGGACCCTGAACCCTTTCTCAGCATGGAAAGGATGTTCCTGGTTTTGGAACACATCAGTAGCTGCATAAATCCATTTGGGATCTACAAGTGCTGGGTTCGGGTCCCTGTCTTAGAGTGGGGTGAAATTCACAGTCTAAAAGTGTCCAGTTCTCTTGGCTATTAACCAATGTCAGCTATTTCAGGTGCTGTCTGAGAAAGTGTCCAACATCCCCACCATCCCAGGGTGTTGAAGAATGAAGCTACTTTGCAAAGCACAAAAATGTATTTAAAAAAAATAGTTAAATCTGCCAAACCTATGAAATACTATTCACTCCTCAGATCTTCAATCAGCTTCTCAGCTCTCCATTTCTAATTATTTGCCATCTGGTGCAGCCCCTTCTCTTCCAGAGCAACGTGGAATATTCTTCTGGAGCAGGCACACGCAGCAGTGCTGCCCGAACATTAACTGCTTCTGACTGGCGATCCTGGGGAGCCTGATTGTTTGAGGCAAATCTCCTCCCCAGGGACGGCAGGATTTATTCCCTGCATCTGGGCTGCAAGTTTTTTTGTTGGGGAAAAAAAATGCTTCCGTGTCATTTATAATGGATTTCATCCCAATAAACAGCCATCTTCTGGCATATTATGACTGTGGCTTATCAAATAATAAACCCCTGTCACTCTGAATTGCTGGGAGTGGGACCAACCCAGCCAGCGTTGATTTCTGTGCCCACTGTGTCATGCCAAGAAATCTGCAGTGGTTTGGTGAGTGTGGGAGTCACTGCAGGAAAGGAGCTCCCTGTGCCCCAGGGGAGCTGCAGGGAGAAGGGGGTGTGATTCCTCAGGTTCTGATCCTTTGTACACCACCCCACTTTAAGTGCTACCTAATGTTCATTAGGGATGATCACAAAGCCATATGGCCAAACAAATGCAATACATAACTCAGCATGCTGGCAGAATGAGTCCTTGTTAATTCTGTCTCCTTTTCCACCCTCTGCCTGGTAGAGAGGATAGTGAGGAGGCTGGTTTAACCGTGCTGAAGAGATGACAGACTTGATAACTTTAGTATGGAGCATTTCCAGGGCTTAACAATGAATGGCACAAGCTTTCTGAGGGGAGAAAAAAATAGGCACAGATTTTCAAATGCATCAGCAGGTTGCAAAAAAAAATGTGCTGATTAGCCATTTGTATATTTGACTCAGGATGGTTGGGACATGGGAGATCTCAATTTAATTTCTATCCCTGCAACATTTTCCCTGTGTGACCTTATTGTACCTTTTAATGCCTCTGTGCCTGGATGGGAAGTGGGTCTTGGTACACGTGTATTTATACGATACGTGCTGGTTTTGGTTGGGATAGAGTTGATTTTGCTCGTAGCGACTGGTGTGGGGCTGTGTTTAGGATTTGTGCTGGAAGCAGTGTTGATAATTCAGGGATGTTTTGGTTATTACTGAGCAGAGCTTACACAGAGTCAAGGCCTTTTCTGCTCCTCACCCCATCCCACCAGCGAGGAGGCTGGGGAGGCACAGGGGGTTGGCAGGGGACACAGCCAGGACAGCTGACCCCAGCTGCCCCCAGGGATAGCCCAGGCCATGTGGTGTCATGCTCAGCATATAAAGCTGGGGAAGGAAGCAGAAAAGAGAGGACATTCAGAGTGATGGCTTTTGTCTTCCCAAATTACTGTTACATGAGATGGAGCCCAGCTTTCCCGGGAATGCTGAACACCTGCCTGCCCAAGGGAAGTGGTGAATGGATTCCTTGTTTTACTTTGCACATGTGCACAGCTTTTGCTTTACCTGTTTAACTTCAGAAAATTCAGGTTTTATTTCAAGGTGGATGCTTTCTCAGACACCCAGAGTTAATGACAGCAGGTTATGTAATGACTTGGAGGGCACTGGGACCATCCAGTGGTGCTGGACTTGTCTGGCCTTGGGGCTGGCTTCCTCCCGTGGCAGCGTTTGTCCAGCAGCACTCCTGTCATGCCTCCCTGTTATCCAAGGCAAAGCACAGCCTGGAACCCCTGGGACAGTGTTTCTTTCTGTGACCCAAGATGATGGAGTGCCCATAAATATTTTTCTATGATATTTTTTAAAATTCAGCTTTCAGATATATTGGTAAATGTGAGGAATTATCTTACTCAAAACATTTTTTTTTCTTGCTGTTATTCTCAACATATTAAATGAGTCAGCTCTAATTTATGGTGATTCTTGACCTGCTGAAACCACTGTGATCATCTCTGTTGTCAGGTCCAGGGCTTGAATGTGTTCTCTCCAGAGCCTCCAAGTGCCTGCAGGACTGCACCTCTTACACCACTTCCTCAGTAGTAGAACAGATGAGTAAATTTGGACAAACCTCCTATTTGAAACAGACCCCACAGAAAGGAATAAAAATGTCATCATCAGCA
Organism: Orthonyx spaldingii; assembly: GCA_013397795.1. Classification (NCBI taxonomy): domain Eukaryota; kingdom Metazoa; phylum Chordata; class Aves; order Passeriformes; family Orthonychidae; genus Orthonyx; species Orthonyx spaldingii. The sequence continues at coordinate 3,350,847 of VZTJ01000996.1, read as the reverse complement.
AGAGTAAACGACTCTCACAAATAACAGCAACAGAGTCTTAAAGCAAAGGTTGGCTGTGTCTATATAGAGAAAATACTTAGTGTCTGTGTGATATACAAGGCAGCTTATCTCTTTGAGAGCAGGAGACTATAAAAATACAATTGCCAGAACGAAAGAAAATTGAAGCTGATTGCCATAGCAACAAAAGAATTACATTGATGAAACAGAAGCACATAAAATCCTTGTATGCTACATTAAAGACAAAGCAATCAAAAGTAAACAAGAGAGGATTGAAATTTGCTTGGCTAAAGCTGGAAATGACAAATGTTACCAGGTGATGGAGGCAGAAATGAGCCCACAAGAAAGAAAGGGCATCCCTGAGGAGCTGGGTATTTATTCCCCATTTCCTCTGTGAGCAGGACAACAGGGACCTGGAAATGCAGCTATGGCCACTTCCCAGGCTTTGAAGGCAGTTTGTGGGAGCAAATCTCCATCTCCATCAGATGGTCAGGAACAGCAGTTTTCGTCTCTGCCTTTTGCACTGATCTCCATGAATTTCTTCCCAACTCTGCCTTATTTCTCTTTCCTGCTGAAATTCTCCTGTGGAGCTGGGTGAAACAAGCTGCTGTTGGAAAAAGGAAGTTTTCTTTTTCCATCTGCATCTATTGAAACATCTTGGTTAGACTGGCACCTACTTGCCCATGCAAACACACTTTTGCCCTTTTGGGTCTGCATGGCACGATGACACTGCAGACACTGCAGCAGAGCCAGCAGCCTTCCAGAGCACACTGGAGAAGCCACAATTTTAACCCCCTACATAAATCTGGGAGTTTTCTGATGTGAAGAGTGAGGGGGGGTCGAGGCCCCAGACCTCAGCACCTCCCACAGCACTCAAACTGTCGTGGCAGATGCAGGGCTGTCCTGTGCTTCCCTGTGAGGCTCTGTGCCCCTGTTTGGGGATGGATTATTGCAAACCTGAGGGCTGCTCTCACCTCCTGAATCACTCCCACAGACAGCTGGGTGGATGAATTTACCTGGAGCATAAGCAGCATAAATCTCAGTGGTGTTACCCCAGAAAAGGAGGATGCTCCTCTGTGCCTCCCTGTCCACACAAGAACAGCCATCCCCCTTCTTTGGAGAAGAAGCCAATGTTATTCAAGGTGAAACCATTTGAAGGAAGTGTCTATTTGTCATGGCTTGGTCTGGAATAGTAAAAAAAAAATAGGATGTATTAAATAAAAGATCTTTCCTGAATGCAGCTGTAATTAAAATCTTAGTGTTCCTTATCATAACAAAGCCTTGAAGTCAGTCCAAATGTTGTACTTGAGCACAATGAAAGCATTCCAAGCAGTGGACTGACATGTCCTTAAGACACAGCAATATTTCATCTACTAGATTTTAGTCTGCAATAATGACCAAACCTTTCAAAGTTACCACAAAAATTCTTAAGACTAGAATAAAGTTGACAGTTCCTTTAATTACACTCATCTTCCTTTCAAAGGAAGTGACAAAAAGAGTTAAGAAAGATTAACTAAGGCTTAAATGCACAAAAATGACTCAAGGCATATTTAAGTAAGACTTAAATTAGTCTTTCATTTGGACATGGGAGATTCCATTAACAATAATGAAATGGACAAAGCCAGACTTCAAAGCCTTTGTTCTAAGCTCTGCTTGGAGGCTGTTTCCCAAGTCCTACCCATCTCTCAGATCTTATTTCAATCTGGATTATTTTTCTTCAATATTTCTGTCATCTTCTTCTTTTTTTTTTTAAGTTATATTTTTTGATTTCTGCTGTACTTTAACAAAACTCTTCGCCTTAGCCCTATTTGGGGTCACATGTTTCCATACAGGACAACTTACTTATTCTCCTTTGCAGCACCCTAAATACAAATATTTTCCTTCAGGTTTGGCACTCTTTGGGGTTTTAGGAAACACTTGTTCAAACTGAAATCTTGCTTTCCATCTGGTAACCAAGAGACATCTGTGCATATCCTGACCCTCTGGTGCTCCCTAAAAACCTGGCGTTTAATAGATAACTGCAGTGTGCAGCATCAGCAGCTCCTGCACAGAGGTGGCCCTGAGTTGTGAGGAGGAAACAGAGAACAATTCTCCTGGTTTGCACTGAGGTAAAGGTTTGCAGCATCTTGCCATGCGCAGATGGGTATGAGAGTCATCCTGGTCACCATGGTAATAAGATAATCAAAACCAACCCTTGAATTTTTAACTCTGGGTGATGAATGGCAGAGACAGAAAGTGTCAGGGCACAGGCAGAAGGGGTGGCATGGGAAGAGCTCTGTGAAGGAGGGTGTAGCTGCATCTGCAGAGCACAGGAAGCCTCACAGGTGCTTCTTACCCCCAAGGAGATAAAAAAATAAATCATTTCCATAAGAGAATCCTACCAAAGCAGAAGGATAATGTTTGGAGTTTCCCCCAGCCCAACATGAGATCGGTCCCACACCTGGAAAATGTGTGATCTTGTGGCCATGGTGGGGTCTCTGTGCCTTTCCCAGGGTGGGCACCAGATTCATGTCCTTGCTTCTTCACGTCTGCAGTACCTGTTCTCTTAATCTCTATCTTAAATCTGCCTTGCTCCAGTGTTAGCCCATCAATTCCAGTTGTTCCTGGTGTGGATATTGGGAGAGGACTGCTCCCTGCCTCTTGAAAGGACAACTGCTGTTGTGATGTGCCTCCATATCTCTTCTTCAGGTTAAAAATCTCAGCTTATTCAGTCTTTCCTTAGGGTCATGTTATGTAGACATTTCATTGCTCTTGTCATTCTCAGTTATTTTCCTTTACTCACAAGAAATGTATCCTCCTTTCCAGGTTTACTCTTGCAATAAAAGGACTCCTCTGGCATTTCTCCTCTGTACACTGTATCTTCTGACTCTCATTGATTTTTTTATTTTTTTTTATCTCCACCAAACCAGACTATAAAAACAGGGGGCTGGGGGAGAATTAACTTCTATTCAGTTTTGTTGGGGTTGCAAATTGGATCCATCCATTTCTCCAAGCAGGAAAACAAACAAAATGGCAATACTCTGGGGAGCACACATAGCAAAACTATGCAACAAGGAAATTTGTAAACCTACTTTCTCTCTGTGGGTGGCTAAATGGCTGTTTGAAGACATTTAGCATCACACATGCAATTGAAGAAACAGAATAATAAAGGAAATAAAATTGCATCTTCCTATTAAAGGAGTCCTTTGTTTTATCAAAAATTACTGGATTGCTGATTTAGGATGGCAGGGCTGAAACTTTGTGAGGGGGAAACAAGCTTCATTTGGGCTTGTAATTGCATTAACATGCACTCGTGAATACACTCTTAAAGGCAGTGCTGCGTGTCCATGGAATTCCTGCTCCCGTTGGCCAGACTCCAAATGTACTTTGGGCACTGTGGAGAAGGAGACAAATGGGTGCCATTTTCATGGCTGATAATCACAGGCATTAGCAGGCACAGCAGCAGGGGTGGGGAAGGAAAGATGATGGAAAACTTGCTCAGGAAATAAAGTCCGCTGCCCTCCTTCGTGCACAGCAAGCAAAGCAATGCGTTCCTCCGTGCTGCTCCTGTTGGGAACCAGAGTTCTTTTTATCATAGACATTCCTAAATTTTAGGAACAGATGTACTGCAGGTGTCTGTGAAGGCCTGGGGGACTCCTAGGGGTTGCTGTGTTTTAAATAACTGGGGTAGGGGTAATGCCAGGTCGCAGCAGCAGAGAGGGATCATTTACTCTGCTAAACTCCTTCCTGCCTTAATTGCTCTCTCCCACTAAATCCCAGACCAGTTAGTTGAAAACTAATTTAGCTATTGCTGCAGTAAACTGCTGTGACAGCAGTGTCTACAGACCTGCATGTCCCTTATCTTGCAACACCTAGAGCCAGGAGACCTTCCCGCACGGTGACTTACAGGTCCCACAAGAAGCGCTGAGAGCATTTCAGGCTCCTCACAGATGAGTCTGTCATGAAACACCCCCAGGACAAAAGTCACAATCTGCCTTGCAGCTGGATAAGAAGAAGAAATTAGAGTTTCATTTTTTCATTGATGTCCTGCCCCACCATGAAGGGATTGAGGCTTAGATGCTCTGCTTTGCTATACTGAAGCCTGGGAGAGTAGGAGCGAGGGACAAGGACCTGTTTTCCCTAGCTGGAATACATGCTTCTTTGGGCCTTTAAGCTGATTTTCACTCAGGATGAAAAAATCAAACTGGATAAAAGTTTCCAGATAATGCAGTCTTCATGTGCAATCTAGTGAAAAATAAAATACTTGTAGATACCTCCAGCTTTCAGGACACAGCCACACTCTGCTTCTAAGCCTGGCACACTCCAGTGCCCCTCTGCAGCTGTGGATCAGCTGGCTCTGCCTCCCTGGGGCTGCCCTTGGCTCACAATGAACCCCTGTCCCAAGGGAAGAGCCTGGATCCAAAGCAGTTTATGTTCAAAGAGCAGTTGTGGTTCAGGCTCAGGCCTGCAATTACAGGAGTTGTAGTTGCTGATTTAGAGCTGTCTAGGTTGACACACCCTTTTTCCAGATGGGGCACCAGCCCATGTCTTCCAGTTAAAACATAACCACAGCTCCATGCAGTTTGGCTTTCACATTCAAAAGGTCTTTGGTATTTATTCTGGAAAGAAAAGAAAATCTCCAGACTTTTCATCAAGTAGAATCAACCTCCAGTCAACTCAATATACCCCATCCTACACCTGTGGGTTTTAATTCATCCTCCTCTCCAGCGTCTCAGGAATTCCCTTTTGGAGTCTGAAATAGAAATCAAATCTCCACAAGATATTGGCAGCATGCCATTAAAAAAAAAAAA